>QMEG01000968.1:147695-330188 GCA_010665285.1 Linum bienne | reverse complement strand
AATGAGTATCTACCCAATACTCACCTTGTGCCTCTTTGAATGATTTGGCAAGGAGATTTTGAAATATAAGTAAATTAAGTAGTTATTAATTTACTAATTTTGGTTATTTATTAGTGGATAACTTACCTTAAAGAGGTTTTTTTTCTAATGTATATGGTTAAGATTTTATAACCTTAAAATCATACTCATAAATGGTTTATTAATTTTATTTTAGTATAAATATATATTTATTTTGGTAAACGTAACCTTAATGTTCATTGTATTATTTTAATCGTCCAAATTCATACACAATCCAAACTTCTCTGTTCATGAACTCAAACTTGTGTGTTCATGTTTGGGTTCATTTAGGTATGAGAAATACGAATAAGGAAGAGTAGAAGAGGAGTGGAAGAAGATATTTTTACATCATCTTGTTTCCCTTTGGGAGAATGTCGTTAAGGATTTGTTTGAGAAATTTTTTAAAGGTTTGAAATGATAAAGACTTATGTTAGAGATTTGAAATAAAATTTATTTGTGTTTGAATGTTATTATATATAGGCTTAGTAAGCCCAACCCATTAAATTTAACAAAACGAGCATACTAATAGATAATACATATCCAATATCCACTCTTTTTATAGTAAGCCCAGCTCATTGAAATAAATATGAGTTGGGGAATGTTTTCTACATTTTCAACCTCAACCCATTAAATGAATAACTATTCCAAATGTTCATTTTTAATGACTTAGGTGAGAGATTTGAAATAAAACCAAATTGTATAAAGTTTGCTATATTTTTAGGTTTAGCTGGCTCAACCCAATAATGAATGTCTATCAAATATCCACACATGTTTCATTTTTAATGATTTAGGTGAGAGATTTGAAATAAAAGTGAATAAGGTGAAGTTTGATATATCTTCATGTTTAGCACGGCCAGCTCACTAATGAGTATCTACCCAATAGTCACCCCGTTCCACTTTGAATGATTTGGCAGGGAGATTTGAAATATAAGTAAATTAAGTAGTTATTAATTTAATTATAGTGGTTATTTATTAATCGATAGCTTAACTTAAAGAGGTTTTTTTCCTAATGTATATGGTTAAGATTTTATAACCTTAAAATCATACTCATAAATGGTTTATTAATTGTATTTTAGTATAAATATATATTTTGATAAACTAAACCTTTAGGGTCATTGTATTATTTTAATTGTCAAAATTCATACACAATCGAAACTTCTTTATTCATGAACTCAAACTTTTTTGTTCATGTTTTGGTTCATTTAGGTATGAGAAATATGAATAAGGAAGAGTAGAAGAGGAGTGGAAGAAGGTATTCTTACATCGTCATCTTGTTTTCCTTTGAGGGAATGTCGTTAGGGATTTGGGTGAGAAATTTATTAAAGGTTTGAAATGATAAAGACTTATGTGAGAGATTTGAAATATAACTTATTTGTGTTTGTATGTTATTATATATAGGCTTATTAAGCTCAGCCCATTAAATTTAACAAATCGAGCATACTAATAGATAAATATAAATCCAATATCCACTCTTTTTTTAGTAAGCCCAGCTCATTGAAATAAATATGAGTTGGGGNAATTTAACAAATCGAGCATACTAATAGATAAATATAAATCCAATATCCACTCTTTTTTTAGTAAGCCCAGCTCATTGAAATAAATATGAGTTGGGGAAAGTTTTCTAAATTTTTCAGACTCAACCCATGAAATGAATAACTATCACACATGTTCATTTTTAATGATTTAGGTGAGAGAGTTTAAATAAAACCAAATTGTATGAAGTTTGCTATATTTTTAGGTTTAGCTGGCTCAATCCACTAATGAATGTCTATCATATATCCACGCATGTTTCATTTTTAATAATTTAGGTGAGAGATTTGAACTAAAAGTGAATTTTGATATATCCTTATGTTTAGGAGTCCCAGCTCACTAATGAGTATCTACCCAATACTCAACTCGTTCCTCTTTGAATGATTTGGCAGGGAGATTTGAAATGTATGTAAATTAAGTAGTTATTAATTTACTTATAGTGGTTATTTATTAGTCGATAACTTACCTTAAAGAGGTTTTTTTCTAATGTATATGGTTTAGATTTTATAACCTTAAAATCATACTCATAAATGGTTTATTAATTTTATTTTAGTATAAATATATATTTTTATTTTGATAAATTTAACCGTAATGTTCATTGTATTATTTTAATCGTCCAAATTCATACACAATCCAAACTTCTTTGTTCATGAACTCAAACTTGTTTCTTCATGTTTGGGTTCATTTAGGTATCAGAATACGAATAAGGAAGAGTAGAAGAGGAGTTGAAGAAGATATTCTTACATTGTTATCTTTTTTTCCTTTAAGAGAATGTCGTTAGGGATTTAGGTGAGAAATTTGTTAAAGGTTTGAAATGATAAAGACTTATGTGAGAGATTTGAAATAAAATTGATTTGTGTTTGAATGTTATTATATATAGGCTTAGTAACCCCAGCCCATTAAATTTAACAAATCGACCATACTAATAGATAATATATTTCAAATATCCACTCTTTTTTTTAGTAAGCCCAGCCCATTGAAATAAATATTAGTTAGGGAAAGTTTTCTAAATTTTTCAGGTTTAACCAATTAAATGAATAACTATCACACATGTTCATTTTTAATGACTTAGGTGAGAGATTTGAAATAAAACTGAATTGTGTGAAGTTTGTTATATTTTTAGATTTAGGTGGCTCAATCCACTAATGAATGTCTATCAAATATCCACACATGTTTCATTTTTAATAATTTAGTTGAGAGATTTGAAATAAAAGTGAATTAGGTGAAGTATGATATATCCTTATGTTTAGTAGGCCCACCTCACTAATGAGTATCTACCCAATACTCACCTTGTGCCTCTTTGAATGATTTGGCAAGGAGATTTTGAAATATAAGTAAATTAAGTAGTTATTAATTTACTTATCTTGGTTATTTATTAGTGGATAACTTACCTTAAAGAGGTTTTTGTTCTAATGTATATGGTTAAGATTTGATAACATTAAAATCATACTCATAAATGGTTTATTAATTTTATTTTAGTATAAATGTATATTTTTATTTTGATAAACTTAACCTTAAGGGTCATTGTACTATTTTAATCTTCCAAATTTATACACAATCCAAACTTCTTTGTTCATGAACTCAAACTTGTTTCTTCATGGTAGGGTTCATTTAGGTATGAGAAATACGAATAAGGAAGAGTAGAAGAGGAGTGGAAGAAGATATTCTTACATCGTCATCTTGTTTTCCTTTGAGAGAATGGCGTTACGGATTTGGGTCAGAAATTTGTTAAAGGTTTGAATTGATAAAGACTTATGTGAGAGATTTGAAATAAAATTTATTTGTGTTTGAATGTTATTATATATAGGTTTAGTAAGCCCAACCCATTAAATTTAACAAATCGAGCATACTAATAGATAATATATATCCAATATCCACTCTTTTTTTTAGTTGTTACTAAGATTTTACTCGCTCAAATTAATTAAAGGGCATGTTAGGGATAATTTGGTAATCAAGTGGTATGTTTTCAAGATATACTTCTTACGATATCGATTGTCCTAAGCCAGTTATGTTTTAGATCTTTCTAAACGGGAATGGGCGAAACGAGTTGACCCCAAGTTTGCTATCTTGAAATTCAGCTATAAAAACAACGAAACTTTGTGATATTGGATGGATTGTTCGGCCCAAATTGAGGCCCAATCTCGGGCCCGTTTATATTAGTCATCAGAGAGCTACCACCTCCCTTTTTGTGTCAGTATGCTGTATAAAATTTTGGTTAATTTTCAGGGGAGGTGGCAGCTATTATTTCCTTTAAAAGGACAGCCAGAACCACAAAAACGGCAGAAGGCAGAGTTGATTACAATTCCCTAAGACCTCCCCCAATTCTCCCAAAACTCCCTAAAACAGTAAACAAACATCCTCAACCCACAAAGTTCCCAAATAAATTTTACTAAACATTAAAAATAAAGAGTACAAATATCTTCTGTCGCCACCCATGTAAAAGCCGCTAAAGGAGGATTTTGTTGTCACCCACGAAGGGCACTGCCACCTGAAACACGACAGAAAGCCTCGTATTAAAGGTATATCATTCAAAACATCTTTATTCTCGATCATTCACATATCACTTATATTCTTGGATCACGTATTGATGTGCTTCTTATGCTATGTCGTTTAAACCATTTCTAACTTAGTGTTCATTTTGACTAAGTGGATAAGCAATTCATCTCAACAAACAATAAACTAATAAGTGAAATAAACTTCTAAAAATCAAATAAAGATTGCTGAAAAATATGTTAACAAAGAAACCTATGACCTTCTTTCATCATTTTCGCACCAAAGACTCTGAGAATTGTGAAACTCGTAATACAATGTTGAAATCGAGTTAAATATGGATTTTCGGCCACTTACTATTCCTGAAATTTTATAAACAGTAGTAATATGGTCAAATTTTTCAAACAAAAAGTTGTTTCATAAATATTTAGATTACTACTCCAATTTCAGTAACAAAGTAATCAAGTTTTCATCTTAGACAACCTCATCAACAACAGCTCCATCACTTTCACCTAATAAAATTAGAATAGTGAGAGATCAAGTGTTTTATTCTTCCTAAGGCTGTCTCTTTTTTCCTTTCTTCATTCTTCTTGTTTTCTCGCCAATTTTCTCTAGTGAGTTAGGTCTGAATTCTTTTCGTTCACCTGAAATAAAACCTAAAAAGTGAGTTTTTTTCTTTTTTTTCCTTCTCTTTCTGAAATTAATTAGTTGTTCGTCTATGTCTGTTTTCCCTCCGGCTGGAGACCGCACCTCCAGCGGCGAGGTCGCCCCTAGATATACAGATCGGAGATTGCATGTCACCGGACAATTCGCCGGAAACATCCTCCGATGACATGCAAGCCCGGATCTGAAAAAAATCAGGAGAAACGTGGTAGAAAGGGGGGGGGGGGGTTAGAGTTTTTTTTACCTTGTTTTTCTTCTTTTCTTCGGCGTTGTTGTAAGGAAGGAAGCGGAGCGGCGACGACGGCGCCGCCGCTGTGAGCGAAAGAAGGAGGGAAACATAAAAAAAAGAGAGGGGCTAGAGGAGGGGCGGCGGCGACGCTGCCATCGCCGCTGCCAGCGGATGAAGGGGAGGAAAAGAGAAGGAGAAGAAGAAGGAGAAGGAGTGGAGAAAAAGAGAGAAAAAGGAGCGACGGTGGCGCCACTGCCGTCACCGACGGAAGAATGGAGAAAACAGAGGTGGAGAGGAAGAGAGAATGTAGAGAAAGGCCAGAGGAGAAGAGAGAGGAGAATAGAAGAGAGAGAGAGAGAGTGGTAGGGTGAATAAATGAGCATTTTTTATTTAATAGGGCCTTTTATACGGACGATTAGGGTTAGGGAGAGATTACGTCTCTGCCCCTGTCGTCCTACTTCGCTGCGCGGACCGTCTGGGGCGTTTTGGTAATTTCATATGTAGGGTCGAATCGCGGGTGACCTGTTCGGACGAATTGAGCATGCGGGCTCGGCCCCTCTCCTCCGCCGTTTTGGCCCGATTTTTCGATTGGGCCCAGCTCGAGGTAGGTCCCAAATTAATCAGAAAGCCAGCCTCTTGGTGTGAATTATTTAGATTAGTGTTTCATTAATCTTGGATTAAGAGTAAAGTAAAACCAAAATAAATGTAGGTTAATAAAAAAATTAAATCTTGACTTCTTGAATCCCGTTTGGTATTTAGTAGTTAAAATCGTAAACCACCAAAATCAAATCCTTCGAGTGCTTGAATAAAGTTAATAAAACTTTATCACCGATAATATTAACTTTAACAACCATAAAATTATCCAAATAACCGAAATATTTGTGACGTACTTATTTAAATGTAGGTTCGTTACCGATCCCATAATGCGTCTTTAATTATGTTAAATCAAGTTAATTGATATAAACCAACTAATTTTTCATTTGGCAAGAAATGTGAAAATTCCTTAAATAATAACCCTTTAAAAATATCATAGCAATATTATACGAATCTCGTATCCGTAACAAAAGTTTTGGATTTTGTAAAATTATCAGTTAATCAAAAGTGGAACAAATAAGTGTCCAAATTAAGAATCATTACAAGTCATTACTACTACTCCAACTTTATAAATAACAATAATCTAATTACGAATCAAGAGGTTCATAAGTAAGCACATTAAAACGTGTATTCCTCATTCCTCGATCAACATATCAGCGCCATCAGTTTCGGAATACCGAAACACAAGTGTACTCTTTCTAAAAATCATATTATCAAAAGAATCAAATAAATGTCTCTTAAATAAATAAAAACGAACATGATAATGTGGCTTTAAGAATCTCAGACGAATGTTGGGAATGATTGAAAAACCTCAACCATAAATTGTTGTTGGCAAACATCAGTTTAAGGGAGGGATTATTAGATAGTTAAAATATGTTATTAATTTAGTTTTTAGTTGTCAGGTGTTCTGTTAGCTGAGTCAACCCACTTAAATTTGTTAGTTGTTAGTGGATTTATGGATTTGATCATGGGCAGTAAATTCTCCTTAGTTTAAGGAGCAACGTTGATAGGTTATATGCCTATATAAGGCTTGGTTATTGAGTCAATAAAATTATGGAATTCAGCCCCAAAAACTTGAACACTAAGTTCTAAATTCTACAGATTCAATTGCAGCTTGTGAAATAGCACCCAACCGTCGGTTGGTTCAACAATGTGTGTGAGTTTTGATTGGCTAATTAGAGCTTCCATCAGCACACACAAAGCAGCTAAATCGCGTAATCAAGACAAAAGGATTGTTCTTCAAGTAATTAAGATCTCAGTCTCTTTTGTTTATCATATAATTTAAAATAATATTTTCGAAATTTGTCTTTACCCTAAGAAACAGAATCCATTGGAATTCGATTAGAAATGGCGAAACTCACGTACCCATCAGCGTGGTTCCGTACATCCATTCCTTTCAGATAAGACACTTCACGGAGCGCAGATTTCCACTCTTCATTCCGCGCAGCAAACCCTTCCCACTTGTCGATCTTCCTCTTCCCTGTTTCCATGTCCGTTTTGAATTCCGCCTCGTGCTCGGCGAACGCATCTGCGAAGCTCCCTTTGCACTCCTCGACGTCCGACGGATCCACGCCGTAGAACACCGGCCAGACGCCGTGACCACTCTCCCTCCTGCATTTGAGGATGTACACAAGCTCTTCCAAACACCAGGTCGAGGAAGCGTAGTGTTTCGACAGGACGACGAAGGAGAACCTCGACTCTTCGATCCCTCTCAGGCACTCCGGGCCTACCTCTCCGCCGGTCTCCATTTCTTCGTCTTCGAGGAAAGTGTGGATCCCGTCATGGAGCGGAGTAGAGGTGGCCGGTGAAGCCACCTCGCGTGTAGGCGCCTCTGAAGCTCAGGAAGACGTCGTACTTCCACCGCGCGCGAGACGACTCCAAGGCGGGAGGAATGTCGCCGTCTTCGTCGTTGGAATCCATGGATGAAGTAGGAGTTTCGTTTCAGCTACCCCCACTTTGTGTTGCTGAATGTTGCTGAAGTTAATCGCTTAACTAGAGCTCAGCCAGCGCCATGGAAGGAGACTTTTCAGTAGCGCGGAAGTCAGCGGACAATTATCTGTGGCGCCCTTTCTCTGTTTTTTTCCCAACATAATAATAGAACTAACGCGTGGAATTCTTCTTTCACATTTTATTATTGTCAATGGCTGAATTTCATTTAGTCAGGTGAGGAGTTTATGTTAAGATGAAGAATTAGCCTATTCATGGTGTTGATATTGTGGTTTATGTGTGATTTACTCACAAAATATGTCTTAAGTGATGCTGTTCTAGGGAACTATGACCTATGAATTGTGTTTCTTACTATGTTTCTAAGTTAATCATTACGACTAACCATTATTAGCACTACTAGGCTAGTTTGCTATGATGCGTACAGGTAATCCACCTTCGCAATATTTAAATATAATGTCATATCATTCATTTAAAGGTTGCGCAACTTCTAGACGAATGTTATGACATTATATTTAAATATTGGTCACTTCGTCCCATCATGTTTTATTATAATCGTTTAATGACTGTGGAAACACGAAACGAAACCCAACGATCCAAAAAATAGTTCTTCGTGTTCAGAAACCATGGCTTATTCATGGCTTCGTCCACACATTTGAAAACAAGAATGAACGACGATTGAATTTGTGATGGAAGAACGACAAGGTAAGTGGGTGCTAGGGTTACAGATGGGCTGATAAGTTAGGTTAAAATATGAAAAGATTTGAGCTTCTTCCAGAGTTAAATTAGGCTTAAAATAAGCCAATTAATTACAATATATTTTTATTAATTTCAAATTCAGAAGCTTATTTTTTAGTTTTTAATTTTTTTAAATATTTGGAATATATATTTATTATTTATTTTAATTTGAAAGATTTTATTTGTAAAACCAGATTGTACGAGGTAAAAACTGAATGCGCAAAAAAACAGAATAAATTAAAAAAATAAACGGTACAAAATAAATGTAAATTACCTAAGTACAAATGGACTATATTAGTAAAAAATGTAACTAAAAATATTTTAACCAATTCGACTGCATAAAATTTAATCAGAAGTCTTTTAACTAGAAGTCTTGTATAGTATTTATATGTGTGAAACATAGTTTGAAACCTGAATTCCTCTTTGCCAGCTGACTGGCTTGTTCATTTGTAATGACTCTCTTAGTTTCATTCCGGGTGAGCTTTCTGTACCTGAACTATTTTTGTATGCTCGTTTCATCAATGTACCTTAATGAGATGGGTATTCCAAGAAAGACGTGGGTGTTTTGGTAAAATAATGATCCCACTAATTAGATTCCAAGCGTTAAATATACGACAAAAGCACAAGTCACAAAGTGAGAATAATAATAATAATAATAATAATAAGTAAAGACGTGCAGCTTGGATTTCACTTCACACACCCACTCACTTCACTTAATAAGCCATTAACTCCTCCTCTCATCCCTTTCCTTCTCTCTGTCTCTGTCAATGGAGGAAGCACAACAAGTCCAAGAAATGCAGCAGCCAAAGAGATGGGAAGGCAAAGCGACCGCGGAACTCAAATCATCAGCAGAGCAAGTGTGGCCGTTTTTCGACCGCGACTTCTGCAGTCTCCACAAGTGGTCCCCAAATCTGGACACGTGTCACCAGCTGGAAGGTGTGGTCGGGCAGCCCGGATTGGTCCGTTACTGCGCTTCCAAGTCCAGTTGGTGCAAGGAACGACTGCTCGCCATTGATCCATCCGACCGATGCTTGAGCTACGAGATTCTCGACAACAACATCGGCTTCGGATCCTACGTTGCCACCATCAGGGTTGTCGATGATCAGCCGCCCGGAGGTTGCTGCAGGATTGAATGGTCGTTCGTTGCTGAGCCGGTCACCGGTTGGACCTTAGAGGGTTTGAATTCCTACCTCACTTCCAGCTTGGATTACATGGCTTCCAAAATCCAGGAGAGCTTACTGTGTAATGGAATTTAATTAGGCTCCTAGTCTGATTGTTTGGGTACTTCTGATTATTGTGAACAACGACTCTGTTTCTTGATGACTTCGTTTTCTTTCGGTTTAGTTTGAATTTCGAATGGTTTGGGTCACTGGGATTTTTGTGGGTAAAGGAGGAATTGAAATCCCAGCGAAGGAAATCAATTTCTTTATTGGCCAACCTAAATCTTATCTGTTCATCAACTAACCTTCACATCTAACAAATGATATTTATAAGTAATCTGTTTTTTTATTATCAAATATATGGTAAGTGCTTCGATAATCTGTATATTAAATTTTATTATATTTCATATTTAACATTAAAATTTTTAAAATTAAAGGTTTGTGTTAGTTATCGGCGTATAGTGTTAGGGGTTAGAGTTTGATATATACGGTTTATGATCTATTAATTTTAATTTATGGTCAAAAGTTAAAATTTGTAATACGATTTTGAGTTTGAGTTTATAATGCAGTGTTGGAAGGTTAGAATTTAGTATTTAGGGCGTTAACATCATTCTTTAATATTTAGAGTGTTTAATATAACGACCTTAAAATTTATTTTTTAAAATTTAAATCTTAAAAAATGAGATTTTTAAAATATAAAATCAATACCTTCAAAGTATCGAATTATTCCCCTCAAATATATATAAATATACAGTTGAACCAACTCCTACTTTATACCTCAAGATTATCGTTTACTGCTGCAATATTGTGGAGAGAGAACGTGTGAGCCGAGATGGAGATTGTGCGAGTCGTGGTTAGGGATGGGTTTCGGGCCAAACCCAGCTCTGTTTGACCTGATTCCAGGTTGCCCGGTTACGTAGTATTCCAACCTGAGCCCGACCCAGTTACCAATATTTCTAGGATATACTGGACGCTTGGCAGATGCCCCATGTCAAAATTCGAAGGTCTTCATTTTGAATTTTGTTTGTAGCGTCTATTTTTTATTTATAATTAAATAAAATTTAAAAATATTAAATAAATTGTACATCAAATGTTGTGTCATATTGTGACACAACATGATCAAAGAACTGGACTGCTATAAAACACCCTAAATTTTATTGTCAAACGCCCTATCATTTAATTCACAGACGTCAAATTACGCGAATGCCCTGCCTCCGCCCATAAAGGTAAAAAAAAAAAGAGAAATTCGGTCGGCTCACCGATCGGCGGCCGACTGCCGTCCAAGGCCGTCGGCGTTGACCTTCGACCGAATATTTTTTTTAAGTTATTTATTTTTAAAATTAAATTAGCAATTAGGGTTTAGTTTAGTGAATTAGCAATTATATTTAGTTTAATATTGAAATAGATAATAATTAATACTTGATAATTAAATAATTAATCGATTAGTTAATTTACTAATTAATAAATATTAATTAACAATATAATAAACGGTATAGTTCTTGCAGCTGTCATATTAAGTGGGAAGTATGAAATCTATCAATAAATTGTCTAAATTCACTACTTCATGCATATTTTTCAACTCCATCAAATTTCTCAGTTGTATATCTCTCAAATATCTCAACAATGGCCACAACTAGAGGTCCAAATATGAGTACCGTGGAAGATGAAGCTTTGTGCATGTCATGGGTAGAAATTTCGGAGGATGGTAGAAATTCCGGAAGTATTATTCAAAATGATTAAAGATGATAATAGTTGATTTTACTAAAGAAAGATGAGTAAAGATGAAAATAGTTGGTAGAGAAGTAGTAAATTGTATTAAAAAAATTTTATACAAACTAAAACTGAACATTTAATCCAAAATTAATACGTATTTTTACACAATTGAAAAAATTATGACTAAATTTTATAAAAATCATATCAAAATGTTCATATTAATATATCAATATTACTTATCCAGAAGTAAGTACATAATTAATCAATTAAACTACCCATATTAATACAAATTTAGTTTAAGTAAAATTATAAAAGCTAGAGTGCCAAATTTGGCACTTGTTGAGTTGGAGCAAACGAAGGGCCAAATTTGATAAATTTATCTTTTAGTGGGCTCAAATTTGGCATTTTAACTTATTAAGTTAGAGATGGTCTAAGGTACAGAGAGAATCAGAGATCAATTCATGGTCCCGTGGAAGCTCAGCCTCACGAGTCATCATCGGTCTGACTATTCTCCACCATCATATAGTTATTTTTTTATTTGCCATTCAGAGGTTGATTATTTTGTGTGGTGCGTGTTCCACTCGGTGTACATGGCAGCCATTTAAAATTCACTTCCAGAATGCCTAGGACCTTTCAGTTACAAGTTTGATTCGGTTCTACTGCTACAAGTTTCAGCTGAAGCATATCCATATGTCTCCTTGTATACTTACGCATTCATCTTCTGAAAGCTAAGGAACATATGCAAACTATGTACAGTTCAATGTGCCAAATAGCAACCATGCTAAATCAGCAAAACAAAAACTTAGTAGCATAATCGATTTACAGAAACAGTCTGTTCAGGGCGACGAACAACGCTCTACAGCCAGAAGCTTGGAACTGACCGTGTTATCTAGCGCCTCCTGGTCCAATCCTTCCTTCCTAAACCTGTAGACAACGTTTTGATTTGTTTTGTTTGCTTTCCCTAGCTCTCTGTCTGCAAACTACTCTACCAGCGAGGACTACAAACACTTTCACCACCATCAGTAGCTAACTTCTTCTCCATCCAGTTGATTATTTCCTCACCGATTTCCTCCCTCTCAGGTTCAAACAGAAGGTCATGCAAGAACCCTTCGTACAGCCTTATGTCTTTGTACTTGGACGCAGCTTCATTGTACAGGTCCTGTGATGCTAGAGGATCAGTCACTCTGTCAGCTGTCCCGTGAAGGATGAAGAATGGAACCGTCACAGACTTTATATTGCGCATCAAGAAGGATGAGATGCGCAATATTTCATGGCCAGTCCGAACCCTAATGGGACCTGTGTATACCAGGGGATCAGAGTACTTTGCCAACAATGCTGCAGGATCCCTTGAAACTGGAATCCCCCTCTTGTTTGCTCCTTTGAATTGGAACCTTGGCGCCACTAGAGAAAATATAGGTGCCACCGCCTGTTTTAGGGAAGGAAACAAAATAAGCAATACGATAATTTAAATAATAATAATAAACAGAAACAGAAACAGAAACAGAAACAGAAACAAATAGGAACAAGAACAAACGGGAACAAGAAAACTAACTCATGTGTATAATTCTACTGTGGAGCCGAAAAGGACAGACATTCGAGGAAGGAGATGAAAGGAAAATTTCTCGTATATAAATATATTTTATCTGACGCCTTTAGGATATTGTAGTTACCTACCGCAACAATGGGATGTGCAGGCTTAACACGCAAAGCAGGTGAGGTTAGCACAATTCCCTCCACCATCACTTGAATGCGAGGATATGAGGCCGCCTACGTAGAAGAAGATATGTCCAATCATTTACCAGACCAAATATCAATATAAGTTCTAAGTGGCAAACTGAAATAGTTAATTACCTTCAAAACAACAGCTCCGCCAGTTGAGTGACCAAAAAGGAAGCATGGTACTCCAGGGTGCTCAGACTTCATCTTCTCCAAGAAAGCCCCCTGTTGAGTATAAGGTGTTAAAGAACCAGCCTCCCACATAGAGACATCCATATGAAATAACTGTTCAACTCGCAATCAAATACAGAAGACATTCAACTAAATTTGAACAATATGCACTCAATCACGAGCTAGGCAACATGAAATGCAGGATCATGCTGTTTGAACGTTGATGTGCAGCTACAGCATGGAGGTAGATATCGATTAAGAAATTCAGCAATTTAGATATGATCCTGAGTGACAGTCAAAGAATAGAGTGATAATCAGATGTACCCTGTGGAGAGGAAAGTTAAAAATTGCAGCAACAAGATCTGAACTTACAGTATCTGCAATAACGTGGTCTAGAGAAGGAACATATCCGTGCAAGCCATCGCTTCCACCATGACCTAAAGCCATCAAGACAGAAAGGTTTAATTACTAATGCAACACACAAATTAGGAACTGCACAATCCTTGTTTCTGAGCCAGGTGCATCAGGGATGTTTTGTTTAAGAAGAAGAAACAATACACATACCTATCCAGTCCATTGCATAGACTCCAAAGTTGGCCGCGGTTAATTGCTTCGCAAAGGGAGCATACCTTCCACTGAACATTACCAGACCGAGAAAGCCAACCGAAATCAACAATTCTTTCCAGAATTAACATCTCTCAAGACAAAAAACAAGTTGGAAGAAAAAATATATTTAAAAGTTACCCGTGCTCATTCAGGCCATGGATGATGATCAAAATCCCCCTGTCATGAAAAACCCCCTTCAGCAATCAGTACAAATGGAGGGAGACCGGAAAAGAAAAGGCAAAGCAGGAATTGAAGTCGGAAATCCTAAACATGCAAGCAGAAACGAACATAGGCTTCATGGAATTCGACTGGGACAGGGATTCAACTGGGAAATTGCTCGTATGCAACGAATTTGGGCATCCAATTACATCAGATCCCTTGGATTCTTTGGTTCATTGGTACGGATATTCGATCGAGGTACGAATAGTGAACAGAAGAATGCACCAATTTGAAAAAGTTTCGGCGAGAAGGGAACACCAAACAAATACAGTTTACGACAAAAGATGGAAGAAACAAAACACAAGGGATATGGGGGCGGAAAGTCTTACTTCATATCGTCGTCAACAGGGAGCCAGGAGCGGCAGAAGAGAGCATTTCGCTTGACACCGAAGAACAAAAACGTGTTCAACCGGCACCGAGTGTCACCATCGACGGTCATATCAATAACCTCGGCAAGGGCTCTCCTCCTGGCGGTATCCTCTTCCTCTAACCTCCACATAGATCGGCGCTTGACGGAATTCTGCGCAGAGGACGAATCAGACGACACAGAGGAAGAAGTAGAAGAAGAAGAAGAAGGTCGGCGGCGAGGGAAGAGGAGAAGAAGGAAGGCGAGGACGATGGATTGGATGAAAAAGAGGGATTTCCTCAAAACCCTGAGGATGGGAATGATGCGATTGCTCGCACCGGACGTAAGGGGTTCCATCTCTGCCACCGTCGACATGGCCGAGACGGAAAGTATGAAAAGAGAGGGAAAAGGAAGAAGGTACGAAAATAAAGGGAAAAAATCGAAGTGGAGAAGAAGAAGCAGGGAAATCAGGAAAAGGAGGAAAGGGAAGGAAAAAGGGTTTGAAAGAGGAAAACGAGAAGGGGGAAAAAATAGCAGAAAGGGAAGGAAATGATACCCGCCCCCGGAAGAGCCGGCTGTTAATAATACCGGATCGGACAGATGGGAGAATTGATGGTGTTTACGTGGCAGGTTCTGATTAGGTGTTGGTTTCATGGTTTGGTCCCAGTGCCATTGGATGGACGGTGGAGATTGGGAAAATAAATGAGGATGCATTATGATTATAGAAATCTAACGGCACGGCAATATGTGGGGTGGGGGGAAGATGGCGGGAAGATGCCGTGAAGGTTACGGGACTCGTTGAATGGCCTAGTCAGCGGACAGGTAATCTGCCGTTAACAATACTAGACTTGTTGGTGGATTTTCAAGTTGACAACAGCGTTTTTCTTTTTTTAAGAATAAAGAGTCCGCCATAAATAAATTCTTTATCAAAATTTAACAAATTTATTGGAATGACCATTGATTCTTAAAAAATGAGGACTAATCATGTGACAATAATATAGTAACGGCAATTAAATATTCTTATTCAAATGGTAACTAGAATTTGTCCACTAATTAATTACTAAAATTTTAGTAAAATATTAATTAATTTCTACTATAAACAGTAATTCCTCTAATAATAATATTTTATTAAAATTTTCCATAAATGACCACAATTAACACTATTTAACACGAAATTTTTCTTTCTTTAAACAATTATAGGGGATTTATGAATGAAATATTATTGATCCATTTTTTCTATTGGATGGATACCTCGTTTTATCCCCATAAGTGGATATACCAATTTGCTGACAGGAGGACGGCATGAGAGATTTACGATTGATGTGTAACGAGGTATTTGAGATAAAGAGATGTTTCGTTTTCGTTCAAAATTTAAATTCCGATTTTAATCTTTAAAGTGCGAATTAAATTTTTATGCTGCCGTCTTGTCGAATTAGAGAAAGAGAATAGAAAATTGGAAGGATATGTCCGCCATTCTTTTTCCTTTCAGCGCTCCTTTCCTCTCTCGCATTTTGCTTTTCATTCTCACCGATGGAGAACACGTTGTTCGTCTCTTTTCTCCAACTTGTAATAATTGAACTCACGATTTTGTTGACGATTACTTTTTTCGCTTAATCGTCTCAACTGCCTTATCATCTCTATGATACTATTTTCTTCAAAACCTTTTTGTCGAAGATATCAGAAACAAATTCACAAATCAATGTTAACTATCCGCCATATCATGCCTACCCTAATATCATCCCATATATCATGCCTTTCTTGATATCATCCCCTATATTTTGCCTCATTGTAATTACCCCTCTAAAACTTGGCCTCATATTGTACATGCAACAACAATAAAAATCACCCGCCCATCAATGCAAACCCACTGAAAACTGTTCATATGCTCTGGGCCAGCCACCATTTAACTCATTTGGCCCATCTTGTGTGCGCCAACTCATCAAGGCCGAGTTATGGATTAGGCCCGTCCGCCTATAGTGTGAAAGAATTGGACATTCAGCCCGTCACTGTCACCAGCTGTTTCCACCAGCCCATCATTAACAAGCCCAAACTCATTATATAGTTCAGCACAGCTCCTCAACTCAGCACGGTCAACCAGATTCTGGCCCTTTGCTAATAGATTATACATAGGGGTGTAAATTTAACCCGTAAACCCACAAACTCAACCCAACCCAGCCCAACTCAAGTATGTTGAGTTGGGTTCATAATAGTATAGGTTGAAATGAGTTGGGTTTTGTTATCAACCCATAGGGTTGGGTTTTATTTAATTTTAACTCTAAACAACTCAACCCAACCCAAACTAACCCATCCTTATTACAACCTCCTACCTCCTTCCTTCTTTCAACCCTCTTTGCCTTTTCCTTCCTTTGCAATTGTATGAGAATTGTACTTATGTAATAGTAGCAGTATGTCGAACCTTTGAAAGAAATTATTTGAAATAAAATTGATTTATATTTGAATTGTACTTGAGTACTTATGTAGTAGGCTAGTAGCAGTATGTCGAATAATTCATTTTGGAATGAAATTGATTTGTATTTGAATTGTACTTATGTAGTAAGCTATTTACCCACTTAATATTTTTTTTATAAAATCAGTTAATTATATTACATAAATAAAAATGTAAATGTTATTTGCAACTTTATAAGGAGAGAAAGGCAAAAATTCTATAATACAGTAACATCGGACACCACACCCGACAATTAAAACTCATCCTCAAAAATCATATGAAAGGCAAGAAAGTAGGAATTTAGTACATTTTGAATGGGTGGTTTATATATTTGAAATTAAAAAACATAATATATATAGTGGGTACCCATCAAGTGGATACTATCAAATCCGTCCCTACCCATTACCGGTTTTAAATGGGTATCAGGTTTACCCGTGCCCGTCAATTACCCATGTTGACCGGATTTTACGTACCCACCCAAATTAGATGGGTTTTTAGTGGGTATCAATTTTCGGATTTTTTTCAATCAAAAGCTAATGCATATTATTAAATATGATAAATCACACTACAAGAGTTCAAATTATCCAACAACCAAGCGGGAGGATTACCACCAAAACTGGAGATAGGGAAATAACGAGACTGCATAACTACAACGTGAGCCGCCCTATTAGCCATCCTCCAACCCGGATAGAAAGTGAAGCAAATCTTGATACGTCGAGATTCATAATTAAACCAATCCTATCTATTTCCACAATTAAACTCATAATTACAATTCATAATTACAATGTAATAATGTTTTATGTGTGACCGCTATTAAAAAAGGCTCATATGATTTGCGAAGTTATGTCAAACTAACTAGAGGGTGTAGTAAAAAATTAAGTCAAGTGGAGGGCGGAGTCAGAAATTAAGTCAAGTGAGGTTCTTATACGACGAGAAAACAAATTCAATTTAAATATTTTACCTTTTTTATAGTTTGCTATGATGAGTTTTCATATTTTGAAAGTATTGTACAATATATTCTTTATCTAAACTGCAACTAACGTCTTTCACGATATACACCATTCAACAATCATTCAACATCTCATCTCCTAGTCGATTGCGAAGCTTGTTCTTGACATAGGTCATCGAAGAAAACGCTTTAATACATTTCAAGTGTTTCAAATTTATCCATGTGGGGTCCTCAAATTTATTCAAATGGGGTGACAAGTTCAATTTAAGCCTTTAACGCAAAAATATATATTAGTTTTCGAAATTATTTTGGCCATGTGACCCCACTTAGTATGCCTAACTCCGCCCTTGCTCCCTCTCCGTATAATCTTTTGTCCATTATTTTGTTCTGAAGGATTCGGCACAGGGGCACCTCTTCGCGGGGTAGGAACAACAATAATGTTTATGAGCTTCTAAAACTTGTTGAAACGGTTCGGTTAGCTATGATTACAGCTCGCACCTCGAATCAAACTTGGAGCCACTCTCAATTCCCGTGGAATCATACATCTTCTCACACCTCCACACACTCTGGAATACAATGACATATATATGAAGAAAACCATCATCACATCGTAGAAACTGGAATCACTCTTTATCATGACACCAAATTATCTTCCATTTTTTGGACATTTGCCGGCTGGTGATGCTTTATATTATATATATCCCGGCGATCGGCTGTTAGATCTTCACTACAATGGCGTTTCAAGATATTTTGTCCTATCTCTTGTGGATCAATCTTCGACACCTTTGACAAACAAAAATCCTATTGATATACAAAATTGATGATGAAGCGAGACATGCATGCATGGGTTAAATTAATACACGTCTTTATTAATTGATGAGGGTGATGAGTGCCTTTTATTTTGGGCAGTAAAGGCAATAGTATACTTAATCAAGACACTCACTTTTCCCATTGCTTAACCAAGATGCATGTGAATGTGAAGTTTCTTTTGATGGAAGCCTTTCCTTTATAATTGGTATTTTACTTAGGTTAAGCATGCATAGGAGAGTTTTTTTAAATCCGGGCGAAAAGATTATAGGATTTGTAGGATTTCTGATCTGTGGGGTATATTTGGTATTTTAAAAATATTTATGATCAGTTATTAAACAAATATAACAGGTTATAAATTTTCGTCAGAAAAGGAATCGGCCAGTAACCGGAGTCTCGTCGAAAAGTGGTCGCTAGGTCAACGGAGACTCATCGGCACAATGCGGTGGCAGTAAATTTTTCTAAAAAATAATAACTTAAAATAATTTTGATGAAAAGACTTTAATATCTTTTTTATTTGGACTGTTAGATTAGTTAAGGAACCAAAACTTTGAGATCTAATGGCTCAGGATCGGTTTAGACATTTTGAAACGTACTGTAATCCTGGATTTCAAACAGGCATAATCACCTTTCCATTTCAGGAACTAGGTAGCGATTAACTTGTAGCTGGTTCCCTCTCACACATTGCTGGCTGGCTGGCTGGCTGGCTGCATGCATATATTTCTCGTGAAACGGTAGTTGGTAAATTGCAAGTGTATCTCTGTTTCTGGAAAAGGAACAACCATTTAATAAAAGTAAATACGCAAAGTAGAGGCTCATCCTCCTCTCATGATTTTGATCATCATCATCACCACCAACGTAACGTATATATCTCATTCTTTAACAGAAACATAAAATAGTATGTGATGTCGGCCATATGATGATGATGATCATGACACGTTAAAGACCTTCCGCCTTTTCGCTGTTTTCGATTTTTTCACCGACTTAAGAGGCGAGGTGTAAAATGTATGGTTTAAACGTCTGTGGAATTAAGATCGAAATATGTGTGCTGAATTTCAATCGAAAATATTTTTATTTTATTTTTATAAAATAGAATACGTGTATTATTTCATAAGGATTGAGATGAAGCATGCATATATTGTATAAGCGAAAATTGGAGAGGTGTAACCGACATGCGGGTTACAAGAGGATTGTAATGACCAAAGAGGATCATATATATTCTAGATCTCAACTGACTTGACACCAATAAGTATTAACCGGTGAAGCGCGTAACGCCGAACCTCCACTACCTAAAACGGACTCAATAAATACTAAGTTAAAATATTCTTAAAAAACATATATGATATTATGCTGTATTGTTTTTAGTTAAAACAAAATTTAATGTGTTGCAGGTAATTTTGTTCCTTATTTGAATGGTTTGAACTATATTTTTTATTATTACTAATAATTAATGTGTTGGTTCTTGGTTTAAATTGAAGCTATGATTTAGTAGATGAATAAAACTTTAAATATTATTAATTGAATTAGACAATTATACAACTTTACATATAATTAAATTTACTATCCGATGCTAGAGAATAAGACAGTCGAGAATCTCCTTGGTTTCCCTTAATTCCGACACGATCGAAACACCGAACTTACAAAAATTATAAAATATATTTTCGAATTTAATGCTGTCAACCAAAAGTGGAACTCCAACCCTGAAGTTTAAGGTTTATACCCTTTGGATTATTATGAATGACTAAGGGAGCATCTTCATCTTCTTCTTTCACTTTCACTTATGGTGAAATGTCATTTCTTTGCCAAGCCATGTATCAAACCAAAAGCATGGCAGATCCAAGCCCCAACACTAGAGCTCTGAATGATAGGTTTGTGATTTCACATCCTCCGTATTTGTAATCATTCATATACTTTACGCATGATTTCTTATCATTATTAAGTGTATGTGACGCTAACTTCTAACCTTCCAATCAATACAACTCATAACTCAATAGCGTTCCTTTTTTTCACCCTTCAACCCTCGAAATTTAAGCCTATTCCCTCCCCAATCCATTAGAGGTACTCATTTATATAACGAAATTAATGACACTTATGCATCTTAATGAATGGTTTAAATCCTAAATTTTTCAATCGACTATGTCCTATGCGATTCTTATCCTAGTAGAGAATCAAGATATCATTGCAGGAAAGAGACTTTCACAATGATTATCGATATTAGTCGCGAGTTCACGGGAAGAGACGAGAGAAAGGGCTTCAGATTGCATTAATTGTGATTCAATTCGAAAAAATAGGCTGGGTAGCGAATCTACCCGAAACATCGGTAAAGTGAGATGAGATGGATGCTGAAAAGGCGTGTTTTATCGGAAAAGCGAGTCGGATGACGAAATTAGGACCGATTTGTTTGAAACGAATAGGAGGCATTGGTTCTTTTTGAAGATATATGACGATTTTGTACAAAATTGAAACATATGGAATGCTTAAAGCGAACTAGTCGTATTACATTTTAGACAATTTAAGATTGGCCATCTCTAGCTCAAGTTATGCTAGCTCACATGATATCAATCGAACAAGCCTTGAAACGTCCAGGTTGTTGCGAACGAATGAATAAGAGTATCATGAAAATACAATAAAAGTAAAAAGTAATGGACAATGGTGACTGGTCTCACTTTATGTGACTGTTTAACCATGCATGGATCACGAGTTACCCATCAATGATTCATCACTTGCTCAACTTTATCTATTCTCTATCTCTATATATAATCACACCGGAAATAGAGCTACTAGTATATTTTGTTACACCAAATCACATCTTAATCACTAACCACCATCCATATATGGCCCCAAAGCCAAGGTTTTCAATGGAGAGTCTCCAACGAACTGTGTCGGACATATCCTTCCAGCTATCCACGGCGGCCAAGGTTTCCGAACAGGACGACGTTACACCGACGACGACGACGACAACAACAACAGCAACGGTAAAGCAACTGCAGCCGATAGCAGAGGTGGCGGCAGAGGACGCCAAGTGCGAGTGCTGCGGGATGTCGGAGGAGTTCACACCTGGCTACATCAAGAAGGTGAAAGAGAGGTTCATGGGCAAGATGGTGTGCGGATTATGCTCCGAGGCCATCCAGAGGGAGACAGAGAAAAACGGAGGGAATCGAGACGAGGCTGTCAAGGATCACATGAGCGCCTGTGTTCGTTTCAATAAGATAGGGAGGGCTTATCCTGTGCTTTACCAGGCTGATGCTGTTAGGGAAATACTTCAGAAAAAGAAGAAGAATAGCTTGCAGGCCTCATCAGGTAATAATGGTGGTCTGGCTAGGAGCTCCAGCTGTATTCCGGCCATTTCTACTAGGGACCTTGCTACTGCTACTGCTACTGCTGGCCGGGTTCCAAACAGCAGGTTCCTCAACTAATTACTATAGTTAATTCTAATTTCAAAATGTAAATATGTGTGCTTGCTTCTGTGTGGACTGTGTTTAATTATTAGCCAACTATTCGGTGATTGGGTGATTAATTATATATATATATATATATAACTTATGCATGTATTGCTTGTAATTTATTTTAACTGATGATCTTACAGCTTCATCATGAATTAAGCATATATGTATTGCCAGTGACCATTGTTGGTTAATTCAACTGCGGCTACCGTCTGGTGTCACCATCAGACGAAACAATTGCTATAGTTTATTGCAACTGATGATCTTGCAGATTCATCATGAATTAAGTATATTTATGCCTGGTTATCGTTTGTTGGTGAATTCAACTGCGGCTACCGTCTTGTGTCAAGATGGCTAGCTAAGCCGCAGTGGAGCTAGAAAATTAATCTAATTACATAAAATTAACTATATAATTAAAAAGGCAACTATAAATTTAATTAATTCTTTTCAATTTCTCTAGATGTAGTCTCTTTCTTTAAGACTAGATCTCTTGCTCAATACAAGATGGATAGAAGAAAGAAAGGAACATTACTTAGGGACTGTCCATACGTAAAATGTAATTGGATTCAGAAGTGTGCTTCAGAGAGTCCGGGCTCACTCTAGTTTCGGTCCATTCTATTAATTTCGGGTGCATATTTATAATTTTTACGAGTTCGATTCAGGGTAATTTTAAATTAGACTCAATGCTTGGTCGTGTCAGAAGTACAAGAAGCCAGACTATCTTATTTCCTTGTCTAGACTCTTAAGTGCTAGATTATATGTATAGTTTAGATGATTTCATTATAAGATATATGGTATTTGAAATTCTATTCCTTTATTTATAATAAATTTTCAATCTTTGATGCCAAGGGGTACTGTTGAACCCCAAGTTAAATAGTGCATCTACCATTAACAACAACAAATGTCTTATTGATTTCATTTTATCGCATCAATTAGTGTGATGTGTATGTAAATTTTGTTTCTTCTTATTTGAATCATTATGAGATGAGCATATCTAAAACGAAGAATATAAACCATAAGTTAACGATTGCTACACATCTAATTAATTGATCTAGACATGATACATTACTGCGGTTGGTGGAGTCATATAGTAATACAACATGCAATGGAGGAGGAGGTAAACACAATTGGGCCGAGTTTGCAAAAGATCTTAAACATTTATAACGCAACATTTATGGCGTGACCCAACTAATGGAACATATCCTTCGTGCCTGATAGGGGTGGAAATCGGAACAAGAATGGGGTCTCGTTCCTGAATTTTCTAATTTTTGTTTCTGTTTTTCGTACTTAAAAATTCGTTCTTTAACTTTTAATCTAATTTTGAAAACGTCAACTAATAAGTACCATAACGGAACCCAGGTCACCACCATTTCCGACGAAGACGACAAACCCCACCAGCAAACATGAATGATCTAGTTCAATGAACAACTGCCACCATGCCTTCCTTCTTCTCCTTCGTGCGTCGAAGCCATAGTTTTTGCTCGGGCGCTCAAGCTCCTTGAAAACTCGAAGCACAAAAAGTTAGGCAGAGGACGACGTTAAAAGCTCAACAGGGATTATGAAATCATGAGCCTTCCCCGCCACTTTGGACGTGTTCTCCTTCAGTCAGTTACCTGTTGAATATAAAGGCTCATCCACCACATGCAGTGGAAGGTCGAGTGGTGGATGACGAGATTTGAGGAGGATATGAAGGCTCATTTTTTAGCTGAATTTGGCAATTTATTTTTCTATTGTGGTCAATTTTTAAAAGGAGATGATGGAAATCATTTCAAATTGAAATAATCAATCCTAACCATTTGATTTTGGCCATGGCTAATCAGATAGGTGTGAACTCAAAGTCAGGAAAACTGACAAGTTTATTGAACAAAAAGATTGAAACGATAAATACACATCATAAGCCATTTATCTAGGTTCCCAGAACCCACTAACAACCCCATGACCCTCGAAAGTAGCTGACTCTAACAACACTACTGCTGCGACTCTTTTACTTAAACTAACAAACTTACTAAACAAAGACCAGTTGAATAACTAAACAAAGAATAAGGCCTAACTCAATTAAATAGATGACGAACGGATTTTACACCGCCTTTCAAATATCCAATAGATTGCTCTAATGGAATCATTTATTTTTATAGAGTTTTTCTAATACTATTACTCAACTTTAATGTAATATCTAGACAAAGTAACAATATTGGTTTGGTTGTTTAAGTATCGATGTGATTCAACTAAGAACCGAATTAAAAGAAAGTAAAATGAAAGAAATTGAGTTTCAAATATGGAATGGAAGGTTTCTTAAACTCGAATTCACAATAGCTACCAATGTATGAATGAATCCTATGCAATATCAATTAAACAAGTAATAATGGCTTGACAATTTTCTGAGATAACCTTACACCGCTCCCACGAATCTAATGATATATTCTGCTTGACCTATGACTCCTCTCTCAAGCTAATCTTAACGCAAGAAGAACCACAACATGTGTTTGATGAAATGCCACAACAATAAATAATGCAAAAAACTTAGACGAATCGCTCTCTCTCTCTCTCTCTCTCTCTCTCGCTAAAGGGGAATCTAGAGTTCTTCCTAAGCGTCCTATCGATTTAAGTTCCTCTCGAACCCATAAATTAATGACAACGGTTCAATCAAGATGATCAGACAAGAATGAATCATAATTATGTTTTAGCAAGAACACACCATTATCCTGAATAACATCGATAACATAATCAAAGGGTTAAAAACCCATCATCCATACAGTCTGGACTAAAGCTTCATCTAATCTAAACAACATAAAAAGTTTAGCTGCTCATGGTTCTGGAAACAAGAAAGCAAGAAGAAAGGAAAATAACACGAGAAGAAGACATCTTTCGTTGAGGAATTTCAAACTTATCGCCGATCTTCGATCCGTCTCCAATCGTTGATGAAATATTGCTTCAATTGCTCTCTGGAACTCCTCTCTCTCTAAAAGCTCTAAAATCTGTCTAAAACAATATGTTCTTCGTCCAAAGGGTCTCCAAGGGTTTATATAGGATGTCTTCCAACTTGGAGAAGGATTCAAGACCCAAAAGTTGCAGGTCCAGACAGTGGGAACGTGTGACCCCCTGCTCCAAAATGTGCACACTTCTGGAGCAGGGGTGGCTTCAACACTCCAAATCAGCCAATTTGACTTTCAGTTTTTCCTCAAACTCCACGGATGTAGGCTACAACGTGAACATAAAAGTTGTAGGCAATCAAACTAGCTTTTGAACGTCGCCGGTCTTGCATCAATCGAACTTCTGAGCAATGAGTTAAGCTCAAAATACTAAATTGCGACTTTTTATGACCAAGTCGACGTTTTTAGTTGTTCCTGCTTTCCCGTCATACTTTAGTTCATCCCGATACGTCGTATGCCAGATGAAATGTACCAACAAATGTAAAACATCATAAAACGCCCCAAAGGGCCAAGGGGGAACCAAATATGCACAAAATGTCATGAATTTGATCAAGTTAAGGTATCCAAACACTCAAAAATATTGTTTAAAGAGGAAACAGATGTGCTAATAATCAAGCACATCAAATCCCCCCACACTTAAAATTTTTCTTGGCCTCAAGCAAATCTACTAATCGCACTCTACACAGAACTCAAAATGTGGTGATAGGAAAACATAACCTAGGACCTCAACTCTACCATGGTGTCAAGGAATGCAAGTCAATCAACAAACTACACAATTAGGCATACAACACCAAATCCCTTAGACTAGTAGAATATAGACTCATGCATATGATACAAATGACTCGACACCTAACCACTAGAGTGTATCCATATCCCCCCAATCGCTTATACCTTCAAATTGTTAGCGGAAGAAATAGACCGACGGGTCGTCTTGGTCGAGATTACTCTTCCCTCCGGAGGGAGGAGGTGCTTCAAATTTTAATGATCATAGCACTCAAGTAATACTAGCACCTCCCTGTTATTTTGAGTTGCTTACTTGACTATCTCGTACTATATACTACTATATAAAAAGCTTACTTATTTTCATTTTGTTTTCTAATGCTTTTCTTTCTTTTTGGCTGTTTTTAGATAGCAGCTTTTCCCAAATGAGGTAAGTATGACCTTACCCGGACTTGGCAGTAACCCATCTCCGGCCCACGTCCCAAGCCTCGAAAAGGTTGGGAAGATGGCGGACCCCAAGGGTCACCCTAGGTATTTAGGACATAACCACACCCCACGACATTTTTTTTGATTTTTGGAATCATTGGCCTCTTTTATCAACCTCATTCGTACTCTTCTCTCCTATTTATCTTCGTAACAACCTATGCAAATTCGTTGGGGGTGGACACAACATAAACTCTACTGCAACATTAAATAAAATAGTAGAAGGTGGCAATCCATCAGTATCATATAAAGGAGTCTCTAGTATACTAATTTCAGGTAAAATGACAAGTGGTTTGAAAATGAGATCCTAGCATCCAAGAAATCCACAAATAGAATGAGAACACTAAACATGCATCCACTGGAATCCACAAAATCTGCTCGAGAGGGAGTGTCGAAGAGTAAAAACATATTGCAGTATAAGCACAAACGAGGACACAAGATAGAGAATAAAAAACCCGACAAGTAATAACAAAATTCCCCTCACACTTAAACTGGGCATTGTCCTCAATGGACCACATAATCAGAGTAAGGGGGGAACAAGAGAATCTGGTACTAACTTGAAGGGCGATAAATGGAGCAAATCCAGAACCTCGACGAGGACCAATGCTCCATTCTGATGGCATATGAGATTGAGACAATATATGGATATGTTAAGAGTTCTAAATCCATAGAGAACCAAAAGAAACAAAAGAAGAGAGGTTAATGTCAATCCGTTACATCAAAAGAACGAAAGCTAAGACTCCAAATATGGGCTGCCTCCCATGAAGTGCTCTTTCTTTTACGTCTTTTAGCTAGATGATACCTAGATTAGGTGTAAGCGTCCTAACTGAGGACTTCCTTGACCCTAGCATCATTATTCTTGGAGTACGTCTTTGGTATGCGCCCTTACGAAGGAACTTCAGAACTGAAAGTGCGTTTCTCTTTTTTCTTCTTCTTGGTCCCCTTATTTAGGATACTTGCCTTCACTTGCACCAACAACTATTGGTGCCTCCACTTTTAGAGCAATTTCTGGTGGAGCAGGATTAGTAATAACAGTGTAAACAGAAGCATAATTAATATCATTTATAGGAGGCCTATCTAGTATGGAGTTGTTAGAGGCAGGAGTGGACAATTGAAATGTGATATAATCATCCTTATTCCTTAAAGTTAATCGCCTTGCTCCTATATCAATGGTTACACCTACAGTTAATAGGAATGGACAACTAAGGAGGGCATGTGAATATGCACTCTCCTCCTTATCTATCACAAAAAATCAACCTCAAATCTACATTTACCTATTCTAACGATTTTATTTTCTGTAATACCCCTAGGATAACGAATAGTTTGATCAGCTAATTTAATATGCATCTTAGTAGGATGAAAAACATGACACTAAATGCTCAAATATAGCATAACACATGACACTAATGTTAGCACCCAAATAAACTCAAGCCCTATCAATGCAATGAGTACAGATAAAACAAGACAAAGTGAAACTCCCTAGGTTAGAGTGCTTTTTCACCACTTCGGTATGAGAATCAACTATGGTTGTTGGGTTGAGAGAGACTGCATCTTTCTCTTCTTTCAGCTCAGCCTTCAACTCTTTTGGAGTATTTTTAGGTAGAGAGACGAGTGTCTCATTGGGTACTTGATCTTCTACTTCCTCATTTAAAACCATGGCTGTGAGTTCCTCAACCACCATAGTTAATGCTGTATCTCCTAACTTTCTCTTGTTGGAAAGAATCTCCTTCATAAATTTTGCATAATTGGGCATCTTGAACAAACTCTCCCATAGTAGAATGCTCAAACTCTACTCATATCAAGGAACTTCTCACAATCATTCTTTGTCAACGGCTTCTTGTTCAATGCAGTAGGGTATGGTACCCTAGGCTTGTAAAGTGAGATTTTGGTAATTTGTTTGGGTGTTAAAAGTGCACTTCTTCATATATCTCATATGAACCTGGTTTTATTGGACTGCCAGGAAGTTCCTTGCCACTCCTTAGAGTCACTGCTCTCGCAAACTCCCTATATTTTGGATTGAGAATAGTAGCACTTAACATCCCATTTGGCTTCACATTGATGAATTTGGTAAATTCCTCGAATTGGTTTTCCAAGTTCCTAATTGCTACATGTGTTTTACTTTGTTGTGCGACATTAGCAACTATGAATTTCTCCAAAAGGGCCTCCATGGAGGACTACTGTTGTTGAGGAGGGAATCCCGGGGGTCCCTGGTTAGAGTTTGAGCTTTGGTTCCCAAAGCCTTGATTGACAAAGTTCTGGTTCTGTTGCTGGTTTGGGTACCCACCACGGTTTGACCACTATTGGTTCTGATTTCCTTGAAACTTATGGTGGTTCCCTTGATTGGTGTTTTTATTCTGTCCTTGCTGCTGATGATTGTTCTGATTTCAATAGTTATTCTGACCCTGCTGCTGGTAGTTACTCGCATTCCTGTAATTATTCTATCCCAATTGATAAGTTCCTTGATTCTGACTGCCCATATAAATCTAGCTGCTCTTGATTCATGTCTAGTTATGGCTCAAAACAATCATACAGTTTGAGTGGTCATGATCAGTTCCTCCACACCCCTCACAAGCATAAACATAAGTTGTAGGTGCATTTCCAGGTTTGTTGGAGCACTGGTTACTTTGCTAAGCTCGCTCAAATACATCCATCTCTTTGGTGAGTAACTGCATCTGATCAAGCAGTTGATCTTTTTGGAACTTGATGGTTGACGAGTCCGCTTTGCTTGTAGCTGGCTTTGACTTTAATTGTTAAACTTGACTTCTAGGCACATTGAGCTCAATGTCAACCGAATTTTTGAGAACAAGAGTCATCATCTTCTGAGCATAGGCCCTATAAGCTTCAAGGACCTGAGTTGGTGTCAAATCTGAAAGATTTCTAGGTATAGACATGCTGAGATCTTTTTTGCTTGTTGTATTCCAAGCCTCTGATGAAAATATTGAATATGGTATGCACATCAAAGTGGTAGTGAGGGCAGGAATGAAGGAGACTCTGGAACATGTGCCAAGTATAATAAAATGTCTCGTTAGAAGGACTCTTGAACTGAGTGATTCTAGCCTTTAGTGCTTTTGTTCTAGAAGGTGAGAAGAATTCCTCAAGAAACTCTGTAGCCAAACCATCCCAAGTAGTAAAGTATCCTGTTGGATGCTCATTTAACCATTCTAGTGCATCCCCTTTGAGAGAAAAATGAGAAGATGCTAACTTTGAAGTAGTCAATATTCACTCCTCGTTCTCGGTTTGTCTCGGCTAGACAAAAAAATCACAGAGGTGAGATTGGGATTTTCATATGGTCCTCCAGAGAATGCCCGTCCGTGAATGAGATTGATTAGTTGGACTGGAGTTAGAAGAGCTTGATCTCCCTTGATTGAAAATCGAATAATTGAAGCAGCTCCTCGGAGAGTGGGTCGGCCATAGTGGTTCAATGGCTTCTCTTCTGGGACCATATTAAACTGGTTGTTATTTTTGAAGTTTCCATTCTCGTTATTGTTGTGGTTTCCAACATGGTTGTTATCGTCGTGCACAAAGTTTTTGTTGTTGTTGTTGTTGTCATCCTCATTGTCGTTCAACCCCTGATTGTCATTGCAATTGCAAGTATCCATATGAATTTCCTCGGTGTCTTCCTCTTCGCTAACAACTGTAGGTAAATGATGGAAAAGAAGCTCTAGAACTAGTTTGTTGCGAGATTTCGGAGCAAGATGAGTATATGAAACTGTCTCCTTTCCAGCTAGCCGCTTACTTCTTCAAGGAGATGTTAAGTCAGCAATTTTTTCTGCACAACAATACCCGGTAATATAAAAATGTAGGAGGAAAAGAGATGATACGAAAAGTGAGGGAATAGCTAACAATCCAAATATTACTCAACTTTAATTTACTAACTAGACCAAGTAACAATTTGAGTTTGGTTGTTTAAGTATCAATGTATCAAAGTAGAAACTAAAGGTGAACTAAATAAAAGGAATTTAGTTTCAATGATTGGATGAAAGGTTGTTCAGACTCGAATAAACAATAGCTAGCNGTTTGATTGTTTTTGTAACCAATTATCAACTAAGAATGTAAATTAAAGAAGTAAAATGCAAGATATTGAGTTTCAAATATGGAATGAAATTTTGCTTAGACTCGAGTCCACAATAGCTAGCAATGTATGAATGAATGATATGCAATGTCAATTAAGCAGGTAATAATGGTTTGACAATTTCCTAAGATAACCTTAGCTACCACGAATCTAAAGATCTATTCTGCTTGACCTAAGACTCCTCTCTCGAGCTAATCTTAACCCAAGTAGAACGCACTAAAGGTGTTCGATGAAATGCCATAACGATAAACGATGCGAAAAGCCTAGATGAGCCGCTCCTCTCTCGAGCTAACGGGAAATCTAGTCTTCCTAAGAGTCCTATTAATCTATGTTCCTCTCGGACTCACAAATCAATGACAATGATTTAATCAAGAAGATCAGAAATGAGTGAATCACATTAGGTCTTAACAAGAACAAACCATTATCCCGAATAACATCGATAACATAATCACAGGGTTAAAAACTTATAGAACCCACCCTAGAAGACTCGATCGAACCACTAGTTCGACCCGTGTAACCTACCCGGGTTTCACTAGACTTGACTCAAACCCACAACTGCAAATAAATGCAAAATAACAAACATTAAAACTGAACTGATATTCTTTATTAAACCTTTTAAATCCTGATAGCCAAGGATCTTGGATCCCGAAATACAACACATGAAAAGGGGAGATACAACTCCAAAGTTCTAAAACACATCAAAATCAGATATCTAATGATATCAAAAATCCGACCAGCTCACCCCACCTCCAGCTCTTACACTCGAGACTATACACATACATATACAACAGGGACACAAACATCTGACGGGGTCAGTGCTAAACACTGAGTGGCTAGCTAATCATCATGTAGACCAAGACTGAAGACATGGATAGAACATAGAATTCTTCCTAGTCACTACTCGAGTAATGTGACGCCGTGCTCATGAAGGCATCTAAATAGCATCAACTACTCCTAACATCATGCGAATCGCCTCATGATGGATTAGACCATGAACCACCATGAGTGTCCATGTGAGAAGCAGCTGTAGGCATATTTGACACGCGTGAGCATGTTACTTGAATACTTAAGGGATTGCGCAATTCAGGGTGAGTGACCAATGCATCATAAATCGTGATCTAGTCTAGCTAGGCATGTCCTGTTCTATCATGAACCATTGATCACATGCCATCGTTCATCTGTCAAGAGCTTCAAGCCTGAACATGTTACATCATCTGTACAGTAGATCACAAACTACTATACAACCTCGGAGCCCTCACTCCACATCATGTTACATCACATTAGAAAGGATTCCCCAATCATCCTATTATAGTTCTACGCTTTATAAGGAAGAAATTAATCCTAAATCCCACCTCTGATTAGCTTCCTATAGAGTATGAAATCGAAGCTACCTTCCCGGAGAGACCTGAAGAGATCAATCAAAGGATTGGATTCCCAAAATCCCAACTGTCAGGTTTTTCCTATGTAGGTTTTCTAATTATAGGATTAACAGGGAAGAAGGAGTGATCGGAAATCAATCAGCTCCACCTTCTCCCCTTGATTTATCTTCTCCTCATCCCGAGATAAAGTGCGCCGCTCGTTAGGGAGTTGATCGCCAAAATAACTGCGAAGTTATCTCGACAACACAAGTGGCGTATGTGTCCAAGGATTCCTCTCGTTATGCTTTTACTCAAACCTATCAACACTGTCTAGACTGAACAATTTGGGAATGGTTTCTAATGATTCTATTGACTAAATTAAAAATAAGAATTATGATTTAAATCAGGTGGAGAAGATAAGTTCTTGGAAGGGATGATTCATCAAGCTCAACTTCCTAATAGTAGTCGGATCGAGCAAACGTTGGACTTGGATTGAATAATACAATTCCTCTTATCACTCATTTGAATCCGCAGCACGATCATGCACACGGATAACAACTACTAGCTCCCAATCATGGTTGGAATAACCTTAATTAGGCTAACCAGTAATGAACACCGAGAAGTTCTACAAAGTGATAAGGTGCTCTTTAAGAATTAAAGGAAATCACAAGCAATTAGAAATAGTGTTTACTTGGTCCATAAACAGCTAAGCTACTGATAACTACACCCAACTTGGTTCATTAGGTACAAACCAGAGGGCCCGCCCTTTACTCGATGAACAACCGTTAAAACCAAAAGAATAACGCTGTGCACCCTCTTTGCTGAAAACAGTTTCATGCAAAATAAGGGTGAATGGAGTGCACCCATGCATTCCGGTCACCTATTTTTTCTATGTGGCTGATTTGTGATTTAGGCATGAACGCCGTGCATCACTATGCACGCCGTGCATCCTTTCTCCTTCACCATTCCTTGTCCCGTTCTTCCGTTTGAGCTCCAACTGTGCTCTATTCTGCATCCATAGCCTCATAGCCACACCACCTATCTCTAAAGTATGTATGGATAAAAAATACTACAAGGAAACACATCAAATAGACCGAAATGGTCCAAGTGAACGGGTATAGACACATAATGCCAAAACATGAAACCACATGGGATTGAAGCACGAACAAGCTAATATTCACTCACAAAAGCATGCTGATAGGGATAGATAATCACTACAAATCCTAGCACTATCAAATCCCCCCACACTTGAATCTTGCTTGTCCTCAAGCAACTTTACTATTCGCACTCTAAATAAACTGTAAACATGGTAAGGAGGAAACAACATGCTAGCAGTTCAAGTCTACTTCACGATGCCAAGAACACACTTTAGATCATCAAACCACACAGTTATATTTACCGATTCTTCTAATCCAAATATAAACACCTATCCATATAGTTAGTACCACTCAGCACCTACCGACAAAAATATTTCCCTATCACTTATGCTCAAAACAGATGGTCCTGACTAGGTAATTTTTTTTCTGTCATATGGGAGGCAGTGCTTACTTTAATAATTTATCCAAATTAGAGCACTCCCTTCTTCTTTTACAATTTTGGTATACATGATATGCTAAACACTTTGGGTCAATTGAATTACTCAATTAATTGCAAACCCATCTTTAAATTTTTTTGTATCGCTTTTAATGGTATCTTTCCAAGTGGGGGTAGTTGCGACCATGATCCGGCTAAGGTTCTCATCCACATAGACCGAGTTTACCCAAAAAATCGCGACCCACAACTAGGAAGAGGTGAGAAGAGAAGCCTGAAGGGACTACCTTGCAGGCGACAGACTCAAAGTCGTCAGTGTGTTGAATCACAACCGAACCCTAAAGAAAATTTGGGCACATTGGCCTCTTTTGCACCTTATTCAGACCATCTAGTCAAATATGACTTTAAACAACAAGAGCGACTCGATATGGGAATTAATTGTTCACAAAGTCGGTAGACATTAAGACTGAGTAACCAAGTGCATAAGTCTATTCTAAACTTGTTTCGAGAAAAACGGGATGTGGCCCAAAAATGATCTATCATGCATCTTATTCATGCTCAAGTAGCAATACTACGCTAAATATGTATCCACATCATCCAAACTTTTCAAGTTTAAGAGGGAATTTCAAATGTTGAGAGACAAGGGTTCAATTAAAGCAATCAAGTGAAATAACTAGCATCCTTTCATCCCATAAACCACAACATTACCCTCACAAGAAGTCACATTAGAGAATAGATAAGGTGATTCCAGATTGAGTTGATCAAATGGAGTTTGATGGTGAGATGTGATGAGAGAATCATTATTGAGACCTGCCAACCATAACAAAAATAATGTAATAGTGATAGATGTAACAAGTGTTATCACCGTTAACAAGGGTTCAATTAAAGCATGAATGTTGACCAATCAATCAAAACCAATTCCCCCCACACTTAGAATTTTATGTCCTCTCAAAATATCTAATGTGGAAGGTAGGGGAACAAACTCAAGACAGTTAGTTTTTTTTTATTAATTTTTAATTTTTAAATTGGGTTGCACGGCGTGCATGGGTGCATGACGTGCATACCACAAACACTCAGCAATCACAACTCCCCAACACTCATTTGGAAACAACAATCATATTAGACACTATCAACGGACTCGAAAGTCGCCTCGATCACAAGGGGTACCTCCAAAGGACACACCAAAGGACTCACAAACAATGTTTAGCGTTTTATTCGTTATTCTAACATTGGATACGCAAGGAGTGCCTCCCAAGAGCGCTCTTTCTTTTTCGTCTTTGAGCTAGATGATACGTGGATTATGCTCGCCAACTTAGAACCTCCTTGAGTTCCATTAGCTTCTTCAAGAATTGAAGTTGTATGTCAAGTAGTACCCTTAGAGAGAGATGGAGGAGTCGAAGAGGTTGTGAGCGCCAACTCTCCCCTTCGACAGAAGGATTTGTCCCGAAACATGAATCTAAAAGCTTAGCAAGGGAGAAGAAACTTACCTGGTTGGTAACTCTCCACGAGCTCCGGGTAGCGCTCTTGCATGCTAGCCTTGGTCTCCCATATCATAGTTGTGATATCCTTATTTCGCCAGACCGCCTTCATTATAGGCCTCTCCTTACATCTTAGCTTACAGACCCCTCTATCCACGATTTGAGCAGGTTGCTCCCCAAGAATTAGGTACCTCTCTAACTCAAACTCTTCTGGTTGGATTAACTAATTCAGTCGGTGAATGTAGGTCCCGAGTACACTCACACAAAACATGTTGTATATCCTGTTTAACTTTGCAGGCAAGGCCAACTCGTAAGCCACTGGTCCTATCCTTCGAATGATATCATAAGGGCCAATGAACTGGAGAGCCAACTTTCCCTTCCTACCTAACCGTATCACTCGGAAGTCTGATTGATGCCAGGTAAGTGGCGTTAAAAACACACAATCGTGTTTTAGTAAGTAGCAGCCACGAGATGCCTATTACATGACCGTGTGTTGCACATATTGCAACAAACGACACATGTTGATAACACACGACATGTTTTAGCATCACACGCCGTGTGTTGCCTCTGATGAGATTTTTAGGTCTTGAATCCTTCTCCAACTTGGAAGACATCCTATATAAACCCTCAAGACTCCCTTTGAACCAAGGATACTCCAATATACTTCATTATAGACATATTTTTCAGAACTTAGAGAGAGCGAGAGTTCCAGAGATTGATTGAAGCAAGAGTTCATCAACGATTGGAGACGGATCGAAGATCGGTAATAAGATGGAGATTCCTCAACGCAAGATGTCTTCTTCTCGGTTTATTTTCCTTTCTTCTTGCTTTCTTGTTTCCAGAACCATGGGCAGCTAAACACTTTTTGTTGTTTGGATTAGATGAAACTTTACCTTAGCTTTTGTATGGATGATGGGTTTCTAAACCCGTGATATTGTTATCAATGTTATTCAAAATTATCTTATGTTCTTGTTATATTAAAACTTTAGATTCAATTTAATTTAATCATCTTGATTGAATCTTTGTAATCAATTAGTGGGTCTGAGGGGAACGATAATGGAAGAACTCTAGATTCTCCGTTAGCTCAAGAGAGAAATACACCGTCTAGGTCTTTTGCTACATTCTAGTTGTGGCATTTCATCAAACACCTTCGATGTGTTCTGCTTGGGTGTAGATTAGCTCGAGAGATGAGTCTACGGTCAAGCAGAATAGATCCTTATAGTCGTCAGAGTGATATAAGACTATCGTAGGAGATCGCCGAGCCATTATTACCTGTTTAACTGAGATTGAATATCTTCATTCATACATTTCTATCCATTATGGATTCAAGTCTGAACAACCTTCCATCCCATATTTGAAACTCTATTTCTTTTATTTTACTCTCTTTTAATTCCGTTCTTAGTTGATAATTCGTTACTACAACATTCAAAGAACCAAAACCCCATTGTTACTTGAGTAAATATAAGTTGAGTAATAGAGTTAGAAAGACCCTAGGGAAATATAATTCCAATAGTTAATCCTAGTGGATATTTAGTGCAGTGTAAAATCCGCTCATCAAATTGGCGCCGTTGCCGGGGACCTTTTCTAATTCTAGGAAAGACTTAGATTGCTAGCTATTCTTTCACTTTTTCGTCGATTTCCTCCCACATGGTTTACCAGGGTTGTTTCTTTTGAGTTCCATTATGCATGATTACAGTTGGGATGGACAGTGGCAAGGTTTCGATGTTGAAGGTAACTACAATGAAGGTTGGGGTTCTTCTCTCAACCAATGTTATGAGAATCAAGGTACACCAAGCTACTACAAGCCTTATCATGGAGGAGAGCAACAACAATGGAACGACTTTGACCAGGAATCAGATTCATATTGGAATCATGACCAATCTCCACCACCTCCTTTCCAGGAATCATCACCAACTTTCTACCACCAAAACTACAACGAAGACTCCACACATTCCAAATCAATATTCAGGGCCCGAATCATATCAACCTCCGCCTTTTAAGAATACATGCACACATATGCTTTTGGAGAAAGTGCTTGCCCAGAGTCTTGAATTTAGTGTTAAGCAAAGAGAAGAGATGAAGCTGTGTGACCACATGGTACAACAAGGAGAATCCTTTGTTTATCAAGAAAGTGAAGTCTCAAAGATGACAGGTTAACTGTTGGCACGCCTTAAAGAACAATATTCTCACCCTTAATCACAAGTCGAGGTCAATTTCAAAGATAAATATGATTTGGGAGTACCGGTTCAAGTAGTAGATGAAGTGGTGGAAGAGTTACCTTTCTTTAAAGATAATCTAGTTAGAAGAGTTTGAAAGGGAGGAAATACCATTCCTTGACACAACCTAATTTTTCATGATGGGGATTTAGAAAATTATGAAAATGAGGATGATGAAGAGCATGTGGAAGAAATATGGAAAGATATAGAGCCTCTCCATAATGACATTCAAGTTACCATTAAGCACTCCATCATTTGGCGCCCCCCTCCAATTGTGGTCCCACTACGAGAAACCGAAACCCTTCTTGATTCTTGTTTGATTATGAAGTACTTATGTCTAGAAACTGACAATAAGTACTTCACAAACAAGATTGGAGGCAACATTGTCTCGGGACCAAACTTGCCTGCCTAGAGGACTTCTCAAGCTATACCATCAGATTAGGGATAGTGGAGGATATCAGTGTTGATACATCATACTACCTCTTCCCTCCTCAAGCTATGGCGACTAAGAAGAGATTGCCACTTCAAGGCATGAACTAGAGCTCACAACCACTTCACAGGCTTCTCCATCAATCTATGAGGGCACTACTTGGTATTCAACTCCAATCCTTGAAGAAATTAATGGAATTCAAGGAGGTTCCAGGTTGGGTAGCCTAATCCAGGTATCATCTAGCTCAAACACGTAAAAGAAAGAGCGGTTCTCCGGAGGCAACCCGTGCATTGAGTCTTTTCTTTTATTTAATTTTTCATATTTACAGTCTAATGGTGTGTCTTCTGTCGAGTTAGTCAAGTCTGGATGTTTGAATTTTGTGATTTTGCGAAGTTGATCTTGTAATTCATGAAATCGATGCTATGCTAGGACCATCGATCTAACTTGTTATGAAATACTTACTGATTGCCAAGTTAATTATGCTTAACCTCTCTTTGGTGTTTTCCACCTCTCAATTCGGGGTTTTTGATTGATTAGCTATTTTAGGGTTCATTTTTGCTGAAATCGCTTTGTTAGAACTTGTTATATGATAAGGACGCTTATATTGGATGTCGTGTTCCTACTTTGCATTTAGTTGGTTACTTTCCCTATATTGTGCTATTTAAGCGTGGGGTTCCCACCATACCAAAAAATATCAGCACTTTGAATTGGCTTCTGGCTTGTGATTCATGATTAGTTTGTTTTATGATTTCCCTATGCCATATGCTTTTCGGATTGTCATGCTTGCCATGTCTGTCATTTCACCGGGATTTCTTTTCATCTCATCCAGACTTGTATTTTTGTTTTATTTATTTATGCTTTTGTCATGTGATTAAACTATTGTGATCTGTTTTGGTTTCCTTCATTTTTTGTGGATTGATGTAACAGATTGGCATTCGCATCTCCTCTTTTATTTCCTTTGTTTCTATGTGGCTGTAGAACTCTTATCATATCAAGAAGTTGTCTTGATCTTATATATCGTCAGAATGGAGCGTTGGTCCTCGTCGAGGCTCTGGATTTGCTCCGTCTGTCGCCCTTCAAGTTAGTACTAGCTTCTCTTGTTTCGTCCTTACTTTGTTTTTATGGTCCATTGAGGACAATGTCCTATTTAACTGCGGGGGAAATTTTGTTGTTACTTGTCAGGTTTGTGATTCTCTATCTAGTGTCCTCGTTTGTGTTTATATTATGACTTGGTTTTGTTTTTCATAACTCCATCTCGAGCTTAGTTTGTGGATATCAGTGGATGCATGTTTAGTGTTCTCGTTCTATTTTTGGATGTCTTGGATGCTAGGATCTTATTTTCAACCACCTGTTATTTTACCTGGAATTAGTATACTAGAGACTCTTTTATATGATACTGATGGATTGCCACCTTCTACTATTTTATTTTATGTTGCAGTAAAGTGTATGTTGTATCCACTCCAATGAATTTTCCGAGGTTGTTACAAAGATAAAACAAGTGGGAGGAGTCCAAATGAGGTTGCTAAAAGAGGCCAATGAGTCCAAAAATCAAATGAATGTCATGGGGTTCGGTTATGACCTAAATACGGAAGTGACCCTTGAGGTCCGCCGTCTTTCCAACCTTTCCAAGGCTTAGGGGGGTGGGCCAAATACTGGTTATGTTTTAGTCTGGCTAAGGTCGTTATTAACCCCATTTGGAAAAAGCTGCCATCTAAAAAAGCCAAAAAGAAAGAAAAACATTACAAAACAAAATGAAAACAAGTAAGCTTTTAATATAATAGTATATAGTTCTAGATAGTCAAGTAAGAAACTCAAAACAAGATGGAGGTGCTAGCATTACTTGAGTTCTGTGATCATAAAAAATTGAAGCACCTCCTCCCTCAGGACGAAAGAGTAATCTCGACCAGGACGGAAGAGTAATCTCGACCAGGACGAGCCGTCGGTCTATTTCTTCCGCTAACAATTCAAAGTATATGTGTTTGGGGGGATATGGATACACTCTGGTGGTTAGGTATCGAGTCATTTGTATCATATGCATGTGTCTATCTTCTACTAGTCTATGGGATTTAGTGTTGTATTCCTAATTGTGTGGTTTGTTGATTGACTTGCATTCCTTTACACCATGGTACGTAGAATTGAGGTCCTGAGCTATGTTTTCCTATCCCCATATTTTGAGTTCTTTGTAGAGTGGAATTAGTAGTAGCTTGAGGAAAAGAAAACCTTTAAGTGTGGGATGATTTGATATGCTTGATTATTAGCACATTCGCTCGCGCTTAAAACAACAGTTTTAGATGTTTGGATGCCTCACTTTGATTGAATTCATGATGTTTTGTGCATATTTGGTCCCCCCTTGGCCTCTTGGGCCGTTTTATGTTGCTTTGTCTGTTTTTGGTACATTTCAGGTGTCATATGATATCTCGGGATGAACCAAGACATGACGGGGAGGCTAAAACAATTCAATACGTTCGACGTGGAAAGAAAGCGTCACAATTTAGTACTTCTAGCATAACTCACCAATGAGAAGTCCGGTTGGTGCAAGGTCAGCGGCGTTGGTAAGAAAACTCGATTTTTTATAACATTGATGTTGAAAACAAGTCCATAATCCATGTATTTATAACACATAGTGTGTGTTAGTGAGCAGCATCTACAAGCTTATTACACGGCCGTGTGTTGCAACACACGACGCGTGGTGCATGTTGATACCACACGACGGGTTTAACATCACATCCCAGAAAACCTGCTATGACAACACTTCTTTTTATTGTCACATGACAACACCATTATTCACCATTAGGTTATGTATCAAAATCTAAAGGCTGAAATAAAAGGTTAAATACGTAAAATTACTATTTAATTAGGATTTTCTATTCTATTTAACAACTCATTCACATAAAAATCGCTACTGTAGTCAAAATCTAACCCTTCCTACACTTTTCCTCCTCCAACGCCGTTCAGATCCTTCCTTAACTCTTCCTCCTCCCGCACCATTCAACCGCCTCATTGTCGACCAAGATCTCATTATGAAGACGCTATATAAAACTAACTTTTATATTTGCCCGTGCTCTATTTCCCTTCATCAATGACGACCTCCCAATATCTGACGTCTGAGCTTTAATTTTCTCCTTTCCATCTTGGTTTTTTATCCTTTAATTTCTTCTTTATTAAGCTTTTTTCTTTTCTTCCTCTTATGTTATCATTCAAGTTCTGCATTTGTGTAGCTGGTTACCCAATTGAAAGAATTATATTTAGAAATAAAATTCTGACATGGTCGTCATCCTCGTAGATGGGTTTAGTACCTCGAATCTAAGGTAAGTATCTACTTTAATTCATGTCTAGTACTTGTTAGTCATTGCAGGTACATATTATTTTTGTTTAGTAATTCATTTCTCTTGATGATGCTATTTGTGAGTGATTGTGATTTAGACTTCGAATCTGTTAGAGGTACTGACTTTCATTGATGTCGGTACCGTGAGTGATTCAAGGTACTAATTTTTTCTTTATGAGATAACTGTGAGTGATTCGAGGTACTAATATTCTATGTATTATGAATTTATAGGTACTGATTTTGGTGTGATGATACCGAGTTACACTTCAGATCTAGAAGTTTCAAGAAGAAAAAGACTCGGAAAAGTGAGAGATTTAAATAACTGCAATATTTTTATTACTTAATTTAAGTAGTAAATTTTTTTTTTAAAATTACCTAAAAGTCCAACTAATCGAGATTATTAGATATAAAATTATAATTAATTAAATAAATGGATGGTTTAGATTATTGTTGTCATGTGACAACAAAAACTCCTATTGTCACAACATGGTATCCGACATCACAGGCCATGTCCAAACTTTTGACGGGATTTTTGGGCCTTGAATCCTTCTCCAAATTGGAAGACATCTTATATAAACCCTCAATACTGCTTTTGGACCAAGAAGACTTCAATATACTTCATTATAGACATATTTTCGAGCTCTTAGAGAGAGCTAGAGTTCCAGAGGTCGATCGAAGCAAGAGTTCATCAACGATTAGAGATGGATCAAAGATCGACAGTAAGACGGAGATTCCTCGACACGTGATGTCTTCTTCTCGGGCTATTTTCCTTTCTTCTTGCGTTTGAGTACAACGATTTGAACGGTGTCTAGTACAAAGTGAAGAAACTAACAAGTAAATTAAAAAACGAGTACAACAGGAACAAGTACATAGAAAGTGAGTACAAAACAACAGAAACAAGTATTTACGAAGCAAGTACAAAACAACATATACAAGTAGAGGCGAATAACTTGAAGAAATGACCATTTGATTACTAGAATCGAGTACAATAAAGTAAAAATTAAGTACGAACGATTAAAAATTCAAGAAGTAAGTATTGGCTCGCCGTGGTCAGGGCCGAGGACGATTCATTCCAGTTCTCGTCCGACTACTCGTTTTTGGAATAGGTTAGGATTTTGATTTTTGTTTTCCTATTTCTTCGTACTTTTAAGTTGAGATTTTGGTTTGTACTTGATTTTTTTTATTGTTGTAGGTTGTATACTGATTTTGCTTGTACTTGATTTTAGCATTACATCTATTGCACTTGGTTTTTGTAATTGTTTGATGATTAGAATTATGTACTCGTTTTGCTTGTACTTGCTTTTTAGTATTTGGTTTGTTGTATTTGATTTTTTGTACTCGGTTTAGGGTTAGAGTTATATATTCATTTTGCTTCTACTTGATTTTTAGTGTTACGTTTGTTGTACTTGATTTAGGGTTACAGTTATTTACTCATTTTTCTTGTACTTGATTTGTAGTGTTACGTTTCTTGTACTTGGTTTCTTACGTTCCTATACTTGTTTTTTGTTTACGTATTTATTCGTCATTCTCATTTGTTTTTGTACTTATTTGTCATTATTTGTAATTCGTTCTGAGGTGTTGACACAAAATTGCTACTTTACTAATTCATGTGAGCATAATTTGACTTCATGAATATGAATGTCACCACCAACAATTTTGAACGGTAAAAGACAAAGATGACCTGAATATCGCCCTTGCCTCATTGAGTTTTCAACTAACTTGAGTCGACCATCATGCTTGATTCTACGGTTACAAACTCATTTAGATACATCGATGTCGTTGTCGTAGTCTAGTATGAAAAACGAATGACAGTTGATCTGCGAATGGACATGGCAAGTTTCAAATGAATGAGCATAGCAATAACATGGTAAACTGTAATCATTAACCAAAATAAAACCAAAAGAGAATAAGCTTTCTACAAGAACCATCTGCAATCTATCCCCCTGTTGATATGCTAACTTCACGAGACACCAATGACAAAAACCTTATCAGAGAAGGCGTAGTTTTCCCGTAACTGAATCCATAGATGATTTTGAACCTGCTCAACCAATGACAACACCCAGACAGAGTTTTACCAACCACAAGGAAAAAGATTAACAGTATGCAGCCTAGCCTAGATGAAGCTACTTCCTGCTTAATAATCATGTATGGGTAACATAAGACCAATAGTGACTCCACTTGTCTGAATTCAGTCCGGAAAACAAAGAGAACATACCAGGACCAACCGCCATTACGGTCTTTGATCCAGCTGAAACCTGCCCACATTGTTCCCATCGTCTCAAGAGTGAACGATCACTGCAAAACCACACCCCAAAAAGAAGTTCTCTTGTTTCATTTTGAACTATACAATCTATAGGTAAACAAAAACACGAAAGGTCTTCAGCAATTTAACTACATTTTATGGATGAGATGGAGTATCAATTTTGGCCGTGTATGACATTTACACTTGTGACTGTGAGGTATTGTCAGGAGTTCTTCAAAATAACAACCGTAGTACACCTGCAACACCAACCTTTGCATCAGCTCTGAGTACATGCCAGTGGATGCATCTGCAAGAAATCAGATTACAGGATTACAAAGGTACCTAATGGATAGAGAGATTGCAAGCATACGAAACAACCAAAATTTGAAAAGTTACAGATGAAAGCATCTTACGAGCACACTGAAAGGCAATCTTTCCTGTACCCATCTTCAAGTCTTGCCTATCCACCAACACCAGCCACCGTGCTCACCGTCGTCGAATCCACGGTGGCTGCTAAACAACTGTTAGAAGTTTGAATTGGACAGCGGTCGGTCGCTTGATGATCGAATCTATGGAAAATTGATGGGAGTTCAATGGTGATCATTAGAGCTTGGGAATCGTGCTACAGTTACAGTCATAGTATAGAGCCTATAATTGCAATCATAGGTTCTTGATGACAACTCACATGGATTCTATGTGGAACCCACCACCATTACCACAAATAAATTGAACTGCTAAACATCGCTCTAACTTTTGAAAAAAATCGCCCTAATTTTAAAATTTTATACATGAAATTTCATAAATGCCCCTGACGTCGGCTTTAAATAATCAGAGGACCAATAAAGTCCATTCGTACACCATTTCTTCTTACTTTCATCCTCGTGTCGCCGGAGATTCACCGGAGTTTTGCCGGACCACCGCTGCTGATAGAATTTCGCGGATCCGTCGTCTACGCCATACGGTGAAGGTCAGTATGAACAAAAAACGGAGAAATTGACCCAGCCGCCGAAACCGGACGGCCGGTTAAGAAACCAGCCGCCCAAACTGGACGACCGGTTAGGAAACCAGCAGTCCAATTAGGAAGGCTGGTGTCCTAATCGGTCGTCCGGTTTGGGCGGCTGGTTTCCTAGCCGACCGTCCGGTTTGGGCGGCTGGGTTAAATTTTTCGATTTTTTTATCTAATATTGGATAAATTATATATTTTATAATAACATAATAATAGATATATTTTTTTAAAATTATATTGTGATAATGATATGATTAATTATCATTTTTTATAATTTTTTCTGTAATTATGGATGTTAAAAATGACTTAGCCGCCCAAACCGGATGGCCGGTTAGTAACCCAACAGTCCAAACCGGACGGCCGGTTAGTAACCCAGCCGCCCAAACCGGACGATCGGTTAGGAAACCAGCAGTCCACTTTGGACGAATGGTTTCCTAACCGGCCATCCGGTTTGGGCGGCATGGTCAATTTTTCTGATTTTTTTCAAAATATTGTAAATATATGTTTTATGATTACATAATACTAGTCATATTTTATGGTGATAATGATATGATTAATTATAATTTTGTATACTTTTTTTCTATTCTTTGTGTCAAATTCTTAAAATTAATTATCTAAGTTCCTAATGATTATATGTTTTGCAATTATATTGTACTAATTCAATTTTAAATAATTTTATCCTAATAATGATATGATTAATTGATTTAATTATTTATAATTACACTTCATTACGTATGTTACATAACAACTATTTTTTTTCTTTAGTAGTTTTATATAAAATAATAAAATAATTAATTAGATTAATTTGTCTGATTTTATAACGAGTAGATTTTGTATATTAGTTTTATATATAATTGTTATGTGATTTACTTAAATAATTTATTATAATTGTATATGATAATGTTAAATACTAATTACGAGTAGTTAGATTATAATTAATTTTGTTAGATTATTTTTATATGTAATTGTTACATGATTAATTTGATTATACTTATATTTAATTATGTTAAATACCCATTATTAGTTACATTACAATTAGTTTTCTTTGTTTATATTAGTTATATATATTATTTTTATGTAATTTATTTATTTTAATTTTATTTGCTTATGTTAAATACCCATTATGAGTAGTTACATTAAAATTAGTATTTCACCATATGAATATAAAAAAATTGTCTTCAATTATTTCAGGTTACAATTTGGACAATTAAGTGAATGTAGATATGAGTCATACAATAAGTTCTCATAAACCATAAACCCTACCCTAAACATTAAATCATAAACCCTAACTCTAACTCCATAACCTTAAACCCTAAACCCTAAACACTAGTAGGTTTAAGGTTTAGGCTTTTCAAGTTAATACTATTTATGCTATACTTTAAACCATCAACCATAGACCTTAAACCCTAATTTGTATACTGAACACGTCCCCTGACAACATTACTCTAAACCATAAACCCGAAATCCTAGCTCTTAACCCTAAACACTAACTTGTTTAGGGCTTAGGATTTAGGATTAGTACCATTTGCGCTATTCCTAAAATCTTAGTTCCATGAAGCCATGAACCCTCTATTTTAAACCCTAGTTTCTATACTGAACACGTTCCCTAATAACATTACTCTAAAACCCTAAACCCTTGACTCTTAACCCTAAACAGATTAGTATCGTTTACGTTATTACTCTAAGATGATAAATCCTATACCCCAGTTTGTATACGGAACACATTCCCTAAAATTGTTACTCTAGGATCGTTTACGCTATTCCTATAAACCATAAACCCCAATTAGGACACTTGACAGTTTCCCTAAATTCTAACCCTAAACACTACCAGGTTTAGGGTTCAAGGATTAGTATTGTTTACACTATTCCTAGAAACCACAAACCCTAGACCTTAAACCCAATTAGGACAATGGACACATTCCGTAAAATGGTTATCCTAAACCCTAACCTTAAACACTAACGGGTTTAGGATTTAAGAATTAGTATCGTTTACGCTATTCCTAGAAACCCTAAATACTAATGATAATGTAATTATCCATATTGAGATTTATAATAATTAAATAAAATTATAATAAATTAATTAAATTAATCACATATTGCATATACAACTACTGTACAAAAATACTAATGATACTATAGTTATCCATAATTTGTATTTATAATAATTAAATAAAATTATAATCAATTAATTAAACTAATTACATAATTATTATGATATTAAAAAAAAATATAGCTCGAATCGGATTGTTGGTTTGAGAACCGGCCTTCCAAATCGAACTGCAGGTTTGAGAATCGGTCGTCCTAATTGGACTGCCAATTCTCTAACCGGCCATCCGGTTTGGACGACTAGGTCAATTTTTTTTCGAACTCACCTTCAACGACACGGCGGCGACGGTGAAGATTCGGCAGCAGCGACGGCTGTCCGACGACGGCGGAAATTCGGTGGCGGCGACGACGACGGAGATTCGGCGACGGCTGTCCGGCGACACTCCGGCAGCGGTCCGTCATATTTCAAACTCGATTATTTAATAAGTAATGTCAAGGGCATTCGTGTAATTTCATGTATAACATTTAAATGTTAGCGTGATTTTTTTCGAAACTTAGGGCGATGTTTAGCAGCTCCCAAATAAAGCCCGGAGACACTTGGACTAACAAATTATAGACACAATATAGATAAGAAGTTACCGTATAACAGTACAGATAGACTCGCATAGATAAAGGCTACATAGTGGAGATCTATGCTCATCACAGTCACCTAGTCTTAGTTTTGTATTCTGGAGTTGTTCTTCATTGTTGTTTCTAATCTTTAAAGTCATTGTAACTGTAGTTATTCAGGTCTGCTCCATTTGCATATGTTATTGCTATATCATGGATGCACTAGATCTGGAGTTGGAGCGAGAGAGGAGCCATGACTCATCCATATGTGTATTTAACAGCTTACACCATTTAATGGAGTTGCATCTCCTCATTTGATCATTGCACATTTTTGTACTAGAATTGATTTGAAAGTAGTTATTAATAAAATTTGATAGTTTTCCTTCAGACGGGTGTCGTTTACAGCTTTGCATTTAATCGTACTACTTTGAAATGGTTTATGTATTTTTTGCATCACAACACCAGGTTAATCCTCTATATGGCGAGCCATTCGAGAGTTTGGTGTTAAAATCGTCTTAGATATAGTTTGGATTCAATAGATCAGTGCCCATCAAAAGTCAATGAATTGCCATATTTTGCGTCTCGCATGTTGGCTTGCGATCCTTCTTGGCCTAATCGTAACCACGCAAGCACCATTTAACCCTTAGCTCGAGCTTGTTCTTTTTGTGAACCTAATCCTACCTAGTATAAATTACTCAGTTTGCGCTCTTTAGAGCTTGCAGCGAACTGCAATAACCACTTAGATGTTGAAAACGTGTGGAGATAGTGAGAAATTAATTTGGCAAATGAGCATATAAAAAATAAAACAAATGAATTTCAGTTGAAATTGAGTGATTCGTTCCACTTATTGTAATGTGTATGTAGGTGTTAGGTATGGTCAAACTCCTATTGTTTAGGTATTTGGTAACGGTAATTGGTATAGGAAATGAATAACGCGATAATTTTAAATTTGTATAAAAAGAGAAAAAACAATAAAAAAGGAAAATCTCAAATAGTGTCGTTCATTTTCAAATCACAACCATTGATATGTAAAGAGGGTTACTAAATGACGCTCTGATTTTCGAATTAGACGACGCCCTACATTCTATAATGACACAAACGTCCATTTCGTAAAAATAAAACATCTAGAGTTAGAGATAAATTTTGTACTAATTCATATATCTTGGTACGTTATCGATGGGATATATAATACAAATAAATTATGGTGATTCTCATCATAACATACTCATGTTGTCATGAGCATGATGCATTTTGTAAATAATAAAATTACATCATGTATGTGCCCAATCATCTATGTCACCAATTAAGGTATCGATCGTTCTTTGACAAAATTTACAATCACCATTGTTATGCCGATCAGAATAAAAGGGTTCCTTATAGGAACAATAATTATATCTTGTTACATATGCTTTCAAAAATATAGTAACATATGTGTCTGTGCACAATCATTTTGAGGGCTAAAATAGTATGATCATCAAAATAAACTTGATAGTTGGACCACCTTTCACGTGATTGGAATTTTTTCAACATCAATTCACAACTCCCTTTCATTGGGAAAAATATATTTCTCAAATTTCATTCTCATGACCAAAACAATAGGTCTCTTTCCTCCACAATAGAATACTCGTGGGAATATATATCGTCGCTATGAACATAATATATTAATCATCCACTTTTAGGGATGATTTTGTATCTCTTGAGCGATCAGAATTCGAGTCATATTAGCTAAATAGCCTTTGATAACTTGTGTCTTTTTGTGAACATATGATTATAATTCATTCACTTCTATGAATGATTCTGTGTCTCATTGGACCATCAATATTGGAGATTATATGATAGCCTTTGTTGCTTGGAATATGTGTGTCTCAATACATTCAATCATATCACACTTTAAGAAACATCACCACTTGTGGTGGGTTACTCGTTTTCAACCATTCTCCGAGGTGATGGGGAATAAAGATCAAAGCTATGACTTTGTCTTGATAAGACGTTTCATTATCGTCTTTGATGGTTTCACTAGTGGAACCTCAAATGCCCACGAAGATGCCCACAAAGCATAATTCTAGTTCGAAATAGCAATAGACGCTACAAATTAAGACTTTAAAATATGAAGTCTTTTATAAAGATAAATTATCGAGATATGAACCAAATAATATAATCAGGAATTACTTCAAAATATCATATTATATGAAGTGTTAAAGCGGTGCCATTCAAAGTAATAGATAGTAAAATTTCAAATGATATGAACTAATAGTTATAAACTCAAAACTTCTTATTTTACATTGATAAATATAAATAAATTGAGTCATATGTAATAATATATAACCAAAATAACCACAAACTATCATATAAATGACTTATATAGTTAGATCGCAAAAACTACAATTAGCCTAATCAATTGCACAAAAAAAACCAATAATGAATATATTCTATTAGTTATGAAAATAACATTATACATAATAGATTAAGACCATAACATAAATAGTAAAAGGGTACAATCCCTAAAATAATTATTGTTCCTTGTTCTGTTATTAATTACCACTCTATTAGGATATGACCATTATAATGTATAAAGTTGTTTTAATCGTATCGTGAATACAAAAGGTGTCAAAAAACAAATAAAACAAACCATAAAAACGATAATACTTTTCATATGATAAAAGTGCATGAGGTGGAAATCAAAATGGTATGAAACAGTAGAAATATTTATGGCACAAGTGGTAATCAATATGACATGATAAACAAGAATGATGAAATAATCTTAAAATGTATCAGTCAACAATATCAAAAATAATATATCAAATAAAGTGACATATACAAACAACTTCTAACATATAAAATATGATTGGATGGATATCATATTTTATAATATTTAAAATAAAATAATGTCTACGGCTAAAATGAAGAACAAAGATCCAAAAAATGAACATTTGAGTCAAAACCATTTCGTTTCCCAAATTCTCAAACATATGTCATCTTTATCAAATAAACAAAACTTGAAAAAAAACAAAAACATAAATAAATAAATAGAGGACATAGCATAATTGCATAACAAACATGGAGTATAATATCATATAAAATAGGCAAGTTTTGAACAATAAAAAATAAGTTCTCGAGAAACGAATTGAAATTCGCTCTCGAGAAATTAATAAAAACACAAATATAACTAGTAGAAACTTTCATGAATCTCGCAGCTGATTAAAGCAAATTTCATGAATCTCTCAGCTGATTAAAGTCTGGTGCTGATAACGTGTTGTGAAACTAACGAAGAGCTATGAAGATGGAAATATGAACAACATAAAAACTAGAGTACAAGAGTAAAAGGAGAAGAGAATAGCTTCTTATTGATCTATTTCTAAGTACAATAGGATGCTTTATTTATAGGAACACTTTGCATAACCCCTACAATTCCTACATTCAATATACATGAATATGGGATAATGTCTAATCAAGGAGAAAATTAACTATGGGTTGAGGGGTTACAAATAACACCCATATATGTGCATCTATTGTATGCATCTAATATGCTTAATGGTCATCCATATATAATCAATATTTACATAACAGTATTGTATTATTTATAAAAGGACAAAGTGCATAACCATATTACAAAATAATACTAAAAGAAATAGATATTGACATATACATCCTAACACCCCGCCCCCCTCTCTCAAGTTGGACTGTGAAGATTGAACAGACCAAGCTTGGAAACCCTATGCCTGAAAACAGCAACACCCAGAGGCTTTGCCATCAAATCAGCTAATTGATTCGTAGCAGAGACATGAATGGCTGTGAGAAAGTCGGTAGTGATTTTATCACGAATCAAATGGCAGTCAAGTTCAATATGTTTGGTTCGTTCATGAGCCACCGGATTCTCAAAAAATTTAATGGCGGAGGTGCTGTCGCAGTACATGGGGATGGCTGAAGGAATACTGAGCTGGAGATCTTTAAGCATGAGATGGTCTAGGTACCAGCTTTCAACAAGGCTTGAATTTCTGCCATAATGGCAGCATGCCAAAGAGGATATGTAATAACCTCCTCATAAGAGGTAGGTTCAGAAATAGAGTGGACAACCATCAAAGGTTCTTTATAGGAAGGTTTTAATTTCTCAGTTTATAAGACCACAGAAAGAGGATAAGGAGTAGTATGATTGACCTGATGACACTGAAAATATGTTAAATAAAAATGAATTCTCCTAGTACGAACAGACTGACGTGTTGGAGGAGGAACAACCAAAGAATTTTTTGGAACAGTCATAAAGGTGGAGGGGTCTCCAATATTGGTAGAAGAACCAAAAGTGATGTTTTGAGAAATCCTGGATGGAAGTGTAGCAAGTGAAGAAACCCTGGGAGAAATCACAGGGGATGAAGAAACCTAAGGAGGAATCACAGGGGATGAAGAAACCCTTGGAGAGATCATAGGGGATGAAGAAACCCTTGGAGATATTATAGGAGATGAAGAAACCGTTGGAGAGATTATAGGAGGATTGGATGGATTATCAGAAGCATCTAAGTGAGTAGATGACGTTGCTTTTGGAGCAGGATCAATGAAGGGAAATATGAAATCATAAGCATCCTGTCTTAAAGAAAGCTCAGAGAAAGGAAAAATATTCTCGTGGAATTTGACATCTCTGGAATCAAATATATCATGTGTTTGAAGGTTATATAACCTGAAACCCTTTTTGTGAGGTGGAAAACCAATAAAAACACTAGATTGAGCTCCAGCAGAAAGCTTAGATCGACCTTGGGCCAATGTGGAGGCATAAGCCTGACAACCAAAGACCCTAAGGGAATCATAGGAAGGAGTTTATCCAGAAATAATCTTAAAAGGGGATTTCCCTCCTAGCATTGGTGTAGGTAACTTGTTAATGATATGTATTGCATGGATTACAGCATATCCCCAGAAAGAAGAAGGGAGGTGAGATTGGAACAATAGAGGACAAGGCATGGCAAGAATGTGATGGTGTTTTCTCTCCACTCTACCATTTTGTTGTGATGTTTGAACATATGTAGTCTCATGGATAATTCCTTTTGATTGAAAGAAGTGGGAACATTGAACTCCTAACCATTATCATTTCGAATTGTTTTAATCTTGATGTTGTACTGATTGAGAATAAGTTCATAAAAGTCTATCATACATTGACGAACTTGACCTTTTGTTCTTAGAAGGCAAACCTAAATCATTCGAGAATGATCATTAAGAATCGTAAAAAAATAATATTGGCCATTCAAAGAAATAGAAGAACACAGACCCCAAATGTCAATGTGTATTATTTCAAACAAGCCAGCAGCTCGAGAAGTACTAACATGAAAAGGTAGACACCGCTGTTTAGCTACAGGGCAAACAGAACAATGAAAAGAAAAATCACAACTAGAGCCTGTATACTTAATATTTTATTTAAGTTTCTTTCAATTTACTTAATATTGCTTTCTTTATCGGTTACAGTTCTGATTTAATTTTTTTTACAATTAACCTTTATTTATATTTTATTTCAGATATAATAAGTAAATTAATAGATCTATAATAAATTATTCATAAATTTTTTATTAATATTAATAAGACCATATTCAGATTTCAGCAGAGGGCCTTTGAATTTCATTGGACGTTCTTGTTGAGGAGGCGTTGCAAAGATAAGAGGTAGCTTCTGAGGATTGAGAGAAGCAGTACAAACTCTTGAGTTGGTCAGCTGTACCAATCATCTGCGAGTTGATCTCCTGAATGTGCCATTTGTTAGCATCAAATGTCAAATTGTAAGCAACATTGATGGTAAGCTAACTAACTGAAAGAAGATTGAAAGTAAACCTTGGAATAACCATGACTCCAGATAATCGAATATCTGGACTAATGTCAACAATTCCAATATGAAGCACATGAACTCGATTCCCATCAAGTAAAGTAACATACACATTTTCCACAAGCGTGGCATGGGATAGTAAGGATACAAAGCACGTGCCACATGGGTGGTTGCACCTGTATCTATTACCAAAATGTGTTTAGAAACATCAAAAGGAGCTAAAGCTCAAATGAGATTACCTTCAGTGGATGATAAGATAAAGAACCTGAATGACCAGCTGCTGAATTCACCTTGGAAGTGTCACGTTGAGAGGCAACCTGAGTGGGAGGTTCCGGTTGATGAGTGAACTGAGCTATTACAAAAGGCTTGGAAGAAGTTGATGTTCGACGAGCCACCAGAGGTACATATTTGCCCCAATTTCCCATGACTGGTGCCTTGACCACCTCAGCTGGTAAACCTAATTGCAAGCAGTTAACAAAACCAGAAGGAGCTTGGAACAAGCTGTACAAAGCTTGATACTACTGGCGTGAAATCATGACTGGAGACTCATTATTATCATCGACTGGAGGTTCCTCCGGTGCAACAACCTATGAGATCACAACATTGACAGAGGCTTGTTTACCTTTCTGACGATATCTAGGAGGATATCCATTGCGTTTGTAACATGTCTGGACCGCATGACCAATAATCCCACAAAAATGCAGATAGGTCTTTTGGCACAACGCTTGAGATGAGTAGAGGCAGAGTCTGAGGGCTGTCCAGTAGCAAAGACAATTTGAGTAGGAGCCTAAATAGACATCTCAGAAAGAACGAGACTGAGTTCTTTCTCTTCTTGACACACCATGGCGAATGCCTGAGTGATTGAAGGAAGAAGATCGATGCGCAAGATCTACGATCTTACCGACGAGAAGTTGCCATTGAGGCCACGAAGAAAACATATGATATTTGCTGAGAGCATAAAGCCCCACACTCGCATCAGCGCATCAAAAGAACAACGAGGAACACATGAGCAGGTAGGAATAGGATGATGAACAGTATATTCATGCCAGAGCACCTTAAAACTAGTATAATATGCCGCGACGGACATAGATCCTTGGTGAAGAGAGGAGATCTGATCATGGAGGGCGTTTACTCGGACAAGATTGGACCGATTGAAGCGATCCCGAAGATCGATCCAAACATCACGCGCTGAATCGAGCCAGAGGATGCTCTGTGTAATCTCTAGAGTCACCGATCAATGGAGCCAGCTCAAGATAAGAACATTCGCTCGTTCCCAGAACGAGTACAGAACGTCTGTCGGAGTAGGAGCAAGCACAATACCATCCACAAAACTGACCTTGTTCTTACTGAGCAAGGCCATCCTCATTGAAAGGTACCAAGAATAATAATTCATGGCAGAAGAAAGAGGAGATGAGACCAGGAGATTACTGCATTGTCTCCAGCACTAATGTGATAAGGATGATTGGCAGGGATGATTGGCTGTGTGGACTGCGTATGCAGCGGCTGTGGTGGCGGTGAAACCTTCTTGGAATCTTCACTGATACGAGTGGCCGCCATTGATGAAGAAAACTCAAAATAAAGAAAAATTTGTTATGGAAATGAGAGAATTTATTATTGCTCTGATACCATGAAAATGATGATGTGACATCCAAAAAGAAGTATATGACATATTTAGAATAGATACTAGAAGGATATATATATATATATATATATATATAATGATGTGGCATCCAAAAGATATATATAGGATAAAATGCATAACCATATTACAGAATGATACTAGAAGAAATAGATATTGACATATACATCCTCATATAACGTAGTAAAAGAGGTGGAACCTATACCGAGGAGGCGCGTGTTAGAGTGGTGAACCAATGTTGTTCTAAATGTTTTAAAGTAAAGGCTCGGAGCTGTGTTTTCAATAAGATGTTAATCCTAGTATTTAATAATTTTAAAGTGGAGGTTTTATAAGGTAGAGGATCTGGTGGTTCATAGTTTTCATCGAAGAGTATCCAACTAAAGATGGTTACGTATTAACGGTTTCCCTCAAGTTTTTGAAGCAGATTTACCGCTTAGAATTTTAAAGAAGCAAAGCAAATGAAGAGGTAAAAGAACACAAAAATTCTCCCCTATTTAGGGTTTGTTTTCTCTTCATAGTGAGAGTCGGCACCACGTGTCATTTTTGTCTAGTATTCATTTTTTCTATTTCATCAACACATATGGAAGCCATCCAGATTTCTTTGGTTTCTAGCGGGGGAGTCTCAGCTTACTTCTGGTGCAGCTAGGATTCGAATTCATCATGAGGTTTGAAGTCACCAAACTTCTAAAGGCTCAAGGGGATTTGAAGTCCTGGTTATTGACCTAATTTCCAATCTCTTCCTTTCTTCTTCTTTGAAATCACCTTTTGTTGCCACATGTCTACTAGATTTTTGGATGAAGATGGGTATGTCGAAAGTTTGGTAGTGCTAGAAGATAAGTTTTTAGGGGTTTGGGGTACCGCGTGTTTTAAAACAAGAGATTGAAGATGGATTTGGATTTTGGGGGAAGATATGACTTGTTGGATTGGTAGACTTGAATTGAAATGACAGCCTATGTATCCGAATTTAGGGATCAAAATGTGTAGTTCAAAATGGAAAGATTTTGGGTTTTGCAATCCATTTATACTCTGGTGCTCGATTTGGAGTCTATTGCAAGTTGGGTGATATTGACCATGGATTTAAAGGCGAATATCGAGTTTGACTTTTGCGGGGATGATACTTTCTGTAGATTTAACGGAAAATATCACATTTTATTTGTATGAGTGATACTTTTAGAAGACTTAACAGAAATATATCAGATTTAATTTAGGTGGACTCGAATTATTTCTAATTTCCTAGGTAACCAGATCTCGGGATCAAAGTCCGCGTAGTTCAAATTTGGATGATTGATTTTTGGTTTGTCGGGTTTGACCCAAACTTTCTGTTGATCGCGACTTGTGAGGAATTAACACTTACTAACTTTTGAATTTTTGCGAGGGGATTAATTATCCTTCATAAATAATTTCAAGAAATTAATTATTAAGGGATAATTAGGCGATCCTTTATTCATACGGATTTTTATTTTCTTATTTTTGGCACAATTTTTGGTTTTCTAAACAATTATTCGAATATAGCTAACTCTCAGGAGTTAATTACTTCGAAATAATCCTAAGAAGGTTTTTGGATTTCTAACAACTTATTCTATTTTTGAATGGTTAGGAATTTGAATAGTTATTGAGAATAGCTAACTATCGAGAGCTAATTATTGAGAATAGCTAACTATTCTAAATAATAGAGGATTTATTTGAGACATCTAATCACTTATTTGTTAATTTTTCTATATGTGATATTTTTAGGATTTTCTAATGAGGGAGAAAACTAATAAAGATTTCGAGTTTTAATGATTATCACAAATAGCTAACTCCTGGGAATTAACTATTTGTGAGATAATCACAAAATATATTATTATATTATTTGTTAATTTATTATATATTTTTTAGTTAGATAACTTTTAGGATTTTTATGAGGATGTGATGAATTTTTTAATTTTTCTATAATTATTCGGAATAGTTAACTCTCATGAATTAGTTACTTCGAGATAATCACACCAATGCTTTTAGGGTTTTTCTATGTTTATTTTGGTGATTAGTTAAGGTGAATTGGTTAAAAGGGCTATGTTTTAAAAAACATAGTTGAGATTCAAAACCTAGACCTAAGATTATTGATACGATTAGGAGTATTATTAGAATTATTATTATTCCATGAATAGTTACCATCTTGATTATGTATTAAATTATTGTTGACATTCGATTTACCACGGTCATCGTCCTCATTTAAGCGATATTTCATGCATAACTATGTAGCTTTGGGTAGAAGTTTAGGGTGTTTCGTGCATTTCTAGCTTCTATTTCGATTTAGTGTGTCAGACCCGTTCCGGGTTCATTTGATGTTGCCTTGGAGTTTTTTTATAGATTTCAGGTACATGACGATATCAAGGCACTATTCGGACCAATACAAGCATGACAGACGAGTTAAGAAGGCACATTCTGGATGTTGTCAGCATCAGCGCCTTAGGTTGGTCAATAACTGCGCCTAAGCCTAGACACAATATTTAACAAGGGTTAAGCGCAAAGGTTGACTACGTCTCCTAGAAAATTGGTTAATATTGCACCTTAATCTTGTCAATAATTGAGCCTAAGCAAGGTGCAATCTTTGACCAAGGTTAGGCGCAATATATGACAATTTTTGCAGAATTTAGGAACCTAAAATCCTGTTTAAAGGCCATCTCTTCTCTATTCAAAGTAGATTGGTAGGCATTCTGACCCCACCTTGACTAGATTTTGCTCTGGTCTCAGTGATTTTTGCTTGTTAGTAGCTTCCGGTTTGATCATAATAGTATTTCGTGCTCTTTTCCTCTCGAACGGACCATCTCGGTCTATTTCACTTGTTTCTTAGAGTGTTTTCCTTGAGTGCAAGTATCCGTTGAATATAGGGTTCGACTATGAAACCGACGGTACGTTACGGAGTGAAATCGGAGTCCAAATGAAGAAGTTATGGCATAAAGAATCGAAACATTCTACTGTCGAGCCTTCACGACCGTGACACAACCTGTTAGGACCGTGATAAGTATCACGGCTGTGATAGGTGACTGTCACAGCCGCGATGCACAGTCTGGGCAGAATCTATATTTATTCCCAATTTGAGATTTTTGGGTGTAGAGTCATAGAGATGAACTAAAACACAAATTGATGAAGGGGGAATTGCTTGGGAGTCTAAAAGCACCATGGGAATGAAGATTTAAAGCCATGTAGCCAAGGATTTGAAGCCCAAGGGAGGATCTACTTCCTACTTTGATGGGTTGGCCGTTTGAAGCATTCTCTACACCTCCCATGGATAACCAGGTTTCCTTCTTGTTTAGGTTTTGTGGATTCCTTTGGATTGATGGGAGTTCAAGTATGTAGTTGCGGTTGTGTAAGACCTTCGAGGATGTAATTTTTTAGAGTCACTATCAGATCGTTAGTGGGAGGAGGATTGCAGTTACTGGCATGTTTGATTGGACTTCTCAGATGTGACAGTTGCTTCAGTAGGGTTACCTTGATCAGGCTCTTTCCGTTAATAAGCCGAGTCGCGTGGTCCTCACCCAGGAGTTCTTCTCCACTCTCTTGATGAACCTCCAGGCTAATAGAGATGACACTTCGGCTATCACATTTTGCATGGCGGGATAGCCTCAACAGATGTCTTTTGATAGGTTTTTAGTTGCATGTGGATTGTACGATGAGGCCGTAGGAGGCTTGGTTTCAGCAGCTGTGTTGATCTATCGGGGTGATGATACCTTGACCGCTACCAATGTCTCATTCTGGACTTGAGTGCGGAAGGGGGATGTGCCATTTGCTACTGGGAGGCTCAAGGCGTGCCTTTTCTTCATGGAGGGTTGGCTAGGACTATGACAACTCTCCATGAGAGTCTTGGTCACATACTTGCTTGAGACTTGTTCCTGATTTAGATTATGGTTGACAGTACACCAACACACTTGGGCTATCTAGTGGCTAATAACTTGCATCTCATGTGCGCTCTGTCTTCTTAAGCTCTTCTTTTTGGTGCTTATATTGCTCGAGTGGCCAGACACTTAGGGTTCTCAACCAGTTTAGAGACATCCTGACCTACCTGTCAATGATGATGGATTATGCTTTGCTCGTTCGCTTGAAGCTGCTTTATGTGGTTCATGGTATTTGTGGTAGGGGCTTTGAGATGACAGATGATGCCTACATTCCAGGAGATGTTGTGAATGAGGAGGCAGAGATGGATGCCATGGACGCCCTTGCTTCTCCAGTTGTTCAGTCCAAGGTTGACTTCTCTCTTGCCGATGCAGTTTTCCGTCTCACCGCTCAGCAAACACGGTTTCAGACAGAGACTAGAGCTGTTATTGCTGAACTCACCTCCTGAGTTTACTGGTTGTAGCAGCGTGATCATGACGGGCATGGTGTATCTCACCCAGCAGGGCTACCACCATTCGAGTGACTCATGTTACTTTCAGGACATCTAGCGTTTGATCTTTGTTTTTATTTCTCTTTCTTTTGACTCTTTGTTATTTTTGCTACTCTATTGTGATTTTGTAGACTTGCTCCGAACCCATAAAGCACTTGTGCTTGTGGCTTGTTCATACTATACTCTTTTCTTCTTTTCCTATGTTTATTTCAGGCGTTCCCCACCATTCCTCTGACCTTTGACTCTGATCATTCTATTTTAATCGTCTTTGTGGGTTGTTCCATCCTACATCCTTTGTGCCTGTTCGTGATAGTGCTCTTTCTTCTACTCTACTATATTTTGGTCCCATTTAGGACAATGTGATGTTTAAGTGTGGGGGGGGGGGGATTTTGAAACTGTATTGTGCTTGTTTTTTATGGATGTTTATGGTGCTAGTTCATTGTGGCTTCTTATTTGGATTGATGCTTATTGTGACTTGTTCTCGCTTTCAAAATGCCCTCTTGAACTTGAATTATGGATGATGGTGAAAGCATGCTTAGTGGTTTAGCTCTTCCCGTGGGTGCCCTGTATGTGAAGATCTCGTTTGCGAACCACCAGCCTTGTCACTCGAAACTAGTGTATTAGGGACCCTTAGATATGATACACATGGATTAGTTACTTACGTTGTCTTGTTCTAGGTTGCAGTAGAGTCTGTTTATGGTGATCCCCATCAAATTTGTATAGGTTGATAAGAAGGTAAAATAGGCGGGAGCAGTCCGAATGAGGTTGCTGGAATAAAAATGTTGTGGGATTTGGTTACAACCTAAACACATGTGGCGACCCTCAAGGTCTTCCTTCTTCCCAACCTTTATGAGGCTTGGGGCGTCGGTTGGAGAATGGTTACTTCGAAGTCCGGCCAAGGTTGTGAGCATCCCCATTTGGAAAAGTAGCAATATCGAAAAAGCCAAAAAGGTAGAAAATGAAAGAAAAGAGAAAAGAAGCTGAAAAGCAGATAAAAGCGAGTACCAAGTGTATATAGTAGATTATAGCTAGTAGTATAGTCAAGAAAGAAAAGTAGAGGAGGGTGCTAAAATTGCTTGAGTGTTGTGTTTTATATGAAAAAATTGTTGTAAAACACCTTCCCCTCAGGTTTGGAAGAGAAAGCCTGACCAGGACAATCCATCAGTCTGTTGCTTCCTCTGTGAACTAGGTGATGTGTTTGGGGGGGGGGGGGTTATGGACACCGATGGTTAGAGACTAAGTCACTTGACTCAGATGTAGTATTATGTATTCCACTAGTCTAGGGGACTCAGTGTTTGCTTAGTACTAGTTGGTACCATGGTAAGATTTGAGACCATATGTTATGCTTTCTGTTCACCATATTTTGAGTTCTGTGTGAGTGTGTTGAGTATATTTGCTTGAGACAAGCAATGTTCAAGTGTGGGGGGATTTGATAGCATGATTATGAGTAGGCATTTTGACCCCACCTTGACTAGTTTTTGCTCTGAATTTGGTGATTTTTGCTTGTTACTAGCGTCCGGTTAGATCATAATTGCATTTTCATGCTCATTTCCTCTCTAATGAACCATCTTGGTCCATTTCACTTATTTCTTGGAGTGTTTTCCTTGAGTGCAGGTATCCGTTGGATAGAGGGTTCGACTATGAAGCTGATGGTACATTACAGAGTGAAATCGGAGTCCAAATGAAGAAGTTATGGAACAAAAGAGTCGGGAGATTCTACTGTTGAGGAGTCGTGGTGGTGATAGGTGACTGTCATGGCCGTGATGCACAGTCTGTGCAGAATACTCTATTTATTTCAATTCAAGATTTTTGGGAGTAGAGAGCCATATAGATGAACTAAAACACAAATCGACGAGGGGAGAATTGCTTGGGAGCATTGAAGCACCATGGGAATGAAGATTTGAAGCCAAAGAGCCAAGAATTTGAATCCCAATGGAGGATCTACTTCCTACTCTGATGGATTGGCGGTTTGAAGCATTCTCTACACCTCCAATGGATAGTTAGGTTTCCTTCTTGTTTGGGGTTTTTGGATTCCTTTGGATTTATGGGATTGTTCTAGTATGTAGTGATAGGATTGTGGATGCATGATTATTGATGATATGTTTTTCTATCTTGTCGCCTCGATTTTCCTATTTTGTTTTAATTTGCAGTTTTCTCAGTTTTCCAAATTTTGGGTTTTCTTGTGAGATTGATTGTTGAGTTGATTGTTGAGTGGATGTTTGTGGGCGTTGCAAGTGGTTTTAGGTTGTTGATTTGATAGACCTAATCCTAGGACCCGAAACATATCATTACCCATGCTCATAGTCCTTAGAATGATCCAAAACCCAAGAAAGACCTTTTCCCCCATAATCATTCTCACCTTAGTTTTATCCATAGCCTTCGAGTGATCTATTCGAATCTTAGATTTCCTATTTCTTTTAGTTTATTGTTATGTTTCATGCTAGTTTAGGAAAAAACCCTTACAAATTATGATTAACTAACCAGCAAACCAAAGTTGAGTAGTGGAGGCCAAGTAGACCCGAGACAAATCGACTCCGAGGTTACCTCGGGATATTTGTTTGGTTATGAGAATGATCAAGATCCTTTTGGAAAAAATTCAGAGATAAGTTTAGGATTTTAGAGCAATGAGAAGACATTAACTTGAAGGAGTTCGAATCGGCAACAACGAATCAAGATCGTAAAATCAAGTTCTTCGATGGGAATCGGCGAAATTAGATTTTTCATAATTCTTTGTGTAAATCTAGAATAAATGGTTTACTTTGTTGATTTTGTATAGTTCTTTGAGATTATGGGTAGCTAAGCTCCTCGTTCTTAGATAAGATGAACGCTAGGTGATTTCCTTATGAACGAATGATTATTAATCTTTGACGATTTTATGCGAGTTGTGTGGATTTTGTTTATGTTTAATTTTGATTCATTTATGTTCTTGCCTGATCAACTTGGATAAAGTCGTGTTAGATTTTTATTCATCTCGAAAGAGCATATCTAGAACCATGAAATTAAACAACTAGGTTAGGTGATAAGGCTTGAATTTGTAGCAATTATCTATCCTTATATGCATGCTTTTTGAGTGATTATTAGTTTGTTCGAGATTCATTCATATATGATTTTGTGTTTTGGCATTATGTGCCTAGACCCGTTCATTTGGACCGTTTTGGTCCATTTTATGTGTTTCTTTGTAGTATTTGTTGTCCACAAGAACTCTAGAGATAGGTGGTCTTGTTATGAAGCTATGAACATGAAGTAGAGCATGGTTGGAGCTTGAACAGAAGACCGAGAAAGGAAGTGGAGGAGCAGAGGGGCTGCATGCCGTACACCCCTAGGATACTTCAAAATCTCGGCCCTAAAACAAGGGAAAGACGTGCCCACCTGCATGCCGTTCCCCGCATTTAACTACGCAAAATTTTGGAAAAAAGGAGGTGCACGGCATGCACCCCCATGTTTCAGCGGCTTCCTATAAAAGTCCAGATTTTGAGGAAAGAGAAAGACAATCCCCCAAACACAAATTCTCTCGATTTTCCCAACTTTCGTCTGTAAAAACCAACACAAATCATTCCCTAGAAGTTTAGTTGAAGATCCAAAGGAGTTGCCATCCAAGATTGAAGCTAGGATTGAAGCTAAAAGGCTAAAAACGATGATTGGAGGAAGAACAAGCCATTATCTCTTCAACAAGAAGATGGTTAGGGTTTCTTTTGATTTGTTTTCTTCTAGAGTCATGAGTAGCTAAGTTTTTGAGTTTCTTGGTGGAGATGTAGGAATTGAGCCATGATACCTGTCTTGAATGTTTAAGAACGAGATTGTGGATGATTGGATTGTAATGAAAGATTGCCTCGTTTGTTTGGCTTTCAACCTAATCCTTGTTACGGCTCGAATTAGGTTAAATTTATTGAATTCTTTGTTCATGATAGATGTAGGAATTCATAAAATAAACAATCGAGGATAGAATTAATGTATCGGTGGGGTAAGCCGATAACTTAATTCTACCTTTTGTGTTTCTTCCAGTTTTAAACGTTATTCATCTTGTAATTGCTGGGTACTTTGGTTTGCACTCAATAGACCAAGTTGGGTGTATATTTCAGTAGCTCAGGCGTTGATGGACCAAGTTAACGCTATTTCCAATACTCGTGATTTCTTTTAATTCCGGAAAAACATCTTATCACTTTGTAGAAATTCTCAGTGTTCATTACCGGCTAGCCTGGTTAAGGTTAATTCTACTTTAGTTGGGAAGCTAGTAATGATAATCCGTGTGCATGATTGTGCTGCAGATTCATATGAGTGATAGGAGTATTCGTTTTATTCAATCCAAGTGCACATTTGTTCGTTTTGAATGCGTTTAAGAGGTTGAGCTTGATGAGTCATCTCTTCCAAGAACTTGTTTTCTCCATTTGAATCAACCCTTACTTTGTTAGTTTAATTTAATCATTAGAGTAGTTAAAATCCAAAACCAATTATTTCAGTCTAAACTGTTCAAGTAGAGGCATAGCGAGAGGAACCTTTGGACATAAAAAACACTTGAGTTGTCGGGATAACTTCACAGTTATATCGGCGATCAAGTTATTGGCGCCGTTGCCAGGTACTCTCTCTTTCTGTTGAAAGAACTTAGTCGGCGCCGCTTTAGACATTCCACTCCATGTATGGTTTTATTTTGTTTTTATTTTTCTCTCACGTGATTTACTTGGGTTGTTAGTATTTGCATTCATATGTAGGGTTATAGTTGGAATGGAGAGTGGGAAGGTCCCTATGGTGCAAGTAATGAAGATGAAGGTTGGAGCTCATATCCGAACCAACACCAACATTATGAGCATCAAGGTCCACCGAACTACTACCAACCTAGCTATGGAGGAGAACGACAACAATGGACTAACTTAGGGCAAGGAACAATGCCAAGTTGGGGTGCACACCAATCTCCCACAACTTTCTACCCAGACTCACCTTCAACTTACTATCACCAAGACTCACCTTCAACCTACTTCCACCAAGACTACAACCAAGATCATCCACCTTTCGAAGATAAATGCTCAAGACTCAATTATTCATATCAATCCTCTCCTTTCATGAACAAGCAACTCCTTATGCTACTTGAGGTGAGTCGCTACCAACTAGAGACATTAGAGGAACAAAGTCGCCGTTTGGCACAATTTGCGGAGGAACGTCCTCTCCCACCATAATTGGAGGAGGTTGAGATGAATGATCATGATTTGGGCGTGACATCCAAGGAAATGGATGAGGAAGTGGAAGCATCTTCAATCACCAAAGACCAACCAACAATGCATGATGACAAAGTAGAGGGGTCCGAAGAGGAGGACGATTCCTCCTATGAAGACCACCTACTTGAATGGTATTTGGGATTAGAGATGTATGCATGAGCCTATGGAAAAGAGGGTGAATAAAAAATCTACCTTGAAGACTTCTCAATCCCAAAGGACAAATACACAGATCATGATGTCGGGGTAAAAGAGTCTGAAAGGGAAGATGATGGAGAGTGGAAGGAAGAAGTACATGAAGATATAGGGCCTTCACAATTCGACAGGAACCTCCCATTGAAAAACCCATCATTTGGCGTTTTCCTCGAGTCGTGGTTCCAATGAGACCAAACGAGCCCCTTCAAGACTCATGTTTGGTTTTGAAGTACCTATGTGAGGAAACTCATAAGGAGTACTTCCCACACCGGTCTAGAACGGACTCCTCCATCTCGGGACCACCCTTGGTTGAACTCACTGACCACCCGAGTACCACTATTAGCTTGGGGAGAATTGTAGAGCTTGATTTTCACTCACCAACCTACCTCTACCCTCCTCAAGCAGACACATCCACCAAGAGGAAGCCACAACAAGGAAAGAGTTGGTGTGCACAACCACTTCTGCTCCTCCATCTCTCTCTAAGGGTGTTACTTGGCATTCAACTCCAATCCTTGAAGAAGCTAATGGAATTCAAGGAGGTTCTAAGTTAGGGAGCGTAATCTAGGTATCGTCTAGGTCAAAGACGAAAAAGAAAGAGCGCTCTTTGAAGTCACCCTTTGCGTATCCATTGTTAGAATAGATAATAAAAGACCAAGGACTATTGGTTTGTGTGTCTTGTGATATATCTTTTGTGTCAGTCTTGTGATTGAGTTAAGATTTGAGTCTGTTGATAGTGTCCAATTTGATCGTTGTTGCCAAATGAATGCTAGAGAGCTATGCTTATTCAATGTTTGTATTTGATGAGTGTTGTCGAAGGTTGAATGAAAATGTTGCTGTAAATCTAGCCTACACGCCGTGCATGGCTTGATTGTTTCAAAACCTTTGTAGCAAAAAGGTATGCACACCATGCACCCTTTTTCCGAAAATTCATCTTCCCAGAGTTTGTTTCCCTACTTTCCACATTAGTTATTTTGTGAGGATGCGAAAACATTAAGTGTGGGGGGTTTGGTTTTGATTGATTGGTCAACATTTGTGCTTTATTTGGACCCTTGTTAACATATGATAACACTTGTTACATCTATCACTAGTACGTTGTTTTTTGTTTTTATTATCGTTGGCATGTCTCAATAATTGTTCTTCTATCGCATCTCACCGCAAACTCCATTTCATCAACTCAATTCGATATCACCTTCTCTCTTCTCTAATGTGACTTCTTGTGAGGGTAATGTCGTAGTTTATGGGATGAATTAGGATGCTAGTATTTCACTTGATTGCTTAATTGGATCCTTGTCTGTCAACATTTGAAATTCCCTCTTAAACTTGAAAACTGTGGATGACGTGGATGCATGTTTAGTGTAGTATTGCTACTTGAGGGTGAATAGGATGCATGATAGATCATTTTTGGGTCGCCTCCCATTTTTCTCGAAACGAGTTTAGAATAGATTTATGTACTTGGTTACTCGATCTTGATGTCTACCGACTTGTGAACAATTAATTTCCCTATCGAGTCGCTCTAGTTGTTTAAAGTCATATTTGACTAGATGGTCCGAATAAGGTGCAAAAGAGGCCAATGTGCCCAAATTTTCGTGGGGGTTCGGTTGTGATTCAACATACTGGAGACTTTGAGTCTGCCGCCTGTAACCTAGTCCCTTCAGGCTTCTCTTCTCACCTCTTCCTAGTTGTGGGTCGGGGTTTTTTCAGGTAAACTCGATCTATGTGGATAAGAGTCTTAGCCCGATCAGGGTCACAACTACCCTCGTTTGGAAAGATACCCTCTAAAGCTATACAAAAATTATGAAAAGTAGGTTTGCAATTAATTGAGTAATTCAATTGACCCAAGCGTGTTTAGTATATCATGTATAGTAAAATTGTAAAAGATGAGGGGAGTGCTCTGATTTGAATATATTGTTAAAGTAAGCACTCCCTCCCTTAGGACGGGAAAAATACCCGGCCAAGACCATCTGCTTTGAGCATAGGTGATAGGGGAAATGTTTTTGTCGGTAGGTGTCGAGTGCTACTAAATATATGCATAGGTTTGTCCTTCATTTGGATTAGAGCACTCGGTAAATGTAACTGTGTGGTTTGGTGATCTAAAGTGTATTCTTAGCATCATGAAGTAGGCTTGAACTGCTATCATATTGTTTCCTTTTCACCATGTTTAGAGTTTGCTTAGAGTGCAAAAAGTAAAGTTGCTTGACGACAAGCAAGATTTAAGTGTGGGGGGGATTGGATAAGGCTAGAATTTGTAGCAATTATCTATCCTTATGCATGGTTTTTGAGTGATTATTAGTTTGTTCGAGATTCATTCCTATATGATTTTGTGTTTTGGCATTATGTGCATAGGCCCGTTCATTTGGACCGTTTTGGTCCATTTGATGTGTTTCCTTGTAGTATTTTTTGTCCACAGGTACTCGAGAGATAGGTGGTCTTGTTATGAAGCTATGAACATGAAGTAGAGCACGGTTGGAGCTCGAACGGAAGATCAAGAAATGAAATGGAGGAGCAAAGGGGCTGCACGCTAAGCACCCCTAGGATGCTTCAAAATCTCGGCCCTAAAACAAGGGAACGACGTGCACACCTGCATGCCATTTCCCCAATTCAACTACACAAAATTTTGTCCAAACACGAATTCTCTTGATTTTTCCCGACTTTCTTCTGCAAAAACCAGCACAAATCATTCCGTAGAAGTTTAATTGAAGATCCAAAGGAGTTTCTATCAAAGATTGAAGCTAAGATTGAAGCTAGGATTGAAGCTAAAAGCGACGATTGGAGGAAGAACAAGCCATTATCTCTTCAACAAGAAGATGGTTAGGGTTTCTTTCGATTTGTTTTCTTCTAGAGTCATGAATATCAAAGTATTTGAGTTTCTTGGTTGAGATGTAGGAATTGAGTCATGATACCTGTCTCGAATGTTTAAGAACGACGATTGTGGATGATTGGATTGTAATGAAAGATTGCCTCATTTGTTTGGTTTTCAACCTAATTCTTGTTATGCTAGAATTAGGTCAAATTTATGGAATCCTTTGTTCATGATAGACATAGGAATTGTAAGATTAACAATCGAGGATAGAATTAAGTTATTGGTGGGGTAAGCCGATAACCTAATTCTACCTTTTGTGTTTCTTCTAGTTTTAAACGTTATTCATCCTGTAATTGGCGGGTGCTCTGGTTTGCACCCAATAGACCAAGTTGGGTGTATTTATCAGTAGCTTAGGTATTGATGGACCAAGTTAACACTATTTCCAATTACTCGTGATTTCTTTTAATTCCGGAAAACACCTTATCACTTTGTAGAACTTCTCGGTGTTCATTACCGGCTAGCCTGGTTAAGGTTAATTCTACCTTAATTGGGAAGCTAGTAATGGTAATCTGCATGCATGATCATGCCGCATATTCGTACGAGTGACAGGAGGATTCGTTTTATTCAATCCAAGTCCACATTTGTTCGTTTCGAATGCGTTTAAGAGGTTGAGCTTGATGACTCATCTCTTCCAAAAACTTGTTTTCTCCATTTGAATCAACCCTTAATTTGTTAGTTTAAATTAATCATTACAGTAATTAAAACCCAAAACCAATTATTTCAGTCTAAACCGTGTTGAAAAGTTTGAGTAGATGCATAATGAGAGGAACCTTCAAACACAAACTACACTTGAGTTGTGAGGATAACTTCATTGTTATTTCCATGATCATTAGGCGTTAACCCTCATTCGGGATCGAATAAACTAGTTCGCCGTCTTAGAAGTTCTCGTTTATTTTTTTCGCCTAACTGATCTCATCACATTATCTTGAAAGATCGGATTGGGATAATAGATAGGTAGCAGATTAGCATACCCGAAAGGGCGTGGTTTGATTAGAGATGAACTGCGACCGTGAACAAAATTTATCTTGTTTTGCAGAAATGGTTGAAGTTGATTATCGTTTGTGATTTGATTAGATGAAGCTTTAGTCTATACTTTGTATGGATGATAGGTTTTTAACCCTTTGATTATGTTGTCGATGTCAGGATGATGGTGTGTTCTTGCTAAAATCTAATTTCGACATTCTTTTCAGATCATCTTGATTGAATCGTTGTCATTTATTTGTGGGTCCGAAAGGAACATAGATCAATAGGAAACTTAGGAAGAACTCTAGATTACCCGTTTGCTCGGGAGAGGAATTGTTCGTCAAGAATTTTTGCATCATTTATCGTTGTAGCATTTCATTGAACACCTAAAGTGTGTTCTATTTGGCTTAAGATTAGCTCGAGAGACGAGTCCTCGATTATCTTAGGAAATTGCCAAGCCATTATTACCTGTTTAATTGAGATTGCATATCATTCATTCATACAATACTTGCTATTATAGATTCGAGTCTAAGCAACCTTCTATCCCATATTTGAAACTCGATTTCTTACATTTTATTTTATTTTAATTAAGTTCTTAGTTTATAATTCATTACATTAACAATCAATCAACCAAAGCTCCTTTGTTACTTGGTCTAGTCACTAAATTAAAGTTGGTAATAGTGTTAGAAAGACCTAGGGAAATACGATTCCATTAGTTGATTCTAGTGGGTATTTGAGAGGCGGGGTAAAATCCACTCATCATGAAGCTAACACCTAGTTATCCCCGTACTGCTGCTGTGGATTTTGAGCCACACCTAGTTGTGCGCAACTCACTCAAAATCGAGAGGTCGTTTCTTGGGAGATCTGCGGTCCAGTCAATAGCTTCTCTCCTTCCCAATCTCAGAAAAGAGAGGGGTCCTACGTTTCCTGCTATACAAGGCCTTAAATGGAGCTACCTCGACACAGTGATGGTAGAAATTGTTATAGATGATCTCCTCTCCCGGCATTCTTGCCCCTAGTCCCACGATTCTGTGTTTCCCTGACCTATATGGAAATTCCTCTTGTGCTTGCTCGTGCTCTCCCGTCGAAATTATGGGTTAGGCTAGACTTACCTATTGGCTCACTATAATCCACTCTAGTCCATCACTTCCAGCCCATTCCTTGGCCCACTCTAAAAGATTCCACCGTCACATCTGAGGCTGACTACCCACCATGCATGTGGTTGTGTGTCAGCCACGCCCATGACTATAGGTAGGCCACACCCGTGGTCCTCCTTTTATAAGGAATCTGATCCGCAATTTCGAACACTGATTTTTTTAATCTCTCCTAATTTTCAATCCTTCCCCCGGCCGTTGTCATCCATTAACCATCCTTCCACAATCTCCGACATCCTCTAGTAATTTCTCTTCCTCTTTTCTCCTTGGTTCCATTTGGGTTCTCTGGTGCTTAATGCTTCTCATATTACAGTTCTCATCCCGTCGTCACCACAGCAGAGCTCTCCTCCATCTTAGTAGCAAACGACCCTAACGTGTCGTCCTCCTCAAAGGACCCAACGGTCCACACCTCGGAAAATGATATAAGGTCAACCACAACCAAACCACTTCCCTGTCCTAACCGTCCTACTGTGGTTCACACCTCAGCTAGCCTAGCCCTAGCTTGACCCTCTCGAGCAAAACTCAGGGAAAATTCTTTGTCCTACGGAACTCCTTCAAGCTCAACCCTCAGAATCCGCTCCCAACCGAGTCGAGATTCCAAAGCTAAGTTAGACAAGCTTTGCCAACATAAGCCTATCCCTTTTGTTTTAAACTAGCGTAGACCATGCTCAACACAGAGCCGATCCATCAAGCTTGCTACAAATCGAGCACCATTACTTGGCAGCCTCTTGATAAGCTTCTAAATGACCAAAGTCGAAGCCTTACTCCCACTGTTCCAGGCCCAACTCACCTCCGAGTCACCCCGGAATCTACTATGCACATTCACCCAACAGTCTGCATGAGGCTAATCCTTAAGACAAGGACAACACCTCATGCGTAGCCTTATCATGTGGTCTACAAGATTCTATATGGTGTACTACATTACTGACCACACGTGTGTAACCCCTCCACGCAGAACACATGTGACCAGCTGGCCCGCCATGCTCATGGCTAGCCATCCACCCACGATCTGTCTGTCACACATCTTATGGTGTCTCCATTCCCTATAATCCTCGTGTTACACCCCAAACCTAATGTGATAAATGTTTGCCTAATGCTCCCAAAATACCCTTAGGAAAATCCATGAGTAATTTTTCTTTTGTGTTAGAAATGTTGCTATTACAATTAATGTTGTAATTATAAAATGTGAACATGTTATGTGATCCTATGTCACATGTAAGTAGCTAATTAATTTCATGTTACTATAATAAAGTAGTACTTTTGATGAACGATTAACTTTCAAAATCATTAGGATTCATTTTGTGAATTGAGACTGCTGCTTAGTCAGCAATTAAAAATCCCAAACGATTTTGAGTCACAAAGTGACCTTTAACCTAGTGGCTAAGTAGCTGAACCTCTAACAGACTTCATTTTCTCCTTTCTCCTCCCGGCAAAACAATGCCGTCTTGGGCTTGTCACACAAGGAGTTCTGACGCGGACCAGAAATATCATTAGAGTTTGCCACGTGTCCTGGATGCTAATTTCACCCTCCCCAGCTGTCCTCGTCGTCGGCTAGCGCGGGGAACTGTATGGCGCCAATCTCCGCCCTCCGATTTGCCACGATTCTTCATCCCTCCCTCAGTATTTAAGCTTCAACCTCAGCATAATCTAACACTCTACTTCCCTAGCTACCTCCGGCAGCCTTCTTGATCTCCTAATCCCTAGAAATCTGTTGGGTGCTATTGGGCCTTCTCACCCCAAAAGCACTATTGAGAAACAGGGCAACAATATCAAACAAGAATAGAACGAACGAGACACAGCGATTTTTACGTGGAAAACCCAAATCGGGAAAAACCACGGGACCGTAGTCCAAGCTACAACTCCACTATACTTTGGTGGGAGTACAACTCTTCTCTATGATAGCTAGAGGATTACAAATTACCTCAAGAACAACCTTCTTGGATCACCAATACACCACAATGGATACTCACCAATGCGATGGATAACAAGAGCAACTCGACAAGATGAAGAGAAAAATTCCAGAGGCCAAACAGATTCATTGACCCTCTGTCCAGCAGCAAATCCCGACAAACCAGAGATCAAAACAACGATCCCTCCGGCCAGATTGAAGCCCCAAAACGTCCTGAACAAGCACACCAAATTTCAGGACGATCCAACGGTGTGTTTCTCCGGAATGCTCTCTTGAACAGGCTGGCCTGCTGGAAAACGAAAACTTTCCATCAACCTTATCTTTTCTTCTCCTCTCTTCTTTCGCTCCCTCACTCACTCTTCACTTTCTTCTCTGTAATTTCAGAGATAAATAATCTCTCTATTTAATAATAGAGACTTCTAGAATACTACTTTTGAACTCTCCAATAAGTTCAAGATAACCCAACCAAACAAATTATCAATAATCCTTAAAACCGGTTAATCCAACCACCATATGTAGTTGGACCAACCCAACAAATCTCCCCCTCCAAGTCATATGGAGGGTAGCACAAAACCTGCTTCCTTGCGACAAAAAAAAACTTCTCACTTGGTAGAGATTTAGTCATTATGTCCGAGCCATTGTCATCCGTATGCACTTTGTCGAGTTCCAACAACTTTTCTTCCAAAGCATCACGAATCCAATGATATCGAACATCTATGTGTTTCGACCTCGAATGGAAGGTAGGATTCTTGCAAAGATGAATTGCATTTTGACTATCACAGTAGAGCACATACCTCTCTTGCTTAATGCCCAACTCTTGAAGAAACTTCTTCAACCATAGCACCTCCTTACAAGCTTCCGTCACAGCTATATACTCGGCTTTCGTTGTTGATAATGCAACACATTTTTGAAGTCTAGATTGCCATGAGACGGCTGCACCTACAAAAGTCATCATATATCTGGAGGTCGACTTTCTAGAGTCTACATCACCTGCCATATTAGCATCGGTATATCCATCAAGTATAGCTTTGCCTCCAAGGCATAAACACACTCTAGAAGTACCTCTCAAGTAGCGGAGGATCCACTTCACGGCCGTCCAATGTTCTTTTCCCGGATTGGAAAGAAACCTACTAACAACTCCAACGGCATGAGCGATATCCGGTCTTGTGCAAACCATGACATACATCAAGCTTCCAACCGCTGATGCATAAGGTACATTCTTCATTGCTTCTTTCTCTTCCTCACTTGTAGGACAATGCTTCAAACTTAAATTGAAATGCCCAGCAAGTGGAGTGCTAACTGCCTTAGCCTTGCTCATCTTGAACCGCTCAAGAACTCTCTCAATATACCTTTCTTGAGACAACCAAAATTTTCCATTCTTCCGATCTCTAGAGATTTTCATCCCTAGAATTTGCTTCGCCGGTCCTAAGTCCTTCATAGAAAAGGACTTGCTCAACTCCTTTTTCAATTTATTGATCTCTCCAACATTTCGACCCACGATCAACATGTCATCCACGTAAAGTAGGAGTACAACAAAATCATTTTCAGCAAAGTACTTCACAAACACACAATGATCGGAGGTACTTCTTGCATACCCGTGGTTGACCATGAATGAGTCAAATTTCTTGTACCATTGCCTTGGTGCTTGGTTCAACCCATATAGGCTCTTCCTCAATCTACACACAAGGTCTTCTTTGCCTTTAACTTCGAACCCTTGTGGTTGATCCATATAGATTTCTTCCTCCAAGTCACCATGAAGAAACGTCGTCTTCACATCGAGTTGTTCGACTTCTAAGTTCAAACTTGTAGCCAATCCAAGCACAACTTGGATTGATGACATCTTCACCACGGGAGAGAAAATTTCTTCAAAATCGACACCTTTCTTTTGGCTAGACCCCTTCACAACTAGTCGCGCCTTGTACCGAGGCTTTGAAGTAGTTTCCTCCGTCTTTAACTTGTAAACCCACTTGTTCTTAAGAGATCTCTTTCCCTTGGGTAGCTTCACTAAATCATAGGTGTGATTCTCCTTCAGAGACTTCATCTCTTCTTGCATTGCTTTATTCCACTCCCCTTGTCTTCATGAGACATGGCTTCCTGATAGCATTTGGGCTCTCCCCCGTCACTCAACATCACATACTCATTCGGAGAGTACCTTGTGGATGTTTTACGATCTCTTGTTGACCTTCTCAGTTGGGGTTGAGATTGCTCTTCTTCAACTTGTTATTCTTTCTCCAAATGCTCATCTTCTTGCTCTCCTTGATCTAGTGTAGCTTGGGGTTCATGAGGCACTAATTCTTCATCATTTTCATGAGTTTTGGATGGAGATATAGGCTCCAAATTAATTGGACTAGCTGCTGGAATTTTTTCCTTTTCACCCCTTTCGACATCTTCACTTGTCTCCTCTTCAAGAAAAATCACGTCCCGGCTCCGAACAATTTTTCTTGCGATTGGATCTCATAACCGGTATCCAAACTCTTCTTTCCCATAACCCATGAATATACATGGCTTTGCTTTGTGATCAAGCTTCGCCATCTCATCTCTTGGAACATGAACATATGCTTTGCAACCGAACACTCTCAAGTGCCCGTATGAGACCTCCTTTCCCGTCCATACTCATTGAGGCACGTCACCCTCCAAAGGGACCGATGGCGAGAGATTAATTAAGTCAACGGCTGTCCGCATTGCTTCTCCCCAAAAAGATTTCGGTAACTTGGCGTGTGAGAGCATGCACTTGATTCTCTCACAAATTGTTCTATTCATCCTCTCGGCAACACCGTTATGTTGTGGAGTCTTGGGTACACTTTTTTGAAGCTTTATTCCGTGAAATCGACAATAATTTTCGAATGGGCCTCTATATTCTCCCCCATTATCAGCCCTTACACACTTCAACTTGAGCCCCGTTTCTCTTTCAACTTCAACATGAAATTGCTTGAAGACATCTAGCACTTGATCCTTGGTTTTCAAAGCATATGTCCACGCCTTCCTTGAGTGATTGTCTATGAGAGTGACATAATAGCTTGCTCCCCCAAGAGTTTTATCTGGCATAAAACAAAAATCGGTGTGAATTAGATCAAGTACCTTACTCCTTCTAGAAGGTGGGAATCTATGAAATGCAACTATATGAGTTTTTCCCGCTAAACAATCAACACAAGTTATGACAAGATACTGGAAGCGGGAAAATTTTTGTAGAAGTTTCAAAAGGTTTTGAAATCAGGTCTGTTGGGTTTTAACATTTAAAAAACAAGTTTCAAGTGACTACGTGTGATACAACCTACTTGCCTAGGTACTAACTAAAGCTTCATCTTAATTCAGCAGCCATAGCTATGCACCATCCCCTCTACAACCACCAGTTAGGCAGCTGGTAGGTAGGCTGCCGCCCAATCTCAAGGTCATTCGAACCTTGCAAGAGATGCGAGCTAATGATGAGGATAAGGTTCTGTTGACCTTATCCTTGCTGCAGGGTAGTGCTTACTACTGGTGGCTCACTCAGGCGACCAGCCAGCAGGACCCTCCAGAGATCACTTTGGCTGACTTCCTAGGAGCTTTCAAGAGCCACTTCATCCTTGCAGAGTACCAGATGGACAAGCAACGAGAGTTCCTCCTAATCAAGGAGATGTGGGGAAGTGACGGGCGTGATTCGTTAGTTGAGTACACGACTCGCTTCAACCAGTTGATATAGTACGGTGGTCCATAGTTTCAAGATCGAGCTGTTCAGAAGGACCGCTACCTCTACGGTTTGAGGTCTCATATCTGTCTTTCGCTGAGTGCCAAAGTTTGGGGAACTAGGGAGGAGGTCAATAGTATTGCCTTGCAAGTAGAAAGGATTAAGTCGAACCTCTATGAAGAGCGGAGAGCCAACAGAGATGGCGGAAGAAAGCGACTGCCAAGTCAAGCTGAAGAACTAGGGAAATGTTCTCAAATCTTGAGGAGGCACACTGGACTTCCAAGTCAAGGGCAAGCTCAAAGCTAAGCGGGGTCGACTAGGAATGCACCTCCACAGTGGACCTACCCCATTTGTGATGACAAGTGTGGTAAGCAACACCCGAGGGAATGCGAGCTGTACCAGAGTATGTGCTCTGGGTGTGGTGAGAGCGGTCACCAAGTGTGAGACTGCCCGAGGTGTGGCCGCCAAGGGGGAGCCAATTCTGAGCATATGATGGTTAGAGGCAGAGCTCAGACCGGGACTCGGTTTAATAATCAACCAAATCATTACAGCAGCAACAACAGCAACAACGGTGGGCAACAGTACCACAACAATAACAATAATAGGCGGGACCATAGTCAAGGATCTCGAGCTGGAGGAGAACCAAGACTCTTCAGAATGTAAAGGGAGGAGGCAAATGCCGCACCATAGGTCCTTACGAGTTCAATTTCGATTCACAATCATGAAGCTTTTGTTTTTATGGATTTTGGTTCCACCCATTCTTTCATCTCTAGTTCTTTTGCCCAAAAGTTGGGCGTGGTAACAACTCATATAGGTCAGAACCTAGGCATGAGGACATCCGTGGGGGATAGTTTTATAGCGGATTCTGTGAAAGAGTGTGTTATACTAGTGACTGGGTGAGGTAGATTTGATACTTCTTCCTTTTGAGGAGTTCAACATCATTCTAGGCATGGATTGGCTGTCCAAGAACCGGGCCAATCTGAGTTGTCCCAAGAAGGAGGTCAGTTTTGAGATCCGGGGTCAAGGGATTGCTTTGTTCAAAGGAATCCACCGCCCATTCCTGGATGTCTTATATCTGCAATAAGGGTGTTCATCATGATCGAAGAAGGTTGTGAAGCTTACTTAGCTCATGTGAAAGCCGGAGGATGTCCGATGGTGACAGAATTCATGGAGGTGTTTCCTGAAGATCTTCCTAGACTTACGCCAATAAGGGAAATATAATTCGACGTCGAACTCGTTCCATAAGCTGCACAAATATCCATATCACCATACCTGATGACACCGGTGGAGTTAAAGGAGTTGAAGGAGGAATTGCAGGAACTGCTCGACAAAGGGTTTATTCGACCTAGTGTGTCACCTTGGGGAGCACCAGTGCTATTTGTGAAGAAGAAAGATGGTAGCATGCGAATGTGCATCGATCACAGAAAGTTCAATAAGGCAACATTGAAGGATCGCTCCCCTTTGCCAAGGATAGATGGCTTGTTTGACCAATCATAGGGAGCCTCGGTATTCTCCAAGATTGATTCAAAAGACCGGATTTTCCACCAACTGAGAGTGGCAGAAGGTGCGATTCAAAAAACCGGATTTTGTACCCGATACGGTCATTACGAATTCTTAGTCATACCGTGTAGGTTGACGAATGGACCTGCATCATTCATGGCATTGATGAATGAGATATTTCATGATTATTTGGACGAATTTGTTATTGTGTTTATTGATGATATACTCATTTACTCAAAAAGTCAGGAGGAGCATGAAGAGCATTTGAGGATTGCTTTGCAGAAGTTGAAGGTTGAGAAATTCTATGCCAAATTCTCAAAATGTGAGTTCTGGTTAAAGGAAGTCATCTTCCTTGGTCACATTATATATGGGAAAGGTGTGGAAGTGGACCAAAAAAAGATAGAAGCTATGGTGAATTGGGTTCAACCAAAGTTTGAACTCATATAGGCCATTCATTATAGAGAGCGAGTCCTAGCTGTCCAAATTAATTATATTTCAGAATTTATAATAATTTAGAAAATAAATAACCAAATGGTCACTCTACAAAATTCCAATCAACGTCAAGTCTTGATTTATTCTTTTCTTGCCATAATGAGATTCGGTCGTGGTAAATTCACACCCGATCATCCGAATAGTAATGATGCAATAACGAATCACTTTCAATTTTACGAATTTAATTATTTGATCATTAACCCAACATTATCTAGTAATTCATTGATTCATTCTTCAATTACCAAACTCAATCAATTCTTTCTCTAGAAAGCTTCTCTGTTCACCCCTCATCTCCTTTACTCGGTCAAACTATCTTATTTTATTTCTACATAAACAACACATAAAGAACTAACAACATCTGATGAATAAGAAGTTTGAACTTCTTTCCCCTACTACTTTATTTATGATTGATGTTGCGGCCTCTTCCTTCCCGAAGTCGGATTCAAGTCATCATTCAAGGACCACCGCAGACGACTTCTTATCCATCACAGTCTGAGTGCGTGCGCAGCCTTTATCAACTCGACTCTTTCTCCTTCTATGGGTTTCAACGATGAGTTTTAAAATTGTTGTATTTGATTTCACCGTATTAAGGTGTCTGCTCGAATTCACTTCCTTGCGAATTGAGATGCTCAGCAAGTATCGATGACGAGCGTTTTCTTAGTACATCCACCTTCTTTTTTGGCTCTTGCAAGGAGGCACGGCGACGAACCCCGCTGAATTCTTTGCCGTAGTAAGATTTTATTACGAACTTTCTTGGTTTGTTGGTCGATTGTTTAAGATCCATATGGTGTTTCGGGAATAATAAAGAGTTTTCCTTAAGTTTATCATATGATTTAATTTAATTTATCTTTATTGTATCTTAAACATCTTTAAACTTTAGATTTGTAGTTACCAACAAGAATCATCTATCTTTGGTTACATGCTCAAATAGACCATCAAGCATCCAATCAAGAGAAAGCAAAATGCTTTGATCTTTAATCGATTTTATCTTGGTGAAGAGCAAAACAAGAGTTTCAAGAGACACAAGTTATCCTAAGCTCTCTAGCTAATATGTCTCCAATAGTGATAACTCGAGAGATAGAATATCATTCACCACAGTGGATGCTTGTGATACTATATTTCTAGTGACAATGTATATTCCCATAAAGGAAATACGTACATTGTTGTGGCAGAAAAGAAATTTGGGAAATGTATATTTTCTTATGAAAGAGAGTTGTGAATTCATGTTGAAAAATTCCAATCATATGAAAGGTGATATACAACCATCAATATTGTTTTGATGATCATATCCCAATGATTTTCTTTTACCCCTCAAAGTTAATTGTGCCAAAACACATATGTTACATTATTTTTGGAAGCACAAGTAACAAGATATGATCATTATTCCTATAGGAACTCCTTGATTCATATGGGCATAACAACTGTGGTTGTACGAGAATTATTGATCCCTTCATTGGTGGCATGGATGATTGAGAAGTACCTTTATTAATCATTTAAACTATGCACCATTCCCATGAAAAAATGAGTAACTCTATTATGAGAATTAACATAATACATGGTGGTATAAATCTCACCGATAGTGCATCACATATTGAGTAGTGCAAAATTTATCTCTAGCTTTAGAGTATTATATTGTTCACGAAGGAGAAGATCCATATTCCATTTTAATGATGTTTACAAGGGAGGAAAGATAATCTGGTCTATATATGACCATCAAATTATTAAATCAATAATGCTATCCTCCAATTTTAACTACACATATGTTTGTGATTGAGATACATATAAATGTAAACTATAAGTTTACTCATCCTGTCAACTATTATCTGGCATAACCGGTGAAACCATCCCGGTTCAATCATGATGCGAATTGATCAGTACTTCTATCGTTAATGATTTCATAATTTAAAGAGTATGTTCTCTTGAACATTGTTGTGTACGAAGATCTCAACTTAGGTATTCTAAAGAAATTATTCCTAAGGTTATAGGAATTTAAGTAGTCCTTGTGACTCCCCTACTTCCTGGGAATATAAACGATTTTCAATTTTGTCAACCAGGTTTCATTTCTAGGAAAGCCTCGCTACCTTTCCATTCCCCATTACTCATTTTTTGGTTGTTTGTCCTCAAATAAAATTGTGAGACAACATCAACATACACATAATTATGCAAAGGTGATGTTTTTGGATCCATCCACCCAATATGTGAACCAACTATTTTGATTGATGCATCAACATGTCGCCACATATGTGTATACATATACTAGCAACACAGAGTTTACAAGGTACTAGAACAACTCTTTTCGTTATGAGCATATTTTCATGATTATCTAATAACAAAAATGTGTCATTGAAAACACATATCCTCCATTCATATTGTTGTGAACATGTCATTTACATGCAGAGCCACAAATTCACATAATGCCAAATATTTATCATGAAATCCTCCCTTATATTTTGTTTTTGGGTCCAACCAACACATTGTCCATCAATGCATATATAGATATACACACCTGAAATACTCCACCATAATTTATTATGAAGGGTTCTCAACGAAGATTGAGAAATTATGTTGATTACCAGTTCATTGACGGTAAAATATTCACATTGTTGTCATCAGATTTTGATGACTCATTTGGTTTATATTCAGACTTCTCAGCATTAGGGGGGGGGGGAATAAAAGTTGGGGAACAAATTAGATGAATAATCAGCATATCATTTTGATCCTCGCACTAAACAATGTGAACGTGAAGTTCGAAAAATATATAATCCATCATTTGCCAAACTGACCCACCCAAAGTAAAGATCTCATGTGCCAACTCAAAATGCTGCAATAAAATTAATGCCGATATTGGGCAATCTAACATCACAAATGAGTCTAAAACCCTCATAAAGTGTGGTAAACCACTCGGTTCCAAAGAAAAAAATAATCCTCAAAGTGGAATGGAGTTATATATCAAGATGGTCAAATTGAGGTTAAAATTACTTTAGAAAAATCAAGAAGAGAAACAAATACTTTGCTCAAGAAGAGCCTCATGTACCTGAACAATATGATCATATGAACATAGATATCCTAATTATCTATATCTTTGATGGAAAATATTGGATCCACAATGAAGTTAAAGTCGATGAAATTTTTGCATATAGTGCAACACTAACTATGATAGTTGAAAACGAGGATCATGAGCAAAAATGCATGCAAAGAAAGAAATCATTGTCTAAAAGATTTTAATTGAGGCAAAGCCAAATTCCAGAAGAATGAATAGTACTTAGACAAATAGTTTTTATACATGGAGATATAAAGGAAATGCGACATATCTCATTATGAGTTTTGTAAGATATCTCATTTTGAAAGGTTTTATACAACAATCATATAATATATTGATAATGAGAAAATATATTCTCATGTAGTAGATTCAACTACTTTTCATTATTTGATAGTCTGAAAATTTGTGAAGGGAAAGAGTTTGCGTCATATGCAACCTATATGTATGGGTTGCATGAAAATAATACACATGTATATACGAAATTCTCTCGAGTATTCAATTTTCTATAAGCAAATAATTCAAGTACACGTGAAAAATATTCAATTATAACCAGTTGACATTGTGTGGATTGAGTGATTGAGAGAAGTAATATCTTTAGCATATCATACATTTCCCTATGCATATAATTTGATTTCTTCTCTATTTCAAGTTGAATTTTGAAAACTCATTTTTGACATATATTATGGTTTTGGAGTTGTATTCATACAAAAAAAAGTTCTCACTTTTATTTTGTATTTAAAATGTATTTCTTTTATTTGTTAGACATTAAATGTCTTCATCATCTTTTGTTACATAGATACCAAACATTTCATTGAGACTCCTGTCAAGTTTCTCAAGGCAATCAACTATTTGATTAGCTAGAGAGTTTGAGATGTGGAAGGATAAATCTTACCACTAACTTGCACATTATGCATCTCTCTGGAACATGATTCTCGTATATCATCAATGATATACTAATAATATCCGTCAACCATTTATATGGATATATCATACTTATAAGTGCCTTGATGGTGGGAAGATCACTACATATGTATCTATGCCGAGTTTAATCAATCTTCAAAAGGTTATGAAATAACTTGGTGATTTGTCAAATAAGCTAATTAAGCCATGCCACTATTAAAATACATGATCTTGCAATTCATGCATGATATGTATTTCTCCTCGAGTTGAAAGAAGACTGTGTCCGATGTGCTATGTCACGACACCATTGCACATACGTTATGCTTCAATCAAATTATTTTCTCGACATTCATTCCAAGAAAATGGTATAATTTCATATGATCGGTATGTACTCTTTTTCTTTCATTGGGTTTTTCCCATAGGGTTTTCCTTGTAAGGTTTTGATGAGGCATATTCTCATCTAATGGTCATCCAAGGGGAGTGTTTTGTAAATATTGATTATGGGTGACCAATTATCATATTATATGAACAAACTCCAAAGAGTGGAATATATTTTCATGAGTTGACATAATTGTCAAACAAGAGCGCTCAAGCGATAACTTGGCTGATTTATTCACGAGATTCTCTCTACATCAACTTTTGAGAAGCTAGTTAAAAAATTGGAGTTTGCTGATTGAAAGATCTCAACTAGCGTGTTGATATCATCATTAGGAGGATTTAATACGTATTGCATTCTTTTTTCCTTAACCATGATTTTTCCCACTGGGGTTTCCTGGTAAGGTTTTTAACGAGGCAATATCAATAGTGTACTCGAAGAACATAATACATATTCTTATCCAATGGTCTTTCGAGGGGGAGTGTTATGAATATTTTTATTATGGTGAATGAATGCCCATTGTGTAACCTATACATTACCAATAGAAATCAATACCATTATCTCTTATTCAAGTGTAGTTATGTTAGTCATCAAGGGTTATGTATCATGAGCTTATAAATAGTGCTCTCTCTTGTATGTTTGACACACCTCAATAAGAATTCTATTCTCCTCTTATATTCTTCTATTTCTCAATCTTTAGTTTCTTAATACATTTTTATATATTTACATGTAAATTTTGATGAATTCAAGGGTGCAACAGTGAGTTAAAAATGGGATTAGGTGAATGAGGTGGGTGAAAACAAGAAATGGGCTTAGGCTCAACGTGTGTTAACCTAAAGGATATATGATGAACCGGACATGATGTTTAGGTTAAGTGGGTTGAATCTCATGCCTTAATCATGTCCCATTATGCTTAATATTCAATGTGGTCTTGAAGCAGGTTGGTGCAACTTCTAGACTGATCAAGTAAAAAGAGGATCCTCATAGTTTGAAAAATTAGGCTCAATCTCTCATAACATGCTCTCACAACCTAGATAAGAAATTCGCACTAGAATGTCTAAGTCAACCGGTCAAAGATTCAATGCATTCAGTCGATAATCAAATTAACTTAGATGTTTTTATGTCAAAATTTGTAAATTTCAAAAGTGGATCTCGAAAAGTTGGTACTTTCCATAGAAACAAAGTCCTTTTGTTAAAACCAAAGCTTTCACTTCAGTTTCCCAGTAAGTAGGGGAGTCACTTACACTACTTAAATCCCTTATAACCTTAAGCCTCATCTTTTTATAAGAATCCAAAATCAACTTTTTTTACACAAGAAATAACATCAATGCCACAAAAGTTGAAGGGCATTGTCTTCAATGACCTAGACTATCACAAACACAAGAAGGAAATACAAAAATAAAAACAAACAGATACCTTGGGTTGCCTCCCAAGAAGCGCTTCTTTTACGTCATGAGCTAGATGCAATGATGGATTTATGTGATTCGGAGGGAAGCCACCTCCATACTCGCCATATCCTTGTACTGTTAGATCAGGAGGTTCCAAGTAGCAATGCTTCGAGCTTTGATAGGCGATAAAATCTAGGATCAAGACAGAATCATGGGTACCACTTTCCGAAAAGAGTATTTCCACCCTACAACCCTTGGGTATCAGGAAATCCCTTTCGAGGATAAGACCGTCTCCAGTCAAGATCGTAGGCTAGGATTGATCTCCCACACTGTTGCCTTCTTTATATAGGCAAAGGGGTCCAAGACTAAAGGGGTATGAATGCATGCACCAAGAGGAGTCATTATCCCCATGGATAGAACTGAAGGTAACCATCCTGAAGTCCTACGTGTTTGGAGGGAAAATAACTCAGAAATGAGTTTGAATCTCATGAAGAGGTGTGTACCCATTCGTTCTAGGGGAAGGAGTAACCACCCCGACTACCTAGCTCCCTACCATCACTGTAGCTCAGTTCAGGATCGCAGCTAGTGACACTAACATCCAGCTTAAGGTTGAGCTCGACGAGATTCAGTGTCAGTCCCTAGCATCATCTAGCTCATAGAGGAGCTGGTGCCAACTAGTTCCAGCTTGCTCTAAGCTAATGTGAGGTTTCCCGTGAGTTCATGCATCCGTCCCAACTCCGGTATTGCACCAAGTTCAAGTCCATGGTGATGGCAAGGTCGAGTCCATGTTCATATTTCCAACATGTAGTACGGTTTGACTCGCTTCCATTCACTTTGAATGTACTCAAGGAACTTTCTAACGCAACAACATCGTGAGGAAACACACGAGTAATAACAAAAGACCAGACCTTCGAGATTTTAACTTTTTCAGGAAAGAGTTTAAGTCGAGAGTTGAAGAGAAATACTTTATCGAAAACCTAGAATTCTTGTTTTAGAATGTGTTTGTCGTGGTACCTCTTGGTACGTTCCTTATAGACTCGGGCATTTTCGTATGAGTTGAGGCGTATCTTGTCGAGCTAGTTAAGTTGAAGTAGTCGGTTCTCACCGGCAGTTTTAAGGTCAAAATTGAACTTTTTTATGGCCCAATATGCTTATGTTCGAGTTCCACTAGTAGATGGCATGCCTTCTCGAAGAATAAACAATATCGGGACATCCGCAATGGAGTTCTGAGTGCGGTGTGGTAGGCTGAAAGTGCATCGTCCAATTTCATTGACCAGTCCTTGTGGGATGCATTTACAGTGGTTTCCAATATGTGCTTCAGCTCTCAGTTAGATACTTCAACTTCACCACTATTTTGAGGATGGTACGAAGTAGCGATTCGATGGTTGACTCCGTATCGGGTATGAAGAGTGTTGAGTTCCTTGCTAATGAAGCAGCGACCCTTACCACTAATTATGGCACGAGGAACTCCAAATCTAGTGAAGACGTTCTTGCGGAGGAAGTTGACAATAACTTTGGAGTCATTGGTGGGTAACGCAACAGCTTCCACCCATTTAGAAAAGAAGTATACAACCACCAGAATATATATTTTTGGAATATGATGGTGGGAACGGTCCCATGAAGTATATGCCCCAAACGTTGAAGAGCTTAACTTTTAGGATCCCAGTTTGTGGCATTTCATTCCCCTTTGAAATTGAACCTGTTCTTTGGCACCTGTCACACTTAGAAACAAACTCACGAGCATGTTGAAATAGGTTAGGCCAAAAGAAACCACTTTGAAGTACTTTAGTTGTGGTCCCATGGGGACTGAAATGACCACCAGCTTCAGAGAGTGACAAAAAGTCAAAATACTAGAAATTTCTTTCTCTAGAATACATCGTCGAATAACCTAATCAGAGCAATGTTCGTGAAAATGCTGTTCTTACCAAATATATAATCTAGAGTCATGAATCAATTTCTTTCTCTGTTAGTATGTGAAATCAGGGGGGAAGTTGACCGCTCACCAAGTAGTTAACAATATTTTCATACCATGATATGGTTGTCTAACTGTGTATCGCAAGTAGTTGCTCATCGGGAAAATCGTCATGATTCTCCTTCTGGTCAGTGTCAGCAACATTCATCTCTAGTCTTGATAGGTGATCAACCACCAGATTAGCTAGACCTTGCTTGTCACGAATTTTTAAGTCGAATTCCAGAAAAAGAAGAACCCAGCAAAGCAATCGAGGTTTAGGAACCTTCTTGGCAGAAGGTATTTGATGGCCGAGTGATCAGATTATACAATTGTTTTTTAACCCATTAGATATGAATGAAATTTATCAAAGGCATAGACAACGGCTAGCAATTCCTTTTCTGTGGTTGTGTAATTAAGTTGAGCATCATTCAACAACTTACTAGGATAGTAAATTGCATGACGTTTACCATCTTTCTTCTGGCGCAACACCGCTCCAACAATAATGTTGGCATCACACATGATTTGAATGGGAGCATGATCGGAATAGATGTGAGCTCCTCCTTCAACTTGAGAAATTCTTTCGAACACTCATTAGTGAAAACAAAAAGTGAGTCCTTAGCAAGTAAATCACATAGTGGTTTAGAGATTTTAGAAAAATCCTTAATGAAACGATGATAGAAACCGGAAAGACCAAGGAAACTTCTAATCCCTTTGAAAATGGTGGGTGGTGGATGTTTTTCAATAACCTCAATATTCCCTCGATCAACCTCGATACCCCATCCTGGTATTCGATGTCATAAGACTATTCCTTCAGTGACCATGAAATGGCATTTCTCCCAATTTAGCATGAAATTTGTTTGTTCACAACGCTACAAAACATAAGCTAAGTTGGTTAGAAAAATTCTCAAATGATGTACCAAAGGGGAAAAAATCATCCATATATACTTCAAGGCTCTTTTCCACCATCTCCAAAAATATCTCTATCATGCATCTCTAGAAAGTTATCAGAGCATTGGAAAGTCAAAATGGCATATGACGTTATGTATATGTTCCACTCGGGCATGTAAAACTAGTCTTTTCCTGATGCTTCAAGGCTCTTTTCCACCACTCTAAAAATATCCGGAATAACCGTCTAGAAAACAATAAAAAGCATAACCTGCAAGTCTCTCAAGAATTTGATTGGTAGAAGGAAGTGGAAAGTGATATTTTGGGGTGGGTTTGTTCAATTTTTGATAATCAATACATACTCACCATACAATAATGGTTCTAGTCGGTATTAACTCATTTTTTCATTAGGAATAACCATTATACCTCCTTTCTTCGGAAATACTTGTACATGGCTTACCCAAGGGCTATATGAGATAGGATAGATAATGCCTGCATTGAAGAGTTTCATCATAGCTTTCTGAATGACTGTTTTCATGTGGGGGTTGAGTCAACGTTGATGTTCTATTATAGGTGGGACTGATTCTTGTGATGTCTAATATGGTCCATCCAATTGCCTTGATGTGTTGACTCAAAACATGTAGTTTTTCTTCCTGTTCCAAGGTTAGTGATGAAGAAATAACTACTGAAAAAGTCAAATATTTACCCAGATATGCGTATTTTAGATGCTTAGGCAACAACTTCTGCTCTAGTTTAAGAGGTTGGATTATAGATGGAAGCGCTTGAGTAGGTTGTTCTGAAATGACTTCAAAAACCTATTGTGGTAAAAGTTTTATCTTCCCACCTAAGTCTTCTTTTACCCACAAATTTCCTATACGGATATCTCATCATAAAGGTTATCAAGAAGAGGTGTGTTTAAAACTTCTTCTATTTCATGCCCAATAACATCATCAGATAATGAAGGATACTTCTCAGATTGTGAAACATCAAAAGTTACCTCATCCTTTCCAACTTTTAAAGTGAGCTTGCCTTGTTGAACATTGATGAGTACATTTCAAGTGGTTAGGAATGGTCGACCTAGGATCAATAGTACCTCTCAATCCTCCTCCATCTCTAGTATGACAAAATTTGCAGGGAAAATGAATTTTCCAAGTTTGACAAAAATATTTTCAATTACACCCTTAGGATACTTGATTGATTGATCCGCTAGCTGGAGGTGTCATCCTAGTCGGCTTAAGTTCTTCTGGAAAACCTAAGTGTTTGTAGACTGAGTACAACATGAGGTTGATTCCAGCTCCAAGGTCATAAAGAGATCGTGCAAATTCTTTGCTTCAAATGACATGAGGAATGGTGAAACTTCCAGGATCCGACAACTTTTTAGGGAGATGGTTTTGAATCAAAGGACTACATTCATGTGTGAGCATTACCTTGTTAATGTTGCTCCAATTCCTCTTCTTTATGAGTAATTTCTTCATAAAATTTTCATATGTGGGCATCTGCTCAAGTGCTTCTCCAAAAGGAATGTTAATATGAAGCTATTTAAAACGATCAAGAAAATTATGAAAGCCTTCATCATCTTTCATCTTTTGTAGCCTTTGTGGCAATGGAATCGGTGGTTGGTAAGGTTTCACGACAGGTTGTGGTGGTTCTTCAAGTGGCATGTCCATGTCAAAATTTTCCTTTGTTGGGTGATCAACAAGCTCTTTGCCGCTACGAAGTGTAACTGCCCAATGCTTGGCATCTCATTGATTGACTTTAGTATTTGATGGTAATATCTCGAGCCGTCGGTTGTGCACCTGGTTGGATAGTTGCCTCATTTGTCTTTCCATATTATGGATGGATGCTTGAAAGTTCTTGTTGACTATATCTTGCTCTCATTGATATTATGGCCATCATCTCCTCGACCAAGGACTTTTTCTCCTATTGAAATTCTGGTGGGGTCAGTTGATGTTCTGGTTGTTGTTGGTCCAACAAAAATTTGGATGATTCCTCCAGCCCGGATTATAAGTCTTGGAGTATGCTATTGGTTGGTTTAGTTATTGGTTGCCCATATAATTAACCTGCTCAACATTCAAAGATGAGGTTGCCAATAAAGGATAATGTTCAATAGAATGAGGACCAGTGCATACCTCACATATTACAGTTAAAGGTTTGACATTGGTTTGTTCTCAAGGCCAAAATTTCATCTATAGAATGGATAATGCCTTTTTTGGGTTGAGTTCGATCTACCGCTCCCCATGCATATGCATCCCTAGAAATTTTCTCCAATAGGTCGTAAGCTTGTGTGGCTGGCAACGCAATGAATGATCTTCCAACGGTTGAGTTAGATTGGTGGGGACGGATAGTAAGGCAACTTAGAAAAAGGTTGTGACAATGCTCCGCTTCACGAGTCCATGCCTCGTACAGGGTTTTATCATTTTGAAGTTGGTGATCCCATTGCACATCTCCATCGTCTTTGAAGGTGGAAAGTATCTTTCCAGGAATAGTCGTTCGCACTCCTCCCAAGTGTTGATGGATCAAGGAGCAAGTGTCAAGAGCCAATGCTTCGCCTTTCCGATAAATGAAACTCGCCATGACCGTGGCTAACCCTTCACCATGACCAGCTATCCATCACGACGGTTACAGACTTCCCATCACGACCGTGACTGATTTCTTTTCCAAGAATTTCTAAGATGTTGCTGCTTTACAATAACACTCGTTACTATCCTATTGAAACCAACAAAGGCCTCATCCTTGCTTTTTCCTTGGCTACTATTCAGTACTTAAAAGGTTTCCCATCCTTTCCTTTTAGCTTGGTCCTCAGTTGAGCAGTAGAGACTCCTTTCCGCCATCATGAAACACCCTAAAGGAGCGAAAACATCGTCCTAACTCAGAATTCCTTTCCCACTATGGGTCCAGAAAAATTATCATACTAATTCATTAAACTCTCAGAGTCTCATCACTCATTTCTCTTTCCTTTCCCCTCTTCATACTAGAACCCTTAAGGTTCAACAGCAAGCCACTGAATCAAGCACCCCATGTACTCTGCCCCTTGGTTCTTCAACCCATTTCCTTATTCTGCCTGTAGCTAGTGGGAGAGCGGTTGTTCAAATCCAGTCAATCCCTTTTGTGAAAATGTTTCCTCTCTTTCAAAACACTTAATCCTTGAAAACTTTCTTTAGATATTTTTCTAAGACTGACTCATCACATCATGACACCACATAGATCCTCAAATACAATCCCCTTTGGAAGTCTATTACTCTTACCGGTGTGGACTCACCTTGTCCACTTCTGAGGTTCGCGACACCTCTGAGAAGTAGGTAACACAACTATGATGGTAGAAGACAAATAGGCTTTGATACCATTTGTAGAATCCACCCTGGAAGACCCAGTCCAACCACTAGTTCGACCCGTGCAACCTATTTAGGTTTTACTAGACTCCACTCAAAGCCACACCTGCTAATAAATGGAAAATAACAAGCATTAAAACCAAACTTATATCTTTTATTAAACCTTTTAAATTATAATAGACAAGGATCCCACATCCCGAAATAAAACACATAAAAAGGGGAGATGCAATTCTAAAGTTCTAAAAGATCAACACAAGATATTTAATGATATCAAAACTCTGACTAGCTCATCCCACCTGCAGCTCCTGCACCCTTGACTGTACACATACATATACAATAGGAAACAAACATCTGACAGGGTTAGTGTTAAGCACTGTGGATAGCTAATCATCACATAAAACTGAGACTGAAGACTTGGCTAGAACATATAAGTCCTCACAGTCACTACTCAAGTAATGTGACCATGTGGTCTTGAAGGCATCTACCTCGCATCAGCCATCCCGAAAATCATATGGATAGCTGGTGGATCAACCCATGAAACCACCATGAATCTCCCTGTGAGCAACATCTTTAGGCATACTCCACACGCTATGAGCATGTTACTTGAATACTTAAGGGATTGCGCAATTAGGGGTTAGTTACCAATGCATCATAAATCATGATCTAGTCTAGCTAGGCCTATCCTGTCATGAACCGTGGATCGCACGCCACCGTTCATCCGCTAAGAGCTTCAAGCCCGAACATGTTACATTTTCTGTACAGTAGCTACTGTACAGCCTCGGAGCACTTGCTCCACTTCATGTTACATCAGAATGGATTCCCCAATCATCCTATTCCAGTTCTATGCTTTACAATGCAGAAAGTAATCCTAAAGACCCACCTCTATTTAGCTTCATGTAGAGTCTGAAATTGAAGCTACCTTCACGAAGCTCAAACCTCATTTCCTAATACACCTTAAGAGATCAATTAAAGGATTGAATCCCCAAAACCCCCAACTGTAAGGTTTTTCCTACGCAGGTTTTCTAACGATAGGATTAATAGGGAAGAAAGAGACTAAATACCTTCCGATGATTCCCCTAGCCTCTCAATCGCCTAACAGTGATCAGAGATCGATATGCTCCACCTTCTTCCCTTGATTGATTTTCTCCTCTTGAGATGAAGAGCGCCGCTCGGTAGAGAGTTTATTAGGTTTATGAATTCTGCGTTTTGAGTTCTCAGGTTACGAAAATGGCTTTTATAACAAGTCTCCCACGTCGTGATGAAGATACCACCACTACCATGGTTCATCCATAATTACACATGTGATCTACTAATGGTCACGACCGTTATGTACTGCTGACCATGGTCGTGATTGCTCTTGCAGCCACGCTCGTGTAAGACCCACAGTCATGTCTGTGTTCGTCCACCCGGTCAGACCACTTCCTGGAACTTTGACCAAACTAAGAACCGACAGTTAACACAAAATTGGGGTGTCACAAAACCCATCATCCATACAAAGTCTAGACTAAAGATTCATCTAATCTAAACAACATAAAGAGTTTAGCTGCTCATGATTCTGAACACAAGAAACCAAGAAGAAAGGAAAACAACGCAAGAAAAGACATCTTTTGTCGATGAATTTCCAACTTAATACCGATCTTCGATCCATCTCCAATCATTGATGAACTCTTACTTCAATCGCTCTCTGGAACTCCTTCTCTCTCTAGAAACTCTAAAATCTATCTAAAATAATATGCTTTTCGTCCAAAAGGTCTCCAAGGGTTTATATACGATGTCTTCCAACTTGTAGAAGGATTCAGGACCTAAATGTTACAGGTTTGGACAGCGAGAAATTGTGACCCCCTGCTCCAAAGTGAGCGCTCTTCTGGAGCAGCGATCACACGTTGGCTTCAGCACTCCAAAATCAGCCCATTTGACTTCCAGTTTGTCCTCAAACGCCGCAGATATAGGCTATAACAAGAACATAAAATTTGTAGGCAATCAAACTAGGTTTCCAAAACCACTGAACTGCATCAATCGAACTTTTGAGTGATGAGTTATGCTCAAAATACTAAATTGCAACGTTTTTCGACCAAGCTGACCTTTCTAAGTTGTTCAAGCCTTCCCTTCATGCTTTACTTCATCCTGATACGCTGTATGACACCTTAAATATACTAACACATGGCAAAACATAAAATGACCCAAGGGGCCATGGGGGCACAAAATATGCACGACCCAAGGGGCCATGGGGGCACAAAATATGCACGACCCAAGGGGCCATGGGGAAAGATGAGCGACGAACACCAACGGCTGGACGAGAAGCACATGATCGGAAGGAGTAGAGATGAAGATGAAGTTCGAGATAAGATAGTGATGATGGTGGCTGTGAAAAATGATGATAGGGAACCCTAATCCCTTGAATCATCTTCAGGATTTTGGGCCGAGTCAGCACCGGAGTTCGGATGCGAGCCGAGTAAGCGGGCTAAAAGGACACTATAACATATAGTTCAAGACTAAACCCCTGCTAAACAACTTAAATTTAATAGGGGTTTATAAATCTTTGTTAAACGCAGAGGATTTAACAGCGGTTTTATATCGCTTCCAATTGGGTACAGTTTAATAGGAGTTTATAAACCCTTGTTAAATTTCTGCTGCTAGATACTGTATTTGTTGTAGTGTTTGTCTCTATTAATCTTGGTAGGACTTCTATTAATGATATGAGGCAACCAAGATACTATTTCATGCCAGAATGAAGCGAGTTCCTTAGCATCATCTAACATACACTAAACCATATTCATAACTACTCTATTCTTTCTCTCTGTAACTTCATTCTGTTGAAGAATTAGTGTTGCAGTTAATTGTCTTCTAATGCTAGTTTCGTCACACAAATCTTTGAAGTCATTGAACATGAATCCTCCTCTCTATCAGTTCTAAGACATTTAATCTATATAGTTGATTCATTTTCAACAAAAACTTTGAATTGTTTAAGCAATTCTAAAATATTTGCCCTCACAACTAAGAAATACCCACATGACTTTATACTAAAATTATCAATCAATCTTAGAATATACCTATTTCCACCGTTTGAGATTGGAGAGATTCCACACAAGTTTGCAAGTACTATTTGGAGTTTTTGAGAAACTAGGGAAGCTTGCCATTTATTTTCCTTTACAAACGAACTTTTATGTTGCTTTCTAATTTGACAGGAAGAGCAAATTTCTGCAATTCTTGTTAGATGAGGTAATCCTTGGACCATGCCTTTTTACTTCAGCATTTTCAAACTCAGATAGTTTAAATGCCCGAATTTATGATGCCATAGCTCCAATACAACATCCTTCCGTTCAGTTCCATGAGTTTGCAAACACTATAGATCAACAATGTTGTTGCTGAGATTATATTTAGTCGTCATGAAGAGCAAACATGTGATTTAACTTCATCTTTGACTGCCACAACAACCTTTTCTCATCATGAAACACTTTGCAAATCCCTCCCTTAATGGGAAAAGTCAGACTTTGCTCAAGAACAAACTTGGAACATAGAACACATTTGTCACCAACAGTGAGAATCCATCAATTTTTAGTTTGATATTTCCTTTCCCCACAATTTAGTACCATTTCCTAACCTCACGGTACATGTGAATGTATTATCAATGTTAGTGAACCAGTCCTTCTTACCACTCATGTGGTTAATGCAACTAGAATCTAGAAATCAACATCCTTTGCTTTTGTCAGACTGATGAATCTCCAGAACAGTCATAAAACTTGATCATCTCTGACAACATCCTTAACTTATTTGTTTTTTTCAACATATGTCGTCAACAAAACATCCTCTTTCATATCCAAGTGAGGAGTTTGAAATTAAGAAGGAACAAAACTAGAGAAGTGAGCTTGTTGGTTTGACCATTGCTTATAGGACAATTGCTGATTGGACCACTCAGGACATTCATTTCTATAGTGTCCTAGTTTGTGACATTTGAAGCATTCGACAGTAGTCCTACTACAATGTCTCCTTCTTCTACCACTTCCTCTCCTATAATAACCACCTCTCTAAATCTCTTTCTTCTCTACTCCTAAAGTCATGATTCACCCTCAAAGCTTGGTCATCAACAGTTGTATATATGTGTTGTGAACTTTTGTTCATGAATAAGTAGCGAGCTTTGCAATGCATCGACTGGTAATTACTTGATTTCTTTAGACTCTTCTATTAAGCAGATAATATAATTGAATCTCTCAGTTAAGGTTCTCAAAATCTTCTCTACAATATTATCCACAATTTCTCATAGCATTTTGATAGTTAAAGAATCGGTATGATAACCAAGTCCTTAACCAACAAGTGTCATTATTATTCTCGGGGTCCATTCATGATTCTTCTACTAAACTACTCAGTCCACGGTTCAAGCTACAAAAGATTTGACTGATTTTTGAAATACACTCTAAATGTTTGATGAGATGTCCCTAAATAAATCCTAGCACTAAAGGTTGAATTGGGGTGTGACTTAGTCCACACACACCTTACTTCAATCTTGGATTAACAACTTACACAATCCTAGGCAAAGTCATGCAAATGAGAGTATTGATTTAACCTAATTCAAGCCATAGCATAAATTAGGCTGAAACATCATAATCCAAGAACATCACTATGATAACAAGTACCCAACATGTCCAACCCGTCATCATGAGGGATCATCCTAGCATCACAAAATACGTAATCTTACAAAACAAAAGGCCTACCCAATCATCATGAAGCTACAACTAATAGAAATAGACACAATCACCATCATCTACACATATTGATATGGTAATGAGAGTACAATCTTTGCTCTAAGGGTTAGCAATCCAAGCCTTCAATCCTTGCTCTTCCAAGGACTCTAAATGAGACTGGAGAAGTGGCAAATTTATAATAGGTTTGTGGTGTACTGTAAGAAGTGAAAAGTTTGATGGAATGTTTCCTCTTTCCTCCAAAAATGGGATTTATATCCCCTCTGTGCATGGCCACACGGCATGTGCAATCACATGGCACCCACACGCTGTGTTACCTTGTTTTCAAACCGCGAGATTTTTCTTCTCTTTCCAGTATCTCGCTCATCCGACGTTCGATTTACCTCTGATGCATCTCGTTGGATTCATTTTGGTTTCCTATATCCAACAAATAAATGAAAGCTCAGTAATACATGAGAAAACAAGTTGAACGGACCCAAATTTTGGTCCATTCGAGAGAACACAACACAAGTCCCTTATTTTCATCAACCAATCACAACACAGAAGCCAATAGTCGATCAAACTGAGTCGAAAATATCTCAATATGAGGTAGAATATGATACAATAAGAAGGACTAACACCTTTGCAATTACCATGAACCTTCCAAAATAGTTATTCACGGCCTCTCCTTCTTTCATTTTCAAAAGTTCAATGTTCTTTCTTAGAGCCTGTAATTGTGATTTTTGCACACATGCACTCACTTGGTACTTTGTCTTCATGGAATTCCACAACCCCTAGTAGTTGTCTTGTTGGTGATCATTTTCAGAATGCTTTTGTCAATAGAACTAAAGATGTAGTTCTCTGCTTTGAGATCCTTCAAATGATTTCAGTCCAAGGTTGTTTGCTAAGCTGCAATCAGCACCTCTCCTTTTGCAGGCTCTCTGAAACCATCATAAACAACAGTCCAATATTCTTTAGAACTCCAACGATCATAATCCCCATCAAATTTGGGAAGACATACCTGAGCAAAGCTACTATAACTCATGTGTGGTTGCTCTTTCTCTCACTCACTGTCAACACTTTGCTCAAGAACTCTCACCCGCAATCTGCTGCACTCACTCTTGAACAGAAGGTTATAGTTTGCATTTAGCTCTAATACCACAATGTGAACTCAATATTGGGTAAACTGATAAGTTTATTGAACATAAAGATTGAAACGATAAATACACATCATAAGCCATCTATCTCAATTCTTGGAAACCACTAACAGCCCCATTACCCTAGAAAATAGCTTACTCAAACAACAATATTGTTGTGACTCTTTTACTTAAACTAACAAACTTACCAAATAAAGACAGTTTGAATAACTAAACATAGACTAAGGCCCAACCCAATTAAATAGACAACCCTTAATGACCTAACAACGGGATCCTACAAAGTCAAACATATATAGTATGAAACCAGATTAAATTAAACGTTATAATTTAAAATAGATTAGGGTCAGCGGGTTTGCCCTGATCATGCACGCTACACCAACATTTTGATTGTTTGCTTCAGTTGTTGTCTTTGCTCGTATCAACGTCTGCTTTGTGTCACTATGAAGATCTTTTCTTGGAACGTCCAAGGATCAGGGCAATCTATAGCAGCTTTAGTCATTCACAACGATTGATTTGCAGTCGATGTGGTTGGGCACAGCGATGGAATGGCTATTTTTTGGAGAGATAAACCCATGTGTACCCTAGTTAGCTACAATCGGCACTTTATCACCATGGTGGTTGAAGATGGTGGAGATAGGAGATTTCACTTAATAAGGTTTTATGGCTACCTGGAGAGAGAGAGAGAGCGAAGAGCTGGGAGTCATGGGATCTGTTGAAATCGATAGCAGTTTTGAGTTCAAATCCATGTTGCTACATTGAGGACTTCAACGATAAGCTGAATAGTTCGGATAAGAAAGGATTGCACCCACACTCACCAAACGTTTGCTAGATTTAGAGCAGTGGTTACAAATAGCAATCTCATTGATCTCCAATTAATGGGATATCTGTTTACTTTGTCAGGATCACGAGGACAACCAACGACAATGGAGGAGAGGATTGATCAAGCGCTAATAAATGACGGACTAAGGCACCTGTTTCAGACATCGAGCAGCACTGCATAGTGGCTCCCTGGTCAGACCTGTTGAAAGTTAATCTGCAATCCCCAAATGGAGAATTCTACAACACTAGAAAAATCTACACAAATCTCAACTACCAACTACTTAATTAATTATGATATGATATTAAAAATAAAACTAAAAATTAGAGCCACATGTTAAGTCGGTTCATTAGAAATATCTTATTAAAATAATATTTAGCTACTAGTATATATATGCCTTTAGTCTTGGGCAGTAGAGGTAGAGTAACAAATACAGAAAACAAAGAGAAGAGAGAAAGATAGGAGACTTAAAGAAGGTGGGCAAGAGACACAAGTTGTCTTCCACATTCAAGAGAGGTGTGAAAAAAATTGTGAGGAATGACCAACTTGTAAAATTAAAATATTTGAGTGATCAATTGAGTGAGTTATCAAAATACTATCTTTTCGATCCTAAATTCCTCTACATTTCCGCTAGCGCCCCAACAAATTTGGTATCAGAGCTAAAGTTACGCTGAGTATGCTCTGTGGTTGCGGTTTTAATAACTGATCTTCCACATCAGAAAAGTTATACTTTAGTACTTTGATAACCATATTTTAACCTACCCTCACAAAACCCTCTCAAAAACTCTACCAAAAATCCCCTCAAAATCCTATGACAGCACCATCGTCAAGTTCCATATTCGCCAACTCTCCAAATCAAATCCCAATTTTTGATGGAGAATTGTACGAATACTGGAAAGCACAAATGGAGACTATCTTCATTTCACAAGACTTGTGAGATATTGTTCAAGAAGGCATCGAAAAATTACCACAAGAGAACGATTCCATATCAACCGAAAAAAGGCAGAATCGGCAAAAGATGACGATCCCAAAACAAGCGGGACGAAGATGAAGGAACATAAGGAGAATGTCAAGAGGAACGCCAGCGCATTGAGGATAATTCAGCAAGCTGTAAGCAAAACAATATTTCCAAGAATTTTTGGCATCAAATAAGCCAAGGAAGCTTGGGAAGTCCTGAAGAACGAATTTCAAGGTTCCGAGAAGGCAATCTCCATAAAACGCCAAAATCTATGGCGTCAATTTGACAACCTAGCGATGAAAGAAGGCGAAAGCATCAAAGACTTTCATTCTCGTGTTGCAGAGATAGTGAACCAAATCAAAGTCACTGGAGAGACTATCGACGAGAAGAAGATCGTGGAGAGGATCCTCCGCAATCTAACGCTGAAGTTGGAGCATATCGTCGCTGTCATAGAAGAAACCAAAGATCTTGGAAAATTACCCATGACGGAGCTTATGGGATCACTTGTAGCTCACGAGCAGAGATTGAGGCGGTTTACTAACCAACAACTCGAACAAGCTTTTCAATCCAAGGTCGACATCAAAGGAGAGTAGAACCGCAGAGGGGGCAACTTCCAAAAGAAAGGAGGAAACCGAATTTAAAGAAAAGCAGCAACTGGAGCCAGAATCAGGAGAAACCAAACAACTGCAACGACGGATGCGAAATTTGCAAACAATCTAACCATGCTACCAAAGAATGCAGGTTCAGGTGCACCAAGTGCAAAATTCAAAATCACTCTCAACGAGATTGTTGGTTCCAAAACAAGAAAGAAGAAGGCGAATCAAGCTTTGCACAAAAGGACAAAGAAAAACTGGTCGCATACACTTGCTTCAAAGCCGAGCAAAAATCTCAACTTCCATGGGTGGTGGACAGCGGTTGCAGTAATCACATGACTGGAGATCGGGAGTCCTTCACCGAGATGGATGATACATATAAATCTCACGTGAAGATTGGAGACGGTAAAAAGCTGGAAGTTGAAGGAAAGGGTACAATCATCGTACAAGGAAAGGGAGGTAACAAAACTCTAATCCAAGAAGTTTTGTACATTCCTGAATTAGCTCAAAATCTTTTGAGTGTTGGACAACTAATGCTTAAAAATTACAAGCTATTATTTGATAACGGAGAATGTGAGATTATCAACAAATCCAACAACTCGAAGGTGGCAAAAATTCCGATGACTTCCAACAGGATGTTTCCACTCACAATGTCGAGGAATGAAGAACTAGCAATGAAGAGCCAAAGCATGGATAAATCTTTCCTGTGGCATCTCCGATATGGACACCTAAACTATAAAGGGCTTAAATTGCTGAAGCAGAAAAATATGGTGGTTGGTCTTCCCCAAATCAACAGAGAAGACAAGGTCTGTGAAGGATGTATATATGGCAAAATGCATCGCTTACCATTTCCAAAAACTACTTGGAGAGCAAAAGCACCACTAGAGTTGGTACACGCTGATATTTGCGGATCAACTAGAACAACATCTATAGGTGGTAAGAGATACTTTCTACTATTTATGGATGATCATACTAGAATGATGTGGGTATTCTTTCTTGAGCAAAATTCATAAGCTTTTTCCAAGTTCCTTCAATTCAAAGCAACAGCTGAGAAGGAAAGCGGGCATCAAATCAAGACACTCCGAACAGATCGTGGTGGAGAGTTCATCTACAAACCTTTCATGGAGTACTGTCGCACCAACGGAATCAAGAGACAGTTGACAGTGCGATACACACCACAACAAAATGGCGTAGCAGAACGAAAGAATCGTACAATTGTGGAGATGTCAAGAAGCATGATGACTGCTAAGAAAATTCCCAACCAACTATGGGCAGAAGCGGTCAATACAACAATCTATATCCTCAACAGATCGCCAACCAAAGCAGTGAAGAACAAAACACCTTTTCAAGCATGGCACCACAAAAGACTGCAAGTGGATCACCTCAAAGTATTTGGATGCATAGCATATGCACACATCTCTACCCCAAATCGAGACAAGTTTGACCAGAAGGGAGAGAAGCTCATCTTCATCGGATATAGTGACGAATCCAAAGGTTATAAGCTCTACAATCCATTGAAGAACGAGGTGGTGATTTCACGAGACGTTCTCTTCGATGAAATGGCCGAGTGGAGTTGGAAAACTCAGGATACTCAACCTCCATCAACAAATGAGATCCTGGAGAATCCAACAACTACACCAACAACACCAAACGAGGCGGATCAAAATCCAAGCCAAGAAAGAAGTCCAACAACGAGTCCAACAAGAGACAACTTCAGAGACGTCGTGACAGATTCAGACTCACCTCCATTAAAGGTCATATCCTTAAGAGAAATTTATGAATCAAGTCACGTAGCATATTTTTCTTGTGAACCCCAGACATTTGAAGAAGCAGCAAAAGACAAAGTCTGGAGTGAAGCAATGGACACAGAGATCTCAATGATCGAGAAAAACAAGACTTGGGAGCTCGTGGAAAAACCAAAAGACAAACCGGTCATAGGTCTAAAATGGATATACAAGACCAAATTTAACGAAGACGGTTCCATCCAGAAGCACAAAGCGAGATTGGTGGAAAAAGGCTATTCACAACAGCCTGGCATCGACTTTCACGAAACCTACGCACCAGTAGCGCGAATGGAAATAATAAGAACAGTCATAGCACTAGCAGCTCAAATGGAGTTACCAATATTCCAGCTAGATGTCAAGTCAGCATTCCTCAATGGAACACTAGAAAAAGAAGTCTATGTGGAACAACCACGAGGATATGAGAAGAAAGGAGAAGAAGACAAAGTCTATCGACTCAAAAAGGCGCTCTACGGACTCAAACAAGCACCACGAGCGTGGAACAGCAGAATTGATCAATACTTTCAAGACAACGGATTTCAAAGAAGTCCAAGTGAAGCATCTCTCTACATCAAAAAGGGAGAAAACAAAAACTTTCTTATTTTGTGCTTATATGTTGATGACTTAATCTATACAGGCACAAGTCCACAAATGATTGAAGAATTCAAAAGGGAAATGATGTCAGAGTTCGAGATGACAGACTTAGGACTCATGAAGTATTTCCTGGGAATTCAAGTAAAGCAGAAACCTGGAGAAATATTCATCTCTCAAGAGAAGTATACTGAAGACATGTTAAAGAGATTTCACATGGCATCATGCAAGCCCATAGCAACACCAATGGCGTTGAACGATAAGTTGCAACAAGAAGATGGAGCAGAAAAAGTCGACGGGAAAATTTATAGAAGCCTAGTCGGATCGCTCATATATCTGACACACACAAGACCAGATATATGTCACTCAGTAAGTCTCATTTCAAGATTTATGAGTGAGCCTAGCAAACTTCATTTTGCAGCAGCGAAGAGAATCCTACGATACCTCCAAGGCACTAAACAATTGGGCCTAAGGTATAAGAAGGAAGAAGGAAGCAAGCTAATCGGATACACCGACAGTGACTGGGCAGGATCACTAGATGACCGAAAGAGTACATCTGGTTACATATTTTGCCTAGGTACAAAACCAATTTCCTGGAGCTCAAAGAAGCAAAAGACTGTGGCATTATCATCAGCGGAAGCATAATATATTGCAGCTACAGATGCAGCATGCGAGGCAGTATGGCTAAAAAGATTAATTGAAGACTTACAACAAGGTGATAATGACCCAACCATTATTCACTGTGACAACATGTCAGCCATAGCCATGACGAAGAATCCAGTATTTCACGCAAGGTCAAAGCATATCGAGTTACGACATCATTTCATACGAGATCTAGTCAACAACGGAGAAATCACAATGGAATTCATCAACACAGATGATCAGCCGGCAGATATCATGACGAAGGCAGTTGCGAAGGACAAACTCGAGAAGTTCAAACACTTACTCCAAATTGCAGATTAAGAGGGGGTGTTGAAAGTTAATCTGCAATCCCCAAATGGAGAATTCTACAACACTAGAAAGATCTACACAAATCTCAACTACCAACTACTTAATTAATTATGATATTATATTAAAAATAAAACTAAAAATTAGAGCCACATGTTAAGTCGGTTCATTAGAAATATCTTATTAAAATAATATTTAGCTACTAGTATATATATGCCTTTAGTCTTGGGCAATGGAGGTAGAGAAACAAAAACAGAAAACAAAGAGAAGAGAGAAAGATAGGAGACTTAAAGAAGGTGGGCAAGAGACACAAGTTGTCTTCCACATTCAAGAGAGGTGTGAAAAAAAATTGTGAGGAGTGACCAACTTGTAAAATTAAAATATTTGAGTGATCAATTGAGTGAGTTATCAAAATACTATCTTTTCGATCCTAAATTCCTCTACATTTCCGCTAGCGCCCCAACAAGACCAATCCACTACTGTTCTTGATTTCGACCCTGAAATTTGAGTACAAACACAGCAGCGCTTTCGATTCGAAAATTGTTGGCGGAGGAAAGATGGGTTACAGAAACTTGTGCAAGATATGTGGGAATCAAATGGAGACACACCGGTTGATGCCAAGCTGCTAGCGACCGAGAAGGCTATTAATCTGTGGGCAATACAAACAAAACCAAAGTTTAGAGAAGAGATTATGAACAAACGTAAATTTTTAATGAGCTTGAGGGAACAACCAGCCGTGGACTCCATAACTACAAAGGATCGATCTCGAGAGGAATATCTAAACCTTTTAACGGAAGAGAGTGCCTTTTGGAGACAACGAGCTAAACAAGACTGGACGAACTTTGGGGATCTTAACACCCGAGCTTTTTACGTGGAAGCCAATGGTCGCAGGAAAAGAAAAAAGCTTCAATGTCTATAAAACGAGCAAGGTACTTGGGTAGTATCATCACAGAAAATGGGACAAGTGGCGACATGATATTTTGCTGAACTGTTTCAAGCCTAAGGTAGTGGCGTTCAACCAGTCCTACAGTGTATCTTGGAGAGGGTGTTTGAGCAGCATAATAAAAGACTTTTAACAGCTTTTATAGACCACGAGTTCAAGGCGACAATCTTCTCAATGGGACCAGATAAATCCCCTGATCATGATGGATTCAATCTCGCATTTTACCCGGATTTCTGAGACATTGTATCGCCGGATATGATTACGGATTGTAAGACGTGGCTCACAAATGGTGCAATCACCGAATCAGTACATGCTACCCATATTATTCTACTCCCAAAGGTAGACCAACAACCTTCCATGTGGGATCTCGGACCCATTTTGACATTGTAATGTACGGTATATGATAATTCCCAAGGTTTTAGCAAATTGTCTTTGTGGGCTGATACCACATATCATGGAGAAGGATGCCGATCAATTGTGGATAATATAATGATAGCGTTTGAATCCTTGTTTAACAACGAAACCAAAGACAAAAGTTGGTGATATGGTGCTTATGATGGATATATCTAAAGTATATAACAGAGTGGACTGGACTTACTTAGAAGCGATTTTGAAAAAGTTTGGTTTTGCGGCCCCTTGGATTCAATGGATGCTTATGTGTGTTCACTGAGTCCATTATACGGTGGTTCTTAACAATGCAGATTTTGGGAAAATTGAGCTACGTCGGGGACTCCGACAAGGATGCCCTTTGTCGCCATTTTTATTCATCATGTGCATAGAGGGATTCGCAGCAATGATTTGTAATGCCTCGGTTAGGGGAAACTTACATGGATTCTGACTTTTTCGAATGGAACCTTGGGTTCACACCTCTTCTTCGCAGATGGTCAATGTTCTTCTTCCAAGCAAAGCAATAAGAAGCAAGCGCCCTTAAGAGGATTTTCTCTCTCTATACAGCAACATGAGGGCAGTTGATAAATTTAGATAAGTCTGGAATACACTTCAGCAAAGCTATAGACCCAAACCTCAAAACAGATATCTCGTGGATCCTGGGGATCCACTCAGCTTTTAATACATCTTGACACCTAGGGGTGCTAGTACTGGTAGGAAGAACTCGTGCCGAGGCTTTTCAAGACAACAAGGATAGGGCCTGGAGCCGACTCCTATGGTGGCAAGACAAGAAGTTGTCACAAGGTGGAAGAAATGTGTTGTTGAAGGCAGTAGCACAAGCTATCCCAATGTATAGCATGAATGTTTTTCTGCCACCAGACACCTTTATCGAGGAATTGGAGATCGAGTTAAACGCTTTCAGGTGGAATACAAAACAATTTTCAGGAAAAGGTGTTCCATGGATGAATTAGCACAGACTGATGATCCCTAAAGATCATGGACGCCTAGGGTTTCGTGATCTGAGAAGTTTTAACCTCCCGCTCCTTGGTAAACAGGCTTGGCATATCCACAAGAAACCGAACTCACTAGTAGCCATGATTTATAAAGGCAAATACTTCGAAGATGGGGATCTATTGATACCTGAGCTTGGACATCGTCCTAGCTTTATTTAGCCCCGCCTTTGAGCATCTCAACCGCTTCTGCGTGAGGTACACGATGGAGGATTCGTGATGGGTCCAATATAAGAGTTTAGGATGATCCTTGGCTGAGAGACGAGGAAGACTGGCACTTTCAAACTGCTAGGGACCCACAGTGGCCAAACTTAACAGTCCAAGAGTTATTTATGGAGGGTACGCCGGAGTGGAACTACACGGCTATTACTGAGATCTTCTCTCCGTATGATGCTAAATTAATTTTTGAACTCCTGACGTGTGTGGTTACTGGCGTGGACCGGATTTTGTGGCATTTGAGTCCCAATGGTAACTATACTGTCAAATCGGCCTATCGAGTCTATATGGAGAAGGAAGTAGAACGTACGATGCATTTTAAACAGGGGGTGGCAGAAATTGTGGAATACTCCAACGCCACCTAAATGATGCATCTGGATTGGCGAGTTGCTCAGGACGTCCTACCTACAAGAGGACGACTTCGGCAGAGGGATATCGAAGTCCCATGCAATTGTGGCATTTTTGGATCCGGGTATGAGGATGCTTGGCATTTGTTTCTCGAATGTAATTGGACACGGGAATGCATGAAAGAGGGAGGGTTAGCAAACATGATCAGAGCCTCGGCCTCGCAAGCTACAAAGTTTTTTAGAGTTCCCGTGAGAAGTCATGGAGGCATAGCCGAGTGCTACAGGTGCGATCATTTTCGCTATCCTGTGGAGCATCTTGAAGGAGCGAAACAGCAGGGTGCGGAACAGACAATTCAAACCGGTGTTTGTTGTGATACAAGATAGATGGGAGCATTTGAAAGATTGGCAAATTGTTCATCATCATCCTGAATCAAGTAGACAAAGGTCGTCACCAACGTACTATACTATGTGGCATCCATCACCTCCGGGAAGTTCAAATCCAAAATCGATTTTACTTCGTTTGCTGATAAGCACCAAACCGGGTTGGGAATGGTAGTGAGAAATCATCATGGTACCTTGTTGCATTACCAAATGCAATGGAGGATAGGACTAATTCCGGCCAAGGAAGTTGAGGTACTTACACTACTGGAAGCATTTAGGTAGATAATCGAACTTCAAATTCCAAACGTCTCCTTTGAAGGAGATTAACAGTTCCTTTGGTCGGCTATCACGCAACATGAAGATGATGCAACCGAGTTTGGGGTCCGTATGTGCCGCTTCTTAATACGAGTCTGGAATTATTTGTTTTGTTTTGTTCGGAGAGAAAGGGATCAGGTTGCTCATACATTAGCTAGACAATCTGTTTTCTATATATCCCCGTCTTCGAATGTTGTACCTTCGAGTTGGCTTGTCGACAAAATTTCAACCTTATACCTTTCGACAAAAAACTCACCAAAGTTGACTTTTCTAGAAAAATACCTCCATGAAGTACTACCATTACTGCCGATGATAATAACGGATCATACTGTTTCTTATAAGAAAAATAACAGCTCATACTTTTGACAAATGAATGTAACTCTTTTTGCGAAAATCCGTTACTAGTACTACACACATGAAAACAGTCTAATTTCTAAATCGCTTTCCTTCTCCTCTTCGAGGTCCAGTACCAGTGCGTATCAATTCATCCCCTACCACGCCAACACTACCAGTGAATGGTCCTTATGATCGAAACCAAACGTAAAATTGAAGCTATGTTGCACATAGGAGTGGAGGAGTAGACTCTTCCGGTCAAGTCCGCCAATGGGCTGGTGGATTTTTTATATTTTGAAAATATTAGTACTCTCTATATTAAAAATCTCTTATTTTTTAATTATAAATTGAAAAAATAAATTTTAAAATTTTTACGGTAAATCCTAAACACTAAAAAATGGTGCTAACACCCTAAACATTAAACCCTAACTCTCAAACACTGCATTTTAAACTCGAACTCTAAATCGTAGCACAAATTCTAAATTGTAATGATAAATCAGAACTAATATATCTTAAATTCTAAATAATACACTTTTGACCCCTAACTAATACTAGATCATGAACTTTAAATATAAACCTACAACCTTAAAAATTGCAATTTTAAATATCCTCATTGGAGCATATATATATATATATATATATAATACATCCACAACGATATTCTGCCAAATGAATCCAATGAAAATCGTTTCGTTGACTAAACTGATTGATAGTGTCTTTTGTTACCATTCTCATTCCAATGATTATAATATTGTGCTTCTTCTTTAGAATCGGAGTTACTTTACGCAATAAGGCGCTTATAAATCTCTAATATTGATAATGATAAGCAAGTGACCCATTTGTCAAACCGAGCAATAGAAGTCGTGCATGTTGTTTTTATATCATTGGATTGGGGTGGTTTGTAATAATTATGTTGAGGGGAAGGTTTTTTATCGTCAAAATTATGATGTTATCTCGACAATATAAATGTTGTATCTTTCGTGAATATTTCCATCTGCGGCGCCGATGGCTCGTGGGTTTGGGAGGAGTCCCCACCAATTTTAGAAGAGGATTGGACGCTTTGGACATAACCCAAGTCCTTTTAGACGCGAGTTGGATCAGGTCTACGGAACGGAGATCTTGGATTCGGGAGCGGTTACGTGCGGGGAAGTTACAAAATTTGATAAGTTATGTTTTGTTTTGTTTTCTTTGTTTTAGTGACTTAATTATTTTTTAATTTGAATGTAGAAGGTTATGTAATGTTTGGAGAATATTTTTATTTAATTATAAGTCTTTGCGAATTCCAACTCTTGTGGAAATGTTGTTTGGATTTACGAATTCTTACTTTTGTGGAAATTTTGTATTATGTTGGTAAATATTTTTAGTTAGATATTTTTATTTAATTGTTTAGACTCGAGTCTTACGACTGCCTACGTACCCAGTTTTTTGGGATCAAAGTCCACGTAGTTCGCTTTGAAAAAGTTGATTTCATGATATTTCGTAATCTTCACTATTGTAAAAACTACATTATCATGTTCATTTTTATTTAAAAGACATTTATTTGATTATTTTGATGAAAACGACAACCCTCGTGTTTCGGTATTCCAAAACCGAAGGTCCTCACACGCTGAGGAGAAATACACGTTTTAATGTATTTACGTACAAACCTCTTGATTTGTAATCAGACTATTATTATTTACAATGTTTAGAGGAGCAATAAAGATTTATAATGACTTGTAATTTGGATACTTATTTATTCTATTTTGATTAAATGATAATTTTGCAAAATCCGAAACTGTTGTCACGGATACAAAACCCATAACATGTCGCTATAATATTTTTAAAGGATTATTAATAATGAATTTTCACATTATTTTCCAAATGAAAAATTAAATAGTTTATATTAACTTGATTTGACATAATTAAAAACGTATTGTAGGACGGGAAACAAAATTTTATTTAAGTAAATATATCGCAAATATTTTTGACAATTTGGCAATTCTATTTGTCGTTCTGTTAATGTTAATTAAAATGCTATGTTGATTCAAATAAATGTAAAGTTTTTGAGTTTTTAAGTTTATAACGTTAACTTATAAATATCGAATAGGATTAAAGAAGTTATGATTTTTATTATGTTATTATTCCAGACTTATTTTAGTTTTATTCCACTCTTAATAAGGCCTTAATGAAACATGAATATGAATAAACTCACTAAAGGCTTAGCCTTTCTGAATCAATTGGGCCCAAGCTCGAGCCGGGCCCAACCGAACGAAGGGCAAGAAAGGGTCAGCCTACGCGCCAAATCAGTCGAACCGGTTACCCGCGGTTCGACCAGAAAACTGAAAAGATGAAATTTCCCTTGGAGTTCTTTGCGTTGAAGATGGGAGGCAGGGGAAATTTAATAACTTTATATAACCCTAAACGGTCGTATATAAGGGCCTTTTAAACCGAAAATCGCCTCATTTGACTGCCTCTCACTCTCCCTCCTCTCCTCTCCCTTCTCAAATCTATCGGACTTCTCTCTAAAATCTCTCCCCGCTCTCTAACTCTCCTCCCCTCTTCTCTTCTTCATCCTCTCAGCTGTCGCTGCGCCTCCTGATGAACGGATTTTACCCTGCTTTCAAATACCCACTAGATTGCTCTAGTGGGATCGTAATTCTCCCTAGGGTCTTTCTATTCTTATTACTCAAGTTGACAATCAAACTAAACCAAGTAATAGATTGAAATTGTTTTAGATTGTTTTAAAGTAACCGATTAACAACTAAGCATGCGATTGAATGTTAAATGAACTCGAGAGATTTAGTTTCAAATAGGAATGAAGGTTGCTCGAATTCGAATCCACCTAAACTAGCAATGCATGAATGAATGATTAATTATCTCGGTTATTCAGGTTATAACGGCTCGGCAATTTCCTAATGTAGTCTTAGATCACTCTCGCACCTCTAAGGATCTATTTCGTCTAACTGTAGATTCCTCTCTCGAGCTAATCTACACCTAAACAAAATGCATTAATTATGTTCAACGAAATGCCACAACGATAAACGTGCAAAGAGCCTAAACGATTCGCTTCTCTCTCGAGCTAACGAATAATCTAGAGTTCTTCCTAAGCGACCTATCAACCTATGTTCCTCTCGGACCCACAAATCAATGTCGATGACTCAATCAAGACGGCCAGACAAAATTGAATCAGAAATTAGGTTTTAGGAAGAACGCATCATAAGTCTGAATAAACCTCAATAACAAATCAAATCATCCAAACAAAAGTTTAGCTAAAGCTTCATCTCATCCGAACAACACAGAAAGTTTAGCTACTCATGGTTCCGGAAGTAAGAAGGGAAAAAGAAATGAGAACAACCCGGAAAGATAACATGATCCGTTGAGAATTCCCAATCCTGTCGCCGATCTTCGCTCTGTTTCCAATTGATGATAATCTTTCGCTCCAATCGGTCTCTGGCACTCTCCCTCTCTCTAAAAGCTCGAAAATATATGTAGAAATAATGATATCCCGTCCAAAGGGCTGCTAGGGCTTTATATATACTTGTCGTCCAAATCCGAGATGGAAAAGGATTGGAAAATCTGTCTGGGATGGAACACGCCTTGGCACACGCCGTGTTCCGGGCTGTGTTCGGCCCCTGTAACTTTTCGCCTGATTTTCATCACCGGAACATGCCATGTCCCAGTTGGAACACGCCGTGTTCTTTAGAACACACGCTAGAAATCGAGCTCAGATGGTATTTTATCAGATGTCGTATTCAAGGTAAAAACCCCCCACAGGCGGAGTAACTTTTCACAAACCTCAGCATGGCCTTTATCTGGATCTATTCGTCAGGTAACTGCTGCAACATTTGATTACTCAAGGATGAATCCAAGGCATACAGATTGAACAAATCCTTAATTTGAAAAGCTGACGCCACGACATTCACAGCATCAGAATCAACAAGATTAGTGTGCATGTTCACCATTGATGGGTATCACCTACGACTAATAGATGGTCCAAAGTGGAATAGGTTAACTTGAACCATGATATCCATATGTGGGGCTAGCTTCATAGTGAACTATATAGCTGATATTTACTATTGGGAGATTTGAATGCGTTAGTGGAAAAAAAGGAGTTGATTTAAAAATGTGTATAGGTATGTGCAAAACACAAGTATAAGAATATGTACAACAATAGACAAACTTAGAACTGGATAGTACAAGAATATGCTCTCATGTGTTCTATTCTAGTATTCTGTTGAAAAATTTGTATCGTTCCCCCTAAAAAAGAGTAAGGAACGTAACATTATTGGAAAAAAATCAAAAAAATAATGACCTAATAGTGCAATAGTATACGTTCATAAAAAATAATTTCAGTAGAGTTGTTCCGATAATAGAGCAGTATATATCTAGTAACCTGAAAGTCCCGGGTTCAAATCCAATATACTCCACAAAATGATCGTGTTTAATTTTTTTTAATTCTTCTAGCTTAGAAATAAAATTATATAAAAGTACTATAGTATAATGCGCCTTCTAGGTTTTGACGTTCGAGGGGCGGACATGTTCCAGTTGGATGAAAAAGAATTACTATCAACGTTCGAGGGTATCCAGGACCACTAAAACAACCTAGGAACGATAGACCTAACTTCAAAGTCCTACCTCAAAGAATGATTCGCAACAAGAACTCACTCGAGGTATCGGCCTCTTCGAGTATTTGATGTTTTGGGTGTCTCAGTACGGGCTCCACCAGTCGTTTGCTGCTTTTTTAGTTTTGGACGTTTCTTTTTGTTTGAACAATTGTTTATTTCTTGTTTTTGCTATCGGGTAGAGTTTAGCGTCTGGATTGTCAGCCTCAGTTCAAGATTTTTTGTTTTGGGGATGATTGGAAATACGAATGCGGTAGCTCCTGCTACTCATTTGTGGGTCCTTGCTTTACTCGTTAAGAGTGTAATCCTCCTTGGGAATTGAGGGATAGATTGAGCATCTTTTGACCACGAGCTTAATAATATAAGCAGACATTTTCAGAAAAAAGGAGTATACTACTAGATAATCACTAGCTTTTTACTCCTGGAGTATCGGTATTCCATGTATGTGGCATCCTACGAGGCGTTTATTAGATGACATCTATGTGACACCGAATATATATTTTCAAATATTCTTTATAGTCCTTATAGTTTAAAATATATCAAAACAGGACGGTATCAATTTTGTATATTCAAATCTAAATTCCCAAATTTGAATTGGTTATAACAATAATAAAAACAAAAGCTCATTCAAACACTCGAAGATGCCGACACCTTGAGTGAGTTCTTGCCGACTAATCACTCCTTGAGGCATGACCTTAAAGCTAGGTCTGTCAGTGCTAGGTTTTTAGTGTTCTTGGATACCCTCGAACACGGACAGCAGTTCTTCTTCGTCCAACTGCAACATGTCCACTCCTCGTTTTACACATAATCCTCTCGTCCTGGCGTAACTATTTCCATCGCGATTCACCGCTAAGAATAGTAAGAAAAATCCTAACCATCACCATTGTAAAGCCAAATACATAGGGAAAAACTCTAAAAAAAAGAAATATCAAAACTTGAAGCTCAACTATAACATCACTGTTTTCGTTGGTTAGACTCTCGATCGTAATTGTTTCTTAACCCGCCAACCGTAGTCGTCACTGCTGCAGCTGAAGATATCTTTATATCCGCCAATCTAGTAGTAAACTATTGCCAATTAATTGTTATGGAGAATTAATCTAGAAAAATAAGCTAGAAGTAGAGAAGTAGAGTGGGAGAGTGGGCGTAATGCACTTTCCAGTCGCATATGGGTGTGGATGTACTTTTGCAATATACTATTCTATGAAGTGTTTTTGGAATTGATAGTTAGTGGCAATTCCATTTGCTTATAAATGAAATAAGAATGCCGCAAATCTTGAAAACGAAAAAGTAGTAATTTAAGTAATAGCTAGCTATAGATAGTGCCTAACTGACTGAGTTTCGATCGGTTCAAATCCACTTCCGAGGTCAGCATAGCATGCTTCTGCTAGCTGTGCTCGACAGGGAAGCATTAACTGCATTGGACCTATATAACTGCATTTCCAGTATTCAAATACTGTTATATATCTTCTTTAAAATATTATGAATTCTTAAACCTGCATAAACAACATCCCAATCCAAATGGTTACGAAATAACCGAGTCGAGTCGAACTTCATCATCCTTAAACTTGACTGTTTAATTTTTTGTCAAACTTGAACTTGAACAAAAAAAATTTGACTTGTGGCGAACTCGAGTCTATTCGAGTCTGGCTCGTTAACTACCAATGACAAGCCAACCTATAACTTAACTCGAATTTCGCTCATTGAAACCCACGGTGAGAGTCCAATTTGAAACTTGTACGCTAAAAAAAATTGACAAGTGAAGCTAAAAAATATGTTATCCTAAAATTTATAAGTGTTTACATATGTTTTATTTATATGGTATTTGAGGCAAAACACATATTGTATTATTGAGAGAATTATATTATCGAATTACTAGTTTAGTGAGCTCTCGAGCTCGAACCATCTCGCGAATTTATCGAGTTTAACATATCATAATTCAAATTTGACTCGTTTAAAATCGAGCCAAAATACAAATAAACTTTTTTTAAAATCGAGCCAAAATACAAATAAACTTTTTTCAAAACGAACGTTCGAATAACTTGCGAACAGCTTAATTCCTCAACAGTCCTGCATAATTTAGACAACTTTAACGGAGACAGATGAATAATGGGCGTTAACGTCGCGTAGGTTCCATTGGAGGAAAAAAACAAGACAAGTGAAAAGGAGAACGAAAGCACGCGCCTGCCGCCTGCTGAAAGAGACTATTCACTGCATATTCTCTTCCATACACCATATATATTACAGGTCCTATATTACCCTTGTCTTTCTCACTAGGGTGATCAACTTATCACAGCCAACATATGATTAATTTTGGGTTCAAAAGTAAGAGTTTGAAGATTATTCATTTGTGTTTAGAGTTTATAATATAGTGTTAGGGTTAGTATTTTAATTTTTGAAGGTTTAAAATTTATTAATTTTGATGTATAGTTAAAAATTATAATTTGTAATACGATTTAAAAATTTGAGTATATAATGTAAGGTTTGAAGATTGGGATTTAGTGTCTATATGAGATTAACATGGTTGATTAATGTTTAGGATTTATTATATGTAAGGGACTTAAGGTTTATTTTTTATAGAAGAGAAGATTATTGTTTTTGAATTTACAACTTTAGAAATGTAAAATTTTAGTGTAGGAGAGGGTAGTTTTTCAATTCACTTGTTTTTGTAAAATAGTGCAGTTGATTACATTTGTGCTGACAGCTTATGAAGTTTTAGGTTCAAATTATGTATAAATATTAATAATATAATATTTTTATCGTTTTTTATCTTTTATAAAGGCATGCTTATCAGGTTTATTTTCGAAAAAAAAGTCACACCTTATTTTTATAGGTAGATAAACATACTAAAGCAAACCATTGTCCACTGTCATCCACTCACCCATCCTACATCGTCCGAATGGCTTCTCTAGTTATCTAGTTCCCAAGTTCCCATTAAGTTTCAAGAAATGAGGAAGAAATCAAGAAATGGTATTGGACTTTGAATAGATAGTGAGAATTATTAGAAGGTAAAAGAGTCACCTTTTTGTGTCTTCTGATTGTTCTCCAACTTTCCCTCATCCCTTTATATTTATACTTGTTCCCATACGTACTTTGTTAGTGCTCTTTGCCTCTGTGTGCTTCAGTTATTCTTTTTCTTTGTCAATATGCAAACCACCATTTTATTCTGTCAGCACCACCGAGCTACTCATTTCATTCTGCTTCTTCTTTCCTGGAAAAAGTGTTTTTTATTATTTTGCAGGACACGGACCTGCCTGCGCTCTTCATTTCGGTTTCTGTTTCCATTTCTACGAACCCGAGAATCCAATTATGCGAGACATTTTATACAAAATTCCAAACATATGGGGTTCGTTCATAATTATGACTTATTTCCCTTTTTCCGTATTATTGGTTTGGTTTTTTCTATTTTTTCCTTACATAGTTCCTTGCTAAGGCAAATAAATAGCAAATACATATCAATTAAAAATTAATTCAGAGAATCAGGACTACCGACAACATTCACAGATGATATTTAAAGCCTCTGGCAAGGCAGAGAGCAGAAGACCGATCTCGCCAACAATTGAACCTTGAGGCGCCAGCCTGACACGCCCTGCTCGAATGTCCACCATCACACCTTCTGCATCTCCCTCAATATCCACCTATAAAAGACCATGTTGTCCACACTACGAGAAAGCGTCATGCACCGCCAACAACTCCAAAATTGAGGAATTAGTAATGCCAGGATAGCACGTTCCAATTGCATAGAGCATGGCCCTAATCACATCACGGAGGACCCACCCTGTCGCCCCTCCAAAGCCTGGCTGGATGGCACCATCCACATTGATTTTCAACCATGGAGGAATAGGGGGATCCATGAAACCAAGGGAGGATTAGCCAGCCCATGTGGAGGAGGTGAACTTGATGGGTCCGGGACTAGATGTTGGAGCTCAGCCACCTAACAGCAAAATTTTTAATACAATGTAACCGACATCCATTGAGTTCAATAAAAAATGATGTGCTTGATTATTAGCACGTTTGTTCCCACTTTAAACATCATTTTTTTATGTTTGAATGCCTCAACTTTATTAGCATATTTGGTTCCCCCTTAGTCCCTTGGGCTGTTTTACCTTGCTTGCCATGTTTTTTGTGCATTTTAGATATCGTACAAAGTCTAGGGATCAATGAAACCATGACAGTGAGCCTAGAACAACTCAGAACGGTCGAATTGGTCATAAAATGTTGCAATTTAGTATTTGGGACAGAACTCATCGCTCGGAATTTCGATTGATACAAGGTTAGCGGTGTTGGAAAGCTAACTCGATTGGATACAACTTTCATGTTCACGTCGTGACCAAATTCTGCATATTTAAACATCACGGCGTGTTGTTTAACAGCACGGTCGTGCAATTCTTTCTGATGCTCAGGACCGAGAAGCTGTTATCAAACAGCACGACCGTGCTCTTTTCCCAGACGAATGTTTTGAGTCTTTTCCTTCTCCAACTTGGTCTAAAAGTCTATAGATACCTTGGAGACCCCTTGGACGAGAGATATTATTCCAGGCATATTTCCAAGCCTTTAGAAAGAGATATTGTTTCAAAGAGTGATTCAACCAAGAGTGATTCAACGATTGGAGATGGATCGACGATCGACGATAAGACGGAGATTCTTCTTTCCCGAACCATGATCACCTAAACTCTTCGTGTTGCTTGGATTAGATGATACTTTAGTTTAGCTTTTGTATGGTTGATAGGTTTTTAAACCCATGATATTGCTATCGATGTTATTTAGGTTTATTGTGTGTTCTTGTTAAACCTAAATTTCAAATTCAATTTTGTTTGATCATCTTCAATGAAAACAACGAAGAAAGTAACAAAACAACCACAATAACGAGAATGAGCACCACAATGAAGATAATAATGATCAGTTTATTCTTATTCCTCAAGAGAAGCCACTGAAAGACTATGGCCAACCGACTCTAGGCGGTGCGGCTTCAAGCATTCCATCTCCAATCAGGGGTGATGCCGCTCTTCAAACTACAGTGCAACTAACCAATCTCATTCAGATGAAGATCCCAATGCTCATCTCTAGGATTTTGGTCATGTAGCTGAGACAAACGGAGCACGAGGAGTGAATATTGACAAACTTAAAATTAGAATCTTCATATTTTCTCTCAAAGGGATTGCATTATATTGGTTATATGAGCATCCAGCAGGATACTTCACTACTTAGGATGGTTTGGCTACAGAGTTTCTAGAGGAATTCTTCTCTCCGTCTAGAGCAGAAGCATTGAAAGCTAGAATCACTCAGTTTAAGAGTACTTATAATGAGACTTTTTATAATGCTTGGCACAGATTCCATAGTCTCCCTTGTGCCCGCCGTCACCACAACTTTCATGTGCATAACAAATTCAAGACTTTCATTACAGGCGCGGACTATAGCAAGAAAAAGGATCTCAATATGTTTATTCCGGGAAATCTTTTTGAGACCTAACACCAACTCAGGCCCTTGAAGTTTGTACGGCCTATGCTTAGAAGATGAGGACCCTTATTCTAACCAATTTTATTGATGTTGAGCTACATGTGCCTAGAAAATATTTTAACAAGTGAGGTTCAAGTCTGATGCAGGTGAGCAGACTCATCCATTTACAATGCACTTATGGTTCTTTGATGTCACATGATATAGAGACTTTTGACCAAAACTGAGCTATAAACACGACCAAAAGTGCGGCACACTTTCGGTCCGCTTATAGCGCACTTATGGTCATCCGTCAGACTTAAGTAACCGAACTCTATAAAAGCCCAACTCTCCCTCATTCAAAGATAAACTTTTGGCGATGAGATTGAGAGCACAATTCAGAGATTGGGGAGCAACTTTAAGGCAACATCAAGGAGCTTGGATCTTTGTTAGATTTGTCTTAGATTCGAGAGAGCTTTCATATCTAGAACACCAAAATCAAACAACTAGGTTAGATGTTAATCCTCATCCGTGATAGAATGAACTAGCCTGTCGTGTAAGCAATTCTTGTTTGTTTAATCGCCTAGCGGGTTTTAGCTCTTCATCTGGAAAGAGCGGAATGAGATTCTAGATAGGTAGAAAATTAGCGGACCCAAAAGCATGATGTGATTATGGAAGAATAGCGAAATTTAATTGAATTTATCTTGTTTCGTTTAAATTGTGAAATTTGTCTTTCATTTGTGAATTTGGATTACCTAGGGGGATCCAAAGTTTAAGTAGTTTTATCCCTCATTGTAAAAACCATATTTGTGCAGTCTTGAAAAACGTTTTTACGATGAATAACTTTTATTCACCAAGCTCGCTCAAAGATTCGCAACTTGCAACTCCGTTAAAGAAAACAATACGATAGTAACAACAAAGAAATCACTTACTAACTATGAACAGACCACAACACAAGAAATCAAATATGGATACTATCAACTTCACAATGAATTCTATCTAAAATTACATCACTATTGTTGTTGGCGTTTCCAACATTACGGGACCATCTTTCATACCAGGTATGGGCAATAATAGCTCTCCAAATTACTCTATCTTTCTTCACATTCTTTGTATCTCTAGTAGAGTCTCTACTTCTATTCACAATCTCCGTACTACAGTCTGCATGACTCTGGAAATCATTTCCAAGAGAAGCATGAAGCCTGTTAGAAAACTCACAACCAGTAAAAATGTGATTAGCATCATTAGTCCCTTCATAAAAAAGGAGACACGATATGTCTCAAAGAAGCCCCCAGTTCACCATAGGATTGTTAGTAACTAACTTCCCTTTTACTACTAACTAGCTAATAACATAATGTTTAGGGATAGAATGACCTTTCCAAATTAGACTGCACCACTGGACTATCACCCATTTTTGTCTAATATCATTCCAGACTTCACTCACTGAATAACGATCATATACTTGCCAGGCCACATAAGATCACCATCATCATCCATTCCAATGAAAGGAGCGGCAATAGATCTAACCTTGAGGATTCTTCTCTAAACCCAGGAGTGGTATGGTTGGCCTTTATAACTCCAAATATTATTCCTTCTCATACGATAAACCTTGAGCTACGCAATGCAAATTGAAACTACACCACTTAGCACACCCCAGATATAACAAATGATACACACAGCATTCCAATCAGAAATGGCCCTTATACCCAGTCGTCCTTTCTTCTTTGGAGTAGCAACACTATACCATGCAACCTTTGCTTTTTTCCTGCCTTCAGCTTCAACTGACCATAGAAAATCACTATAGTTTTTTCAACTCTAGCAATAACCTCCTGAGTCTTGCAAAACTTTACTTTAAAGAAATTTTCATTTTCATTTGATTGATCTATTGGTTCTCGTGATAACTAAACCCAACTCTTATTTGACCGATTAATACTCCTTGCAACTTTTAGTAGAATACAATAAGAGACACTAGGGAGATTCGACCTTGGTTAAATCATTAACTAGGTTTATTTTGAGACAAGTAAAATCGTTTATCAATGTCATAGTAGAGTGTATGTTGTATCCTCCTCCAACGAATTTGACTAGGTTGTTACGACACTAAAACAGATGGGAGGAATCTGAATGAGGTTGCTATAAATGTCGTAGGGATTTGTTTACAACCAAAACATGTAGGGAGACCCTAGAGGTCTGCCTTCTTTCCAAGTTTTCTAAGACTTGGAGCATGGGCCGGAGACTGGTTATTTTTTAGTCCAACTAAGGTTGTGATTAATCCCCCTTTTGGAAAAAGCCTCTATAAAAAGGCAAAAAGAAAGAACAGCAAGGAAAGGAAAGAAACAACGTTTTAGCAATTGAGCTTTGTTTGTAGTATTATATAGAGCTAGATAGTCGAGTAAGCAACTCAAAATAAAAGGGAGGTGCTAGCATTACTTGAGTGCTATGATCCAAATAAAAAAATTGAAGCACCTCCTCCCTCAAAATGGAAGAGAAATCCCGGCCAGGACGAGTCGTCAGTATGTTACTTCTGCTGACAATTCGAAGGTATAAGTGTTTAGGAAGATATGGATACACTCTGATGGTTAGGTATCAAATAATTTGTATCATATGCATGAGCCTGTCTTATACTAGTCTAAGGGATTCATTGTTTTATGCATAATTGTGTTGTTTGATTGAGTTACTTGCATTCCTTGACACCATGGTAGTGTTGAGGTCCTAGGCTATAATTTCCTATTAATATGGGGTGATTTGATGATGTGCTTGATTATTAGCACGTTTGTTCCCGCTTAAAACATCATTTTTGGATGTTTGGATGTCTCAATATGATTAAATGTTTGACGTGTGGTGCATATTTAGTTCCCCCTTGGCCCCTTGGGTTGTTTTATCTTGCTTTCCATGTTCTTGGTGTATTACAGGTGCCATACGATGTCTTGGGAAGAACCAATCCATGAAGAGGAGGCTGGAACAACTTAGAATAGCCGACTTGGTCGGGAAATGGTGTAGTTTAATATTTTGATCATCACTCGGAAGTCTGATTGATGCAAAGTGAGCGGCGTTAGAAAGCTAATTCGATTGTCTATAAATTTTATGCTGATGTCATGACCAAATTTTGCATATTTAAACAGCACGGCATGTTGTTTAACATCATGGTCGTGTTGTTCCTTCTGATGCTCACGGCCGAGAAGCTGTTTTCAAACAGCACGGTCGTGCTCGTCAAGAGAACGTCGTTGTCTTCGCCCAGATGCATTTTTTTAGTCTTTTCCTTCTCCAACTTGGTCTAGAAGCCTATATATACCTTGGAGAACGATCATTCTATACATATTTTTTAGCCTTTAGAGAGAGATACAGTTCTAGAGAGCGATTGAAGGAAGAGTTCATCAATGATTAGAGATGGATCAAAGATTGGCGATAAGACAGAAATTCTTAGATTAAATATTTCTTCTTCTCGGGTTATTTTCCTTTCTTCTTTCTTTCTTGTTTCCCGAACCATGAGCTGCTAAACTCTTCATGTTGCTTGGATTAGATGAAACTTTAGTCCAGCTTTTATGTTGATGATGGGTTTTTAAGCCCTTGATATTGCTATCAATGTTATTCAGGATTATCGTGTGTTCTTGCTAAACCTAAATTTCAGATTCAATTTCATTTGATCATCTTGATTGAATCTTTGTTATCAATTATTGGGTCTGAGAGCAACGCTAATTAATAGAACGGTTAGGAAGAACTCTAGATTCTCTGTTAGCTCGAGAGAAGAAAGAACCGTCTAGGCTTTTTGCAACGTTCTAAACCCTAAACCCTATTTCTAAATTCTCAACTCTAAACCCTAAATCCTATCTCTAAATGCTAAACCCTAAACCCTAAACCTTGTCTCTAAATTCTAAACCCTGAACCCTAAATTATAACCCCTAAACCCTGTCACTAAATTCTGAACCCTAACCTAAACTAACAAACCCTAAACCCTAAACCTTAATTGTCACTATTATTACTCAAATTAACCAAGTATGTTAATTATCAAATTAATTGTTACTACCTTTACTAATATTTATTAATTAATGTTAATTACCATGACTTATTATAAATTACCATGACTTATTGGTAATGTCGATGTTAATTGTCACGATTTAATTAATTAAACCCTAATTAGTGTTTCGTAATTAGTAAAATAGCCTTATAATTTTTCCCGAATAATAAATAAATTATAATAATAATTTCATAATTTTATATTATTTTTGGTATATTCACTCATTAAGTTAATTACTATAAGTAATTATTAATTACTCATTATTTGTTACCAAACTTATTAATTTGGTAATTTCGATGTTAATTGTGACGATTTAATTAATTATACCCTAATTAATATTTCGTAATTAGTAAAATAGTTTTCAATTTTTCCCCGAATAATAAATAAATTTAATTAAATTATTTCCTAATTTTTATTAATAAAACCCGAATTATTATTTAATTATTAACTATTATAATCGTTTATTGCTAATTCATTGATTACAAATTTATTAATTACAAATTAATTAATTACAAATTCATTAATTACTAATTCACTAATTACAAATTAAGTAATTACTAATTCATAAATTTTTTTTAAAAAAATTAAATAATTGAAACCGTCGGCGGTCAACGCCGACCGTTGTGAGGGGCCGTCGGCGGTCAACTCCGACCGTTGTGAGGGGCCGTCGGCGGTCAACGCCGACCGTTGTGAGGGACCGTCGGCGGTCAACGCCGACTACCTCAATTTTTTTTTTGGTTTTGGTTGCTGCGGCGGCGACAACGGCGACGGCGACGGCGGCGTTGGCAGCGGTGGCGGTGGCAGAGGATGTGTATTTAAAGATTAGGTTCGAGGGGCATTCGTGTAATTTTACTTATTGAATTTAAATGATAGAGCATTGAGTAGTAAAACTATGGCGTTTTATAGCAGTTCAGTTTTTAATTGGGTCGACTGGTTCTTACTCCAAAAATCCAGTGCAACCCGCGGGTCATATTTTTCTGGTTTTATGGACGTTCTGGCTCGTCTTCCTTAACATGTCACGGTTTTCATGGGCCGACTGGCCGGGGGTGGGCCCGATTTGACAAGACAGGTTATTCTCAATTTTAGTTTATTACTTTACTAGGTTTAGCTGTGCGGTGTCGTGGGGCTTTTAATTGGAGTTTGCAAGGCCCTTAATGAAGTGATTAATGTGTATAAATATAAAATTAAGACAATAATACAATAAAGAATTGTATATGGATAACGTTCCGACTATCACGGGCTGTATTGACTACCCTCTACCATGGTTTTCCATTTTTATTTAAAAATAAGAGTTGGATTGATTCTATATATTGGTGTAAAGTATTGAGACACTACAAATGAAAGAGGTAATTCATAAATCATAGCACTACTAAATACCAAATTTTAATGATATCGGGTCAACGCGCTACAACATAATAAATACATCGAATCAAGTACAAAGTTCAAACTAACGAAACAAAATACAACAACAATTGACAACCATTCATCTAGATTTTCAGAAGCACCAGACGTACATGGAGTTGCGATGTTTCTACTCGTACCATCATCATCACTTTCACTTGCATAATCATCCGATTCTTCTTCATGTATAATTTCCAAGTGCATGTGTACCTGAAGTGAAGCCTCACGTCCTCTTCTATTGTCAGCTTGAACCCGTACTGGAAATTTGTCAGCGTCGTCATGCTCGGAACTCCAGTGAAGATCAATCAATTCCATTTCATAATGATAAAGATGAAGCAAGAGTGAAAAAAGAAACCGGAGCAACAATCCGGTGTTTCCTGTTCGACCAGCCAGAGGGAACCAAAACATGCTTGATGACAGGCCAACCAGCCGAAGAAGTTGCGATTTTCGCCAAGTCTTACTAGTCCGATACTTGTCTCCTCTTCCAGAAAGCCTGGTAGGAGCTGCTCTTTCCAATTTATTTTACCAAATTGACTACAAGAATTGTTAAATTAATTAGAGTGAGTAGATGATCTAGCTCGATTTTTTTATCGGTTCAGCAGATCCAGAGAAATTCTCTGTTTATTTATACGCCTTTGGTGTGCATACTTGTTGAAGTTGGTCTGTTCTTTGTTATATTGTTGTGTTGTTCAATAGAGCTGTACATTTTCGTTACACGTAATGCTGATCAAAGAATTAGCAATATGGATTTTTACATAGCATGAGATTTCATGCAAACAAATAGAATGGGAGGTCGTTGATGAAAGGCCTACTATTTCTCTTCCCCGTCTTTGTTGTTGTTACCAAGTGAATCTGATAGAATGGAAGTGTAGGTTATCAGCCATTCATGACGAACAGAAGTTCGCCGATCAATCCATTCAAATTCGATATTTACTTAAATCCATTAAATGATTGCTTTGAATATACAAAATTGATATCGTCGGGTTTTGATATATTCTAAACTACAAGGACTAGAAATGATATTTGGAAAAAAAACATTAGGGGTCGCATATGTGTCATCTGAAAAACGCTTCGTAGGATGTCACATACGCGGAATACCGGTACTCCAAAAGTACCGGAGCGTTCACCATAATATATTTAGATAATTATACGGTACTTGTACTGCGCCGCACAGTCTGTATTTATGGTGCAGTCATGGACTGAAGTCTGTCTATGACGTTTAAACGACGTTAGGATTTTTTACAACCAAAATAGCGTCGTGTATTATACGTTGTGCCGGGCCTGGTAATGGCCAGTCTCTGTTAGTTTAGTTTCGATACGACTTCTTATGTTATTTTGTATTAAAATGTATCTAAAAAATCCAAATCTTAAAAGAATAACAAATGATTTTGTATACTTTTATTCGATTCACGCCTCTATCCCTTCACGACATCAAGCGAAACCCTGCATATGTCACACAGTGTTGGCACGTTATTGTCCAATTTTTTAATTCGTTCTGGACAGGTATTTAAATTCGTAATTTCTGATTAAAATGTATCTATAAAATAATTGAGGTGTACGGCCAGTAAAAAAGAAAAAATACAAAAAAGGTAAAACAGATACGGTGATTACGTGCATAAATATTTTTTATCAACGAAAGTCAGAGTGCCGAAACACATTAGAAAACTTCCGATGAATGGAGCCGCAACCTCATTTATTCTTTGTTTCTAAACTAGTTGGTGGTTAAGTCAAATTGAATTATTATAGACCAAATCGTAGGGAGCAAACATTAATTAATTCGATGTACATATGTTGGGAAATCAATTGCAAACATCCATTATCAGGGAAAATCAACTTTTGAAAACCGGATTGGAAATTGAATCGGTGAGATTAGGGTTTAGGGTTTAATAGTTCGATCGGGGTCCGATCGTGTTTAAAATCGAGCTGGACCGTTTTAATTATTAAATAAATAAATATAATTAAATTGGATCGAATGATTTTTTTATTAAGCCGGATTAAATCGTTAATATATAAAATTCAATATCATATCTACATCTGCTAAAAAATAGTTATGCATTCCAAATCTTGTAATTTACTACACTTGTAATTAATATGTGGTAGTAATACTTTTTGCTATTTAGCTATGTTTGGAAATAGAAATTATGATTTTTAGAAATGTAGAATTAGAATAGTATAAAATAATTAATTTTAAGGTTGAAAAGAATTGTGAAAGTTTATAAGAAAGTTTTATTTTTCCATTGAGTAGAAATTGGAAAATATGATAAAACTTTTATATTTTTTAATCCAAATTTCCATTTATAATAATTTTCTATTCCAACTCAATTTATTTAATATTAGTCCAAACTCATTCTTTTTAGGAATTATAATTCTTATTATCAAACATAACATTAATTTTATTGTAAATTTAAATTAGGTAGTAAGTACACCTATCCAAACCCATGTGACTTTTTCATTCAAGTACTAAAATTTAATATTTAAAATATCAAATATATATGCAATATTTTTTTTGGTTGAAAAAGCTATATTAAATATTGATCATTAATCGAAATGAAACAGGAGAAAAGGACCCATACAGTCAACATGAATATAATGAATAGTCTCCACTGGCTGGAAGGTTAACAAGATAGTAAGTTAACAAATCTGTTCCACTTGAGAGTGTGTAACAACTGAGTGATTATGTTCAAACAATGATATCGCATATCTAAATTTTCATTAGGTTTGAGAATAATGAAAATTTTCATTAAATTTTAATAGTATAATTTTTATGAATAACTTTCAATATTATGATTTCATAATACAAGCTTAAATGTGAGAACATTATAACACCGCTTAAAATAGTTTGTGACATTTATTAGAAAACATTACTTTGTTAACATGGGGTGTCCATGATCACTTAGTAAAACTACTGCATGTGTAAACGTTAATAATATAGTATTACTTTGATGAGACACCAATTCAAATACTTGATTGGGAGAATGTATAAATTATTAAATTGATATGGATGATGATTAACAGTGTTATAATCTTATGGATCTGATCATCTACGTCAAAATTTGAGGTAGTCCAAACGAATTTGGACTCTTCTAGAGAAATATAAAAAGTCATGCTGTTGACCAGACAATAATGAAAAACTCATGGTGAGGTTGTTATTAAGTAAATTTCGCGTTAGCAATCAGTCTAGATGAGAGCGATAATGTTATTATATGTGCATTAAAATAATTGTATATTTTGAGGATTTTTGGGAAAAAAGTCGTACTACAATCATTATACTATAACTTATTTTATATTAAATTTGTAATGAATTTTGAACAAACGATTTACCAGCTGATTGGTGATTTAAATTTGAAGAATCAATTAGCTTTATTACTGATTTAATCCCACGTCTGGGTGTTGTGGTGATTTGAGCAATCAAAGTACAGCACTAAAGGTAAAAGGGGGAGTGAAACCAGAAGAAAAAGGAGGCCTGCCAGCCATGGATCCCATAACGGCATATTGATGAAGCTTTTCAACGGTTACAGGGAAGGAACACCCCTAAATCGTTGAAACACTAACCCTACCTTTGAGAGAGTCCATGAAACATTCAGTCAGTCAAAAAGAACATTTTCTTTCGGGGTTCATATAATCATTTGGCTTTCCCCAACACATGTCCCCTCCCTTCCCACTTTCAACCCCCGTCTCTGTGTTCAAACAATGCACATTTTTTTGTAATATTACCACTCGCTCCAATCCAACGGTTACGAATATAATTTCTAATCACTCAACTTTGGAGTAAGTAATTAATCGGTCTCTCAATAAATTTTAACGAATCATCCACTCAAGTTTGGTTAAGTTAACAAATCAGTATTTCCATAGATTTTTGTTTGTGACTCCATTTAAAAACGTGGACTAACAGGCTTTTAAAAAAACACATTTAGAAGTCACTCATCAGTAAGTTTGTCACCAAGCAGTCTAGCTACTTACCCAACAAATTATGGTTTTATCCCAATAATTTCAGAGTTAATTAGAAAACCTAATTAAGCCTAGCGAAACCATATATAAAAATGAACTTGCTCAATGAAGACTTCGTGAGTACAATTCCAGCCTCACACTCAGATGAATTTTTCTTACAAGGATGTAGCCATGAATTATATTTCGTTAGCGTGCCTTGATATTTGGGTTTATTGAAGCAGTTTAGGTTTTGTAACTGACGTGACATCAAAAATTAGTATTTTGACGTGGTTGTTATGTTGGATTTTGGATAAAAAAAATGTAACATAATTGGATACGAAATGATTCAATTACCAACGTTAACCTTGAAGTAGGGATTAATTCGTTAAAACAAGAGATTAAGGTGAACTAATATCACATGACCAAACTTGAGTGACAAAAAAATGCTATTAGCCCTCCAATCCCATGCATCTCTTTCTCTAGTAACAAATCATCAACTCTTCAGTCTTCTCCGCCACTTCACTTCACCCTCTATTTATACATTCATGTTTTTCTCATTCTCTCTCCAACTCCAACTCAACTCTTACATTAGTTAAGTATTTTTTTCTTCTCCTGCAATCTAATAAGTCTTATCTTCCCTTGTTCAAAAACTTGGCAACAATCACTTACTGCTTGCACCAGCTTAACCATGGAGTCTGAGGTGCATTTTCTCAACTGGGTTCCTCTTATTTTGCATCTCCCAACATTACAATATTAACATGCAAGTAGCAAGTGTTATTGTGCATCTTGAGAAGCTAAGACTCAATGAATGTTTCATGCTTTAATGTGCATATATATTGTCTTCTCCTTTCCCATGTATATCTGTCACTCCTAATAGAGACATTGAGGGTGGTGGACGTACATTAATTCTTAAGCCTGCCAGAAAAAGCAAGTTACTTGATGAAAACTCTGATTATCTTTTTATTTATGAAGTGGCCTTGACTCTGTTTTCTTTCTTTTCCTTTCCATCTCACAGGCCACAGCAGCAGATATTCAGATCCCAGAACACAAGGGAACGAATGATGTCTAATTAAAATACCACAAAGCAGCCTCCTCCTACTTATTATTCTCTGATCAAATGAAGATTATCTGAAAACAAAAAACATTCCCCTTTGTCAGACTTTCCCATAAACTCACAACAAAATGGCCAACGAATCCAAAACCTTGCAAACATTCTTCTTCTTATCATTAATATTCCAGCTGAATTTTCAGTCGTTGCTAGCCCAAGAAGACCAAGAAAAAGATGAGCTTGACATTCTCCTTTCTTTCAAATCCTCTATCCACGACCCTTTCAAACACCTATCCAATTGGAATCATTCAAATGTCTGCAACTGGCAAGGTATCACTTGTGTTAATAATAATAGTTCCTCTCATGTCACTGCCATCAACCTCCCTTGCAAAAACTTATCTGGCCCTATTCCTTCCTCAATCTTCCACCTCCCTTATCTCCAATCCATCAATCTCTCCGCAAACCAGTTCTCCGGAGAAATCCCACAAACCATATTCTCCAGCTTATCTCTCCAACATCTCAACCTCAGCAACAACAACCTCACCGGCTCCCTCCCCCAAATGATCTCGCCCATCTTGATGGAGACACTGGATCTCTCCAGTAATATACTCACAGGGGGAATCCCAGAAAACATCGGGTCTCTTTCCAGATTGAGATACCTGGATCTTGGAGGGAATCTGTTGGTGGGCAAGATTCCAATCTCCATAACCAACATTTCGGGCTTGGAAAGCTTGACACTTGCTACCAACAAACTAGTGGGAGAAATCCCCAAGCAATTGGGTACAAGATTGAAGAACCTCAAATGGGTTTACTTGGGTTACAATAACTTCTCCGGCGAAATCCCTCGAGAAATTGGTGGGTTGTCTTTTCTCAACCATCTGGACCTTGTTTACAACAATCTCACCGGAGGAATCCCTTCTTCTTTTGGGAATCTCACCAATCTTCAGTACCTTTTCCTCTACCAGAACAAGTTGACCGGTCCGATTCCAGCTTCAATTTTCCGCCTCAAGAATTTGGTGTCGCTGGATTTGAGCGACAACTCCTTGTCGGGCGAAATCCCAAAAGATATGTTTCGGATGCAGAGGTTGGAAATCCTTCACCTCTTCTCCAACAACTTCACCGGCGAAATCCCAGTCGCTCTAAGTTTCCTGACGAGCCTTCAGGTTCTTCAGCTCTGGTCGAATAATTTCACCGGCGAGATTCCACAAGGACTTGGAAAACAGAGTAATCTCACTGTTTTAGACCTATCAACGAATTTTCTCACGGGGAGGATTCCGGACACAGTTTGCAGCTCTGGGAGTTTATTTAAGCTGATTCTGTTCACCAACTCACTGGAGGGAGAAATTCCCGATAGCTTGAGCTCTTGCAGAAGCCTCAGGAGGGTGCGCCTACAGAACAACAAGCTTTCCGGCGGGTTGTCGCCGGAGTTCACGAGGCTGCCACTTGTGTACTTCCTTGACATATCCGGGAACAAGCTTTCCGGGAGGATTGACCGTCGGAAATGGGAGATGCCGTCGCTTCAGATGCTTAATTTAGGCAACAATCGGTTTTCTGGAGGCCTGCCTGACTCATTCGGCAGCGACAAACTGGAGAATTTGGACCTGTCGGAAAATAACTTTTCCGGTACTATTCCGGCGACGGCCGTTGGGAGCTTAACCGAATTAATACAGCTGAAACTGAGCAGAAATCAGCTCTCGGGTGAAATTCCAGGAAAGCCCTTGTCTTCCTGTAAGAAGCTTGTGAGTCTAGACCTCAGCCACAATCAGCTCACCCGTACGATCCCTACCGACATCGCCGAACTGCCGGTTCTGGGTCAGCTCGACTTGTCGAATAACGAATTATCAGGAGAAATCCCAAAAAGTTTGGGAAGAATGGAGTCGCTAATCCAGATCAACATCTCACACAATTATTTCCACGGTGATTTGCCATTGGCTGGAGCCTTTGTAGCTATAAACGCCTCGGCCGTCGCCGGGAACAATCTCTGCAGCGGAGTAGAAGAATCCATCTCCAATGGATTACCTCCCTGCCGGGGAACTAATAGCAAACGCTCCGTAATTTGGCATAATTACTTGGTTGCGTGTATTATCGGCATTGTGGCTTTCCTCGCTCTGGCTTCTTACGCCGTCGTTTTGATTACTCGAAGACGCACCATTATTGAAGTTCAGAATCAAGAAGATGGGAACACGTGGGAGCTGAGGCTTTTCAAATCCAGCAAGATTTCGAGGTCAATTACAATGGAAAACATTCTTGGTTCAAGGAAGGACGAGAACGTCATTTCGAGGGGGGACCAGAAAACAGGGAACTCTGTTTTTTCCATCTCGTACATGGTCGGGAATTCCAGATTTAACAATGCATCCGACCAACATGAACATACACGGTTCGTGGTGAAGGAAATAGCGAGCGAGTATGTCAGTTCAATTCCTCCGAGTTTCTGGGCCGACATAGAGGAACTCGGCAGGGTTAAGCATCCGAACGTGGTGAAGTTCATTGGAGTGTTGAGATCTAATAAAGATGATATGTGTCTAGTGTACAAGTACATCGAAGGGAGGAGTTTGAACGAGGTGGCTCGCGGCTTGAGCTGGGAAAAAAGGAAGAGACTCACGATAAGCATCGCCAAAGCTCTCTGGTTCTTGCACAGCCGGGGAAGCATCGTGGGATGCATGTCTCCGGAGAAGATAATTGTCGACGGGAAACATGAGCCTCATATGGAATTAACACCACCTGATTTGCTCAACTTTGGGAACAAATGTTTTGCCTCTTCCAAGCATCTTGCTCCAGGTATAATTTCATTTGTTATCTTGTATTTCAAGTTTTCGAGTTATATCTGTTTGGGTGTTTGTTTATCTCTTGTTGTTGGGTTTTAAACTACAGAAACAAAAGAAAAGAAGGAGTTGACAGAGAAAGGGGATATATACGGGTTCGGGTTGATACTGATCCAGTTGATAACCGGAAAAGGAGCGGTGAACGAAGAGTTAGGAGTGGAAGAGAGCATAGTGGAGTGGGCAAGGTATTGCTACTCGGACTGCCATATGGAGACATGGGTCGACCCGATGGTAATGATGAAGCATCAAAACGAAGTGGTGGAAGCCATGAACTTGGCTCTCCGTTGCACAGCTACCGACCCGGTGGCCCGGCCGTGTGCAAAAGAGGTGGTGAAAACCCTTGAATCCGCTTTTTTACCGGCTTCTTCTTGTGCCGGCTCCGCCATCAAGTTCTAGTGATTAATGTTTTTTTTTTCAATTAATTAGCTTCTACTACCAAGTATAAGTACTTAAGTAGTATATACTAGCTCTAGGGTTTCTTAATTTTGTCCATTTCAGTATCTTGATTTCTTTTCGGTTTGTTTCTTCAACCCTTTTCAAGAATTATTTTTGTTGGTTTTAAATTGTTTAGCAAAAAGTATGAAAATGTTTTTTGTCATCATACAGCTAGCTACAAGTAGCTAGTTGTTGGTGATTTTCTTCATGGAGTGTAAATTATAAATTGTATGATGGAATTCCCATCTTCAAGGCTATCTATTTCTAAAGTGTATTTTTTTATGATATGTAACATTGTCCCGTTATTTGTTTTTTTGTCAGTGATTATATATAGCACAACTAGCCGTATATTTGGATGGAATATGAATATTGTATATCCAATTCATGAGACTATCAAGTATGTCACTTTAAAGAGCCCACTTATATTATTATGGAGACGTAGTTGAGGTGAATAGAAATAAAAATGAAAATAAGTAATATAGGGAGCGGCATGAATGTTGCGGAATAATAATTTAGATATGTGTAGAGTTAGAATAACTTAATGCATGGTATAGAGACAACTTAAAATGTAACAAGAATGTATTATCTATCTATATATGGGCTATATCTGTATGAGCCGTTTATGCAAAAGAAAGGAAGTTTTGTTGTTGTTACAGTAAAGAAAAGAAGTTGGTTCCAGAAACAAGGACAAAAGAAGGAAAACATACAGGAAAAGGAGAAGGGGTCAATACTTATGTGGTTTGAATGCAAAAGGACATTTATACATACGAGACAGACAGACAAACAGAAGGAACAATATAATAAAAGTTCTGTTTCATGCATTTTACAAAGGGACCACAGTCCAGTGATCAGCTACATCATTCATTGACACTCACTTTTTATTATATATTGATCATATATATATATATATATATATATTTTGTAATTTTCTCCTTCCACCGATAATATTAAGAAGTCAAACAGTGTACTAATTAAAAAAACATAACTACTGGATCTTTCATTTGAAGAGTAATGATTGATGCATGCAGTCGAACTAAATGAAATCATTGATCCGTCCTGATGCAAAACCGATCATAGTTGGCGCAGTACGTAGTTGAATTGGAGCACGATGCAGCTAGCATGATATGATGGCTTCACGTTGAGGATTCATAATCCAAAAAAGTGCTGGATTGATGATCGATCGCCCTTTATCTTTGTATTATATATGTCTGATTTCATGTCGTAATTATATGGTTCATGATTGTGCAAGTATTATGCGCAGTATTTGCGATAGCTACTGTGTGGTTCCAATCATACCAATCATTTTTGCTTTTTAAATTTTTTTCACAATATAATCAGCTTGCCTGCTACAGATGTTCAAAATGGAGATGCTAAAAACGCAGGAAATGTTGTTTGGAAATGTTGTTTGGAAGGCAGTTATCCGAACAGTTAGACTACAAACGCTGTCGATGTCTTAGTTTTTAGGTATTCTGCTTTTATAGTTTGTAGAACACTCCTTATTTATATAGTGCACTGCATGATTATTTCTGATAGCAGTGCACTGCATGCAGAAGCCAAAGAAGTAGCCAATATACCAAAAGAATAAAAGGAGTTACAGAACATACTTAGGTCATCAATTCGTCGTTCCTGATCATCATATTGACAATATTACTAATTATTGATTGGAAGCTTACAAAATTGATCAAGTAGATGGAGCAATGACAACTAATTGACAAAAGGGAATTAATCTAATCTTCTCTTGTCTTCTTTAGCCTCCTCAAAAGCCTCAAAACTATGATTACTAGCTAGTCTCTCTACCTTGGAGACCATGCAAAAAAATTATAGCTTTTTTCTTTGCTATTCTTCTATTCCACCTTTAATTTTCTCTTTTCTCCCCGATTATAAGAAAAAGGATTCCCTGAGCTGATCATCGATCATTAAAGCTTCTTTCCTTACAAGAAATTCACCTTTTCATTTTTCACTTTGCTTCCTTTTCAAATAATGGTCGGACGAGTTCAATGTAATTAAATTTCCCAGCCTCTCTTTCGCCACCACCTACTCCTCCGATCTCTCCATCCATATTTTAGATATTACATTACCACATTCACCCATTTTTAGTGCGAAAACCACAGACTAACACTACATGCATTCCCTAACAACAGTCATTTGAAACCAGTTCTTTATTCCGTCCTGATTCCGCTTATGTCTAACTGTAGCTAGCGTTAGCAACCAACAATCATATATGAGTCCGAATCTGGAGTTAAGGAAATGATTTTTATATTCGATTTAAATTTTTTTACAAATTTCAACATTACTTTATTTCTGACGGTTGAAAATATGAGGGTCAAATTGACATTGTACAACGATCCAAATGTTTATATTATAGTACTTAGTATTACACTTTATATAAAAGGGTCTATTACACTTTATCTAGAGGTTTGTACAAATCTACACACATTTATATGATCTGTACAACACTATGTACAAAATCTTACGACCGGTCAATAGAAAATATTTTCAGAAATATAAAAAACATTTGAGAAACGTAGTGCCGACGACGACGACGATCACACGGGTGCAAAAATTTTCAGCAACAGAGGTCGGAATTGATCGAAAAACTTTCCAGTGACCGGAGAGAATAATCCGAGAATTGAAGATCGTTAAGTTTTAAACATAACCATCTTGCTTATTATTAATCTTGACCCTTAAATCATGTATACATCCAAAGGATCAGATTACTCTTAGAAGCAATATCCCTAGCTCCCGAATCAGACTCACCCATATATTCAAATAGAGTCAGGAAAATTGGCAAGTAGCTAGTGGAGTATGCAATTACATATGCATATTGTTGTTAAAAGTGCAACGTCCGTCCGATCATGTTTTACAGTTTTAGTGAATAGTGAAGTTAAAATTTGAAGCGTTCGTGTGAGTGATTTTGCACTTTGAGCTTTATAAGAAAACAAAATGATGAATAATGAATCTCCCTCCATTCCAAAGGTAAAGTGAATATATGCTTCATAGATTCTGGTGCAATTAATATGCATGGCACCATAAACCAAATCAATGTCCTTTATCTAGAAAAGACACTTTCTAGTAGAAGAATTGAAGGAGGTTTTGACCAGCAGACATGCATGATCGTGTCTACCATTTTGAATTAACTGGCATGTTCTAATTCTATCAGACACAAAATCACCGTTTACCTATTTTGCCTTATGGATGAGTTCATATTATATTAGCGGCTGGGGCCGTGATTAATGGTGGACAAAGATTACGACGGTTACATGGAACTTCAACTATGGTAAAATGATATGGTCCGTAACAGAATGTTAAATTATAATATTATCTTGATGTTAGAAATACCAGTTTGGGTCAGTTTGTTCATCCGAATAATTAATGTCCTAGTTCACAAGACTACAAGACTACGTACTACTTATATCCTGCTAAATGACAGCTTGTTTGAGAAGCCATTTGTTATTATAAATGATAGAGAAGATTAAACTTAAAGAGGGGACAAAAGTTGAGCAGAGAAACGGGTTAAGAGAGTATTGAGAGAACTTCTCGTCTTCACACAGACAAGAAGCATAGATTGACTGTTTTATTCTGGAGGCGACCGATTGATAGTCTATTGTGCGCAATTGACGCAGTGTCGAGAACGTCTTAACGAAAGCAACCTAGTCTGCGATTTCGCGCAATCCTTGGATAGTCGTATTTATGAATTATGTGTGTTGCATGACAGGAGGCTCTCGCTCATCACTACGGTTTGGGCTTACGGGTGGTGCTTTGTTGGAATGGAATCGGTAGTGCAGCATCTTGATGACCGTCCGGTTGATCACAGCGGGCCCAGATCATATTGTATGGCCATTGGAACGTTGTGGGGAGTTCTCAGTTCGATCTTTTAGAGTGGCACTTTCGACTCAAAGGCGACCTAGCTTTGATCCTTTCAATATTACTTTGTTTGGTATCATTGTGTTCTGACCAAGATACATTGCTTTATGTGGTTAGTGTTCCACAAAGAGATTGTAACACTGGGTAATCTTCAACGAAGGGGTTTCCAGTTGGCCGGGAGATGCATTTTGTGCTCTAAAGCAGGAGAGATAGTAGATCATATCCTCCTCCATTGTAAGTTCACTTTAGAGCTTTGGAGAGGTATCAGTTCAATAATTTCCATCTATGGACCTATGCATTCGTATGTGGTCGGACTCATTTGGTAATGTAAAGGGATGAACTGTTCCTTTCTCTTAAAAGAGGCTCAGAAGGTGGTGTTACATGCTACACTTTGGTGTGTTTGGATAGAGTGTAACAGCGGTATCTTTAGAGACGAGAAAGGTCCTACTATACAGATTTTTACAAGATTGTGACTATGATGGGAGGGTGGCTTCACACTTGGGGAATTGTTTCCACTCCTCTGGTGATGGAGTGGTATAGATATGTGTTTGACAATGGTTAGGATGAGATAGTTTGTTTGGTTTTGTTGGGGAGGGTGGCCTCTGTTGTTGTTTTTCTTTGTTTCACCTAAATTGGTTTTGGCTGGTTTTTGTTCAGATGGTCCCCTAGAACTTATTTTAAGTCTCCAGGTTGTATATATGTTTTTGTTGCTATTGTTATCGAACAAGGGATCGATTTGGAATGAGGCTCCCTGCTGGAGACTGACATTGAGGAATGAGTCCTTGTTCTAATGGTTCTATGGTAGTTAATCGATTTGGGAATACCAGCGACTTGCTGGGATATTGAGATATAATCTAGTCAATAGGTTGGTGGGTGGACATAATCCCGATTTTGTTCACCTAGATAACGATCCAAATACTATTAGATCACTGGGAAGTTTAATGATGCAATTAGGTCATCTACGAGTGGAATTATGGTTGGAGAGAGCTCCGTCTTTTTTGGAGTTCTTAGGGTTTCTTGTTGCCGACGAAGCGGTTTAGCTCCTTGGAGACGGCGGCGATTCCGCTGTTTCTTCTTCTGACGAGTCCGTCTAAGGTCTCTGTTACTGATCCTAAGGACCGGCGATCTCCTTCATTTCGTGATATGCTTGTTTGCAATGACGACAAGCCTAGTACCTGTTTTGATTTTAATGTTGATCCGGGAACCCAGGCTCTTATCAAAAAGACCTTTTTGGATGATGATCCTTTGAAGCTTATGTTCCACTTCCCTGTTACGATCCGACAATCATGGAGTGAAGACTGGGCTAGTGCGGTGATCCTGAAAGTTTTTAGCAAATTGGTGGGGCATTTCCATCTTGTGAACAGGCTAACCTCCCTTTGGAAACCTACCATGGAGGTGGAGTTCCTGGATGTGGGTAATGGTTAGTTTGTAGAGAAGTTCAGCGACAAAGAAGATGCAATCAGAGCTCTGTCCCGTGGTTCTTATTCAGTTGCGGGAGCCTCAGCGATGCTGAGGAAATAGACTATTATTTATCCCGACAGAGGCTACCATGAATACGGTGATAACTTGGTTTCGAATCATGGGACTACCGCTTGAATATTACAATGGTGATGGACTTTTTGCTATTACTAGTAGTGTGGGGACCCTGATTTGTATCTATCGCCAAACCTCTTTGGTTACGAGGGGTAAATTCGCTAGAATTTGTTGTGAAATTTACCTTAGCAAACCTCTTCTTCCAGAGGTTGGCGTTGACGACGAATGGCTTACGATTAAATATGAAGGTCTATCTATGGTGTGCCGACATTGTATACATGTTGGCCATGCCTCTGATTCCTGTGTGCTTGTGATGGACAAAGCGGGCAATATGGATGATAACGTGGAGAATACGGGAACCCGAGACGATGAAGATTTAAGGATGATGGGAACTGACTCTGTGAGGGATACAACCATGGGTCCGCCTAAGACTTCATCTAAGAAGCGTGGCCCGAGGAAGATTGGGAATCAGAGACGAGATCTCTGAATTAATAAACAGATTGCTTTACGAGTGGATAAAGATTTGACTCTCACAACTCAAACGGAAGCTGCTATTGATTCTATTAAGGTTAATGATGTGATCCCTTAGGATATCCATCGCGATGCTACTTTAGTCGATGTTCTTGTAGAGATGAATGGTGGTACTATCAAGGAGTCGCCTAATGCAGCGATTTACAATGGTGAGACTGTTACTCCAGATCCCGAACTAAGCTTTGATCCAGTTTCTTCTCCTTTGGACTCTACCAAGGCTTTTCAAGAACCTATTACTACTCCTCTGCCAAATCATGTTGATTAAATAGGGTCCGGTCAAGAATTGTAGTTTGGGCTCCTCGGCTAATGTCAGTTTGCATAAGGTTGCTAGCAACATTGATGACAGTTTGGAAGGTAGGGAAAAAGGTTCTACGACTATCGGGACCCAATCACCTAGCAAACAAACTCGAAAAGGGGGTTCTAGTGGTGGCTCGGGGAGTCCAAATGTGCGGCGCTCGGTTGCCCGTAGCCGAAGTCCTACCCATCAGAGGTTGTAGTGTGGGTGTTGTTCCTTGTAGTGTGGGTGTGTTCTCTCATGGAATTGTCGTGGTGCCCGTCACAAAAACTTTCTGGCAGCTTTTCGTACTTATAATAAGAAGTTTACTCCCAACGTTGTGTTTATTCTTGAACCACGCATCAACGGAGTCAAGGCAAATCATGTGTCTCATCGCTTGGGTTTTGATCAATGTATTCGTGTTGATGTTATTGGATTCTCGGGAGGTATTTGGGTATTGTAGAAGTCTACTATTGTTTCCCTACAAAGAGTGGAATCGAATGAACAGTTCATCCATTTGCATGGGGTGTGTCCAGAGGTTTCTTCATTTTTCCTTACTGCCGTTTATGTTAAACCTAGTATTACACCGAGGGAGGCGCTTTGGGATAAGTTGGGTGGTCTGGTGATAGGCATTAGTGTTCCTTTGATGCTTGTAGAGGAATTTAATGCCATGCTCTCTCCATTGGACAAGAGGGCTGGTGCTCCCTTATGCTTTCAAAAACACCAACCTTTTATTGATTGGGTGCACGATCCGGGACTGTGTGACCTTGCAGTTTAAAGGGCCGCGTTTCACTTGGAAGTGGGGGATCGGTGCATGAATGGTTGGATTGGTGCTTAGTTAATTCGGCCTGACATATGAGATTTCCTCTTACGATTTCTTCTCATCTTTATTGGGTTAAATCAAATCACCGACCCATCCTTGTTACTGCCGCCAAGCCTTTCTAGTGAAAACTTCCTAAACCATTTTGATTTTTGACTCTTTGGCTCTTGCATGAAGAGTTCAAGCCTTTTGTGTTCCTTTGTTTGGTCTCGCAACTTTGGGTTAGTAAACCAGCTGCCGAATTTGGCAGACAAACTAAAGAATTGGAATAAGGAGACATTTAAGGATATTTTTAAGAAGAAAGAAGAGCTCATGGCCCAGCTCACTGCCATTGAGATGCGAGCGGCCAGTTCTAATGATCCAGTGGACGACATAGTTGAGCAGTACTTGCGAATTCGTCTTGAAGAAGTGTTGTGGCAAGGAGAATTGTTATAGATCCAGAAAGCTCGATCGGAATGGACCATGGAAGGTTACCGCAATACTCGGTGATTTCATATGTCTACCCCCGACGTCAAGCTCGGAATCATATTGAAAAATTGAAGAATGATGTGGGGCTTTGGATTGAGGCTGAGGACGAGCTGGTTGACTTGGCTGTGAATTACTATAACACCTTGTTCTCTAACAATGGGATTTTGGCTCATCTTCAACCTCTGATCTGCCTGAAACTCTCATCTTGGGAGTGCAAGGGTCAAACGAGCCTATTCATAATGAAGAAATACTTGAAGCTATTAAAAGAATGGGTGCCCTTAAAGCACATGGGATTGATGGATTTCACCCGATTTTTTACTAGAAGTGTTGGGATGTGATCGGGTCAAACTTTATGCAATTTGTTAAGAACACTTCCAGAATCCTAGCTGGATTGAGGGGGTTAATGAAATATCCTTGTGCTTATTCAGAAAGTCCCTAATCCTAAGACTATATGCCCGACCGCTTAGCATGTGTAATGTGGCTTACTGATAGTGTTAGGATTTGTAGTGATTATCTATCTCTATTTACATGCTTTTTGAGTGAATAATAGCTTGTTAATGCTTCATTCCCGTGTGGTTCATGTTTTGGCCTAGACCCGTTCACTTGGACCGTTTCGGTTCATTTGATGTGTTTCTTTGTAGTATTTGTTATCCACATGTACTCCAGAGATAGGTAGTCCCGCTATGAGGCTTTGGATACGGAATAGAGCATGATTGGAGTTTGGTCGGAAGAACAAAACAAGAAATGGTGGAGAAGAAGAACTGCGCACCGTGCATCTTTGCACACCATGTAGTCCCAAATCACAATTTAGGCTGCGTGGCAAAAATCAAGGAACGATGTGCATGAGTGTATGTCGGTTCTCATTATTGAGGATGTGCTCAATTTCAGCACAGGGGCTGTACGGCATGCATCCCCTTATGCTGAAAAAGGCCTCGTGGCGAAATAGGGTGAACTATATGCACCCTATTTTTTTTAAAAACCTCCAAACCAAAAATAAACCTGAACCAAAACCGTTCAACCCTTATGCCTTCCCTCTCCCATCACGTTTCCTGCCTCATTTCCTCCACAGACCCGTCGTCGTGCAATCAACTCTCGTCCTCTTCCTTCTCCAGCACCACCCTCGCTCGTCGCCTCCACTCCCGTCTCCACCACCCACCGTACCATGACCCCTCCTCCATTTCCTACTTCAGCCCCTGCCCACGCATCACCGCCCTCACCCAGGGCATGCGACCCAAACCTCCACACTCACCAAAACTGAAAAATGCCCACAACTATCCAAACTCGGTTGCTCACCAAATCGGACGATTCCCAGCTTCCCATAGGTCTTTCTCAACTCAGCGACTGTCCAATTCCATCCTCCAAGCTTCAATTTCAATTTCCTCCAATTTCGGTTAGTGTTCGAATTTTTAGGTCGAAATTTACGATTTTCAAAATTTGGATCAATTGGGTAGAATAGTTGTGAACCTCATGCTTGCGATGCTGTCTATGAATGCGCAGGATGTTACTTGTGCAATTGAACTTGTTGCTCGCTTGCTTTTTCAGTTTTTCGATATCATTAGAATTTTCGGGTTTAGCCGATTTTTGAAAATCTGAAATTTCGAGTTGTTGTTGCTATTCAGGTGTTTATTATGCTTTGTTGGTGAATTCATATGCCTCTGCCCTACTTGTTTTCTTAACCTCTTGTTGATTCGATGAAATTTTTTCATAATTGTTTGGATACCGACATTTTGTGGAATTTGTTGGGTATAACTGTGCTCCCTTATGCTTTGATGCCGTACTTGATGATTATGATGGCTAGTTGATATGGCTAATGCTATTGCTGTAAATTTTCAGTTCCATCGAATTCTTTGCATTTGGGACCTTTTGATGGTTATAAAGCTTGTTGTGATTGTAGGAATCTGCCAGTACCTATTGCTCTGCCTTGATTTGGCCATATTACTGATTCATGTGCATGTCTCCAAACTGTGGATGCTCATTTGGTTTACTTGTAATTCAATTGATTGGAGTAACTAGTCATTCTTGTCTTTGGATTGATGCTTCTCATTGAGCTTGCCTTGCCATGATGGGGTTGTTTTGTTCTATGCTTCGCGAGGACGTGAACTTTCTAAGTGTGGGAGGAGAAATGATTGGTTTGTACTATTGTTGGTGCTAACGTATATGCAAATGTGTTCTCGATTGGTCTTTGTTCAACATATTTCGAGGATGAGGAAGAAGTTTGTTGTTGGTGCTAGTATGGGGAAGGCTATTCACACTGGAAAGAGACTACCATTGAATACTCCAGAGTTTTCTTCTGCAGCGGCTTCACCACCTCATGCATTTGCTATCGCTGCTCCTCCCCGTCCACAGCGAGCTGCAGCCTCGTCTTCTTCTGCTCCCCAGGGTCACCTTGTTCCAGCTGCTGCTTCAGCCTTACCACCCTCAGACTTGGTGCAGAGGATCTTCAACTTCAACGAGCGAGTGAGTTTGCCGCCGATACGGAGTGTATCGAACTTGGGTAGTGGCGCCTCAGGGATACCTCGACTTGTAGAGCTTTTTGGATAACTGATGGTGGAGCTGGCTGATTGGATACCGAACCTAGCAGGGATTTGGCTATCGGTATATGTCGATGATTGAGAGCTCCCACATACGACCAGTGGGGTACTACTCCACTCTTAGGATCGAAAATTACACATCTACCCGATACCCAGGTAGTATCACATTTCGGCTCGGAGGTCCAAGTTTCTCTTTCTTGGTAGATGGGTTTTTACACCCGGGAGCAGGTGACCGACTTGGAGCTGGTGTCGTTGGCCACCATGGAGAAGAAGGCCAATTCCAAACCCGAGGGAGTTTTGGCAGGATATCTCGTGGGGAGATACCACTTATTCTGCTCGCTCATCAAAGGTGAGATGGGTTAATTTTCCTAGGCTGATGCTTCTTCATTTACTTTTTCGACGTTCCATCACCGCCAGGAAGCAGGCTAGCAACAGAGGGGGTAGTGAACTCTACGGACTTATGGCTCTTTTACTGCCTCGAGAAGGAAGTGAAGGTTCATCTTGGAGATTTGCTGGTTGGGTTGTGTGGGTGTGTCCTCAAGCAGAGAGGGATGGGAGTTCTGCTTGGAGCGAGCTATGTCGCATGGTTGGTGCGACAACTTGGAGTGTTAGACGCCTTTGGGCAGGACCTGTTATATCAGCGCGGGTTTCCCATTACAATTCGAGCACTTAAGTATCATGGAGTTCCCAACTTGACAAATTCTATTTGCCTAAAGGGATCAGAGGTGCGATAGAAAGAGGGTGCAAATTTCCATTCAATGTCAGTTGAGACACTCACAGCCGAGATGGGAGGTTTGCAGATGAGTGTGAGTGACGTTGTGGATAATCAGATAGGACTCAGGCGTGACTTTCAGCAGTTAGATGGAGACAATAGAGCCGCTTGGGAGAGCACAGAGTAAAGAGCATAGAGACTTGATGGCGAGATGCGAGGACTTCGCCATGATTTTCAGCAGTATGCCACTGAGAGCGGGGATGCTTGGGGACGTCATGACAGGAGAGCTGAGCAGTTTGCCAAGAGTCAAGCTCAGTAGGGGTAGTGGATACAACAGCAGGGGCAGCATATCACCTACATCCATGAGCAGCAGCATTGGCAGAGTGGAAAAATGTCCTACTACTAGGACAACTACTTCATTGGAGCGACCTATCCTCCTCCGTGGCCAGTATATCCGTACCCTCAGTTAGCGGGGTACCCATATCCTCCACTAGATTAGTGATTGTTGGGACGTATCAGTGACTCAAACTTTTGTGGTTTTTATTTTCATGTAAGACTTTGTGATTTTTCTTTTCTTAATTTTTCTTTTTTTCTGTATAACGGATGATAACTTCGGTTTCGTCTATCACTAGTACATTGTTTTTGCTATGATTAGCAGGTCTCAATAATGATTCTTCTATCACATCTCACCATCAAACTCCATTTCATCAACACAATTCGATATCAACTATTCTCTTCTCTAATGTGACTTCTTGTGAGGGTATTGTTGGGTTCATTAGATGAATTAGGGTGTTATTATTTCAATTGATTGCTTTGACTGAATCCTTGTCTTTCACCATTTGAAATTCCCTCTTAAACTTCAAAACTTTGAATGATTTCAATGCATGTTTAGCATATTTTTCTACTTGAAGGGGAATATGATACATGATAGATCATTTTTGGACTCCCTCCCGTTTTTCTCGAAACAAGTTTAGAATAGACTTATGCACTTAGGTACTCTGTCTTGATGCCTTTTAACTTTGTGAACAATTAATTCCCCTATCGAGTCGCTCTAGTTGTTTAAATTCATATTTAACTAGATGGTCCGAATAAGGTGCAAAAGAGGCCAATGTGCCGAAATTTCACGAGGGTTCGGTTGAGATTCAACTCACTGCGACTTTGACTAGGCTGCCTGCAAGCTAGTCCCTTCACTGCACACCGTGCAGTCCTACATCATAATTTAGGCCGCGTGGCAAAACTCAAGGAATGAAATGCATGGGTGCACGCTGACGTCAGGATTTTCAAGCCCAAACAATCAAATGATCCTGAGATACCTCAGCGTCAAATTCTCTCGGATCACTTGGCCTTCACTACTCAACTTTGGTTCGCTGGTTAGTCGATCACAATTTGGAAACAGTCTTATCCTAAACTATAAAATGAAAAAAAAAACTACTAGAGGAAACAAGAAACTAGAAATGCAAATATATCACTCGACGGCTACGGATCAAATTAAGGTGAAAACGACTATGGGGAAAGACCTTGTTCGGATTTTGGATCTTCCTAAGGACTTTGGGAAACCGTTCAGCAGCATAATAAACTGGAACATGGATAATGATATATTTCGGGTCTTAAGATCGGGTCTATCAACTAAACATCCTAAAGTCACTTGCAACACCCACAATTATCCGCTCAAACGGGCAATCGAGATAACAAGATAAAAAAACACATCATCAATCAACATGAATGCACAATCTTATCACTACACACAAGAACAATCCCACAAATCCAAAGAAATTCACAAAACCCAAACAAGAAGAAAACCTAATTTTCCATGGAAGATGTAGAGACGAACGGTCCTGGCTAGGTATTTTTCCCATCCTGAGGGAGGGGGTGCATAATCATAACACTACGATCACAAAAAATATTAGCACCCCCCTCTTCTGTTATTCTATTTTTCTTTTTTTGTATTGGTTTTTACCTAACTCTTCTTCCTCGTGTTTCTTTATTTTTTTTTAACAAAGAGAATTGTTACAACCATGGCCGGATTCAGAAATAACCAGTCTCCGTCCCACGCCCCAAACTCATAAAGGTTGAGAAGAAGGCGGACCTCAAGGGTCGCCACACGTATTTAGGTTGTAAGCAAACCCAAATGCATATTTATTCAAGCATCCTCATTCGGATCCGTCCCCTCCATTTTGACTTCATAACACCACAAACAAGCTCGACAAAGAGAATCTATCATACATATCAAACAAGTATAAGCGAAAAGTCATAACTTCCATATGCACAAGTTCAAAGCAAACTAATTTCAGAAAAACGAGAGGTGGTCCGCAAATGATCTACTTAACAACCTATTCATCCTTAAGCAGTATGAAAAAAGAATGGATCCAAAGACATCCACAGATTCAAATTCGAGAGGGAGGTTTGGAAAGCAAGAGTAAGCCACAATATGCATCAATCCAAATAAGAAGCCAAAATGAACTAGCACCCTAAACATCCAACAAGAACAAGCATAGTACACTTTCATAATTCCCCCCACACTTAAACATCACATGTTCCTCAATGGGACCAAAATATAGTAGAGTAGGAAAAAGTGTACCGTCAAGAACAAACACAAAGGATGAAGGGTGGAACAACCCACAAAGATGATCGAAAGTAGAGTAATCCAAGTCGATGATTAGAGGAATGTTGGGAAACTTGAAACAAACATAAGAAAACAAGAAAATGCAAAGTACGGACATCAACCACCATAAGCACAAGTGCTTAATGGGGTGAAAACAAATCCACAACATCACAATAAAGAATATCAGGAAGTTCAAATGAAAGAAAAAGAAAAACAAAGATCAAACACTAAATGTCCTTAGAAGCCACACTATAGTAACTCGAATGGTGGTGGCCCGGGTGGGGGGAGATCCACCATGCCTCTCATAATCTCGGCGCTGCAACCAGTAGACTTGGTTGATGAGGTCAGCCATTGGAGCTCGAGTCTCTGCCTGAAACTGTGCATGCTGATCCGTGAGACGGGGCACTGCATCTGGAAGAGAAAAGTCCTCATCGGGATGTGATGGAGAAACAGGGGCATCCTTGGCATCTATCTCCAACTCCTCATCCACATCATGTCCTGGAATGTGGGCATCTATAGTCACCTCGAAAGCCCTACCACCTATACCTCGCACCGCACGGAGCAGCTTCATGTGGATGAGCAAAGCAGAATCCATCATCATCGGCGGGTAGGTCAGGACGTCTCTAAACCAGTCCAGTAGCCCAAAGTGTCTGGCCACTTGAGCGATGTAAGCACCGCAAAGAAGAGCTGAGGAAGACGGAGCACACAGGAGCTATACGTGATGAGTCACTAGATAGCCCAAATGTGCTGGTGTACCGTCGACCATCGTCCGAATCAGGAATAAGTCTCGAGCTAGGATATGACCAAGACTCTCATGGTGAGCAGTGATAGTCGAAGCCAACCCTCCCTAAAGGAATCTGTGAAGAGGGTTCCTGAAAAGTGTCGCCTTGAGCCTCCCAGCAACAAATGGTACAACATCTCTCCCCACTCGAGGCCAGAATGAAGCATTGGCAGCAGTCAAAGTATCAACACCTTGATAGATCAACAACTGCTAAAACCAAGCCTCCTCATCAACCCGGCAATGGCACCAATTTGACGTTAGAGTTTGCAATCCGAAACAATCAAATGATCCTGAGATACCTGAAAGTCGAATTCGCTCGGGTCACTTGGCCTTCACAAGTCAGCTTTGATTCGCTGGTTAGTCGATCACAATTTGGAAACTGTCTTATCCTACACTATAAAATGAATACAGAAGAACTACTAGAGGAAACAGGAAACCAGAAATGCAAATATATCACTCGATGGCTACGGATCAAATTAAGGTGTAATCGAATATGGGGACAGACCTTGTTCGGGTTTTTGATCATCCTAAGGACTATGGGAAACTATTCAGCAGCAGAATAAACTGGAACATGGATAATGATATATTTCGGATCTTCAGATCGGGTCTATTAACTCAACATCCTAAAGCCACTTGCAACACCCACAATTATCCGCTCATTTAACTTTGATGTCCGAACTAGGTGTCACGACCGTGACAGATTAATAATCACGACCGTGACACATATCATGGCCGTGACAGCTTGTGTCACGGCCTTGACTAGTCAACAGCAACATTGATGGACTTCTTTTGGCCATAACTTCTTCGTTCGGACTCCAATTTTGCTCCGAAAGGTACCATCGCCTTTGTATTCAAACCATCTATCGAACAGATACCTGAAATAATTGAAGAGACTCTAAGAATCAAGTGAATGGGACCAAAATAGTCCGTTCGAGAGGAAACGAGCACAAAATGCACTAATGATCAAACCGGGCACTTAAAACCATCAAATATCATTGAAACTAGAGCAAAAATTGGTCAAGGTAGGGTTAGTATGGCTATCAATAATCAAGCTATCAGATCCCCCCACACTTGAACATTGCTTGTCCTCAACCAAATCTTCTAATCACAACAAAAGAGAACTCAAATCATGGTGAAAGGAAATACATAGCGTAGCATTTCAAGCCTACTTCACGATGCAAAAATTGCAAGTCGATCACCAAACCACTCAATTATGTTCAAGATATCGAATCCCTTAGAAAAGTGACGTGAGGGTTTTCAAGCCCAAACAATCAAATGATCCTGAGATACCTCAGAGTCGAATTCTCTCGGGTCACTTGGCCTTCACTACTCAATTTGGTTCACTGGTTAGTCGATCACAATTTGCAAATAGTTTTATCCTAAACTATAAAATGAAAATATAATAACTACTAAAGGAAACAGGATACGAGGAATGCAAATATATCACTCGACAGCTACGGATCAAATTAAGGTGAGAACGACTGTGGGGAAAGGGTTTAGGGTTTAGAGTGATAGTCCAAGCCAACCCTCCCTGAGCTGCAAGTGATGAGCCACTAGATAGCCCAAATGTGTCGGTGTACCGTCGACCATCGTCCGAATCAGGAACAAGTCTCCAGCTAGTATGTGACCAAGGCTCTCATGGTGAGCAGTGATAGTCCTAGCCAACCCTCCCTGAAGGAATCTGTGAAGAGGGTTCCTGAAAAGTGTCGCCTTGAGCCTCCCAGCAGCAAATGGTATAGCATCTCTCCCCACTCGAGGCCATAATGAAGCATTGGAAGCAGTCAAAGTATCAACACCTCGATAGATCAATAGCGACGACAAACTGATCGAAAGAGAAGTGCTGAGGGTCTCCCGCCATGTGGAAGCTGATAGCTGACGTATCATCCCTGTCAGCCAGGTCCACCATAAGAGTGGAGAAGAACTCCTGGGTGAGTACCTCGCGACTGGGCTCATCAATAGAAAGAGCCCGGTCAAGGTGACCCTGTTGCAATAGCTGGCGCATCTGAAAAGTCCAGCCAATAAGAGGAGTAGCATCAATAGATACCCAGTCAAACAGTCCTGGGGCTATAATCCTCTTCCCCCTAACAATCTGGTAGCGACTCCGGACTGGATTGTCGAAAGTCAAGAAGGCATTAGAAGCAACGGTTGTAACCTGCTGGATATGCTGCTTCCTAGCCTGCTGCATAGCAGCTGCAGTACGAGTTGTCCTCTCATCATCATCAGAAACATGTCTCTTCCTCCTTGGTCGTCCCCGTGACTAAGAAGAACCCTCACCTGACATCTGCATAATCAAGCCATCCAAACGCATTCTAAAGCGCCAAACAATCACAATCCAACAATATATTACATAATGCTTCCCAATCCATCAAACTCTCGAACAAGTTTAAACAATCCCAACTGACAACAAGATAGATCATTTGCTCGATATAAACTACTTTGCAGGGATAACATAACACAAGTAGAGCAAATGAACCTAAATAAGCACAAGTAATGGGAAATGGAAAACTCAAAAGATAACTCCAAAGGTGACTAGAATGGCTAGTTATTCAAAGTGAGAAGAAACTAACATCTTAGCACAAGTGAAGTTCAATGAAATCACAATTCACAATAAATACCGATCACCATACCAAAAGTATAACGAAACAGAAACATCAACAATGAACTCAAAATGGACAAAATGGACAAGTCGAAACTTTGTCGATTTTGACAAAATTCAAGAACAATTCATATCAATGATTCTGATCAAACAATAAGTAGCATTGGCACAAAGAGATGCATGTAGTCACAATGAATACCAAGAAGTCAGCAGCAACTTTCAAAATTTCAGATTCTCCAAATTGGCAGAACATTGAAATTCTACCAGATTTTGGCGAAATCACAATTCAAGGCAAAAGTATGACTTCGATCAAACAAGAAGCATTATGAGTAAACAACGATGACAATGAGTCACATGAAACACCTGGACATCAATAACAACTTAAAAGTTCAGATTCTCCAAAATTGGGTAAACCCGAAAATTTCACCGTTTCGAAGAACATGAAAAATCAAGCGAACGACACGTTCTGATCATGCAAAAAGCATCCTAGGCAATCATAGACAGTATTCCAATCAAATGCTCACATCAATTGCAACTGAATCGGCACAAATTCTGAAAATCAAAATTTCGACCTAAAAATCGGAAACTTCACCGAAAATTGGTGAAATCCGAAATTGGAGGTTGTAGGATGAAATTGGAAGCTCCCTTGGGTTGAGGAAGTCTCCGGAGAAGTTTTAGGAGGCCGGAGAAGACGGCTGATCGGAGTTGGAATGAAGTTGAAGGTTTTGGGTACTTGGATTGTTTTTGGTTGGTTGGGAATTTGTGGAAGTTTTGAGAGTTTTGGTGGAAGTTGGGAGGTAAAGAAGGAGTAGAGGAGGAGAAGAAGGGTCGGTCGGCGCCGGTGGAGGAGTTCCAGCACTGGTGAGATAGGTGGAAGAGTCGTAGAGAAGAAGAGAAGATGGAATCGGCGGTGTGGAAGTATTGTGTTTTTGTTTTCTCTGTTTTTGGAAAAGGGAGGAGGCTGCTGGTTACGATACGCATCATGGCTATGACAAGTAATATGTCACGGCCGTGACTGATTTTAAAACTCCCAATCCCGCGCTGATTTTAATTGAAATGACGAGTTTTGAAAAGAATCATCACGGTCGTGGCAAGTTAAGTGTCACGGCCGTGAAGGCTTTCAGACAGCAAAAAACTTAGTACAGTTCTAGAGCATAAGAAAACCATTATTCACCCAACTAAACACCAAACAATCACCAAATTCACTCAAATCAAGACCGACAATACCCCAAATTGACATGGTATACCAACCACAAAAAAATTTGACACTCAAGACATCTAGAGAACGATCATGCACATGATTTAAAAGAAAAAGGATAGAAACTCGGGTTGCCTCCCGGGAGCGCTTATTTAATGTCCTTAGCTTGACATGGTGAAGAGGAGGTAGACTAGCAATCACCATCCCATCCAAGAAGCTCCTTGTAATTCATGTCATCGTTGGTCTTTGAGTATATGTGGTTAGGAAAAGTAACTTGAATGCTTCCGCATTGCGGATGAGTAAACTCAACACAACCAATAGGAGTGGTATCAATCTTCATCAAAGGACTAAGTAGAGGCACTTCCTCCTTGTTCGTGGCTTGCTCAACAATCATCAATTCTTTGCGGCACCTCTTCCTTTTCCTTCTACTTAGACGTTTTCTTTTGTTTCCCTTAGTAGTAGGTTCGGAGAATTTGGTTGATGTTTCATTTGAAGAGGTGGTAGAATCGCCGTTTGAAGTGGTTGTCTCTTCTAAGACTTTAGACTTTTCGGGTGCATCATGAGCATCTATAACCAAGGGAATGGTGCTAGCATTATGAACTCCACAAAGCTCCTCATCCTCTACACTTCCGAAAAAGTCAGATCGAATGTCAATGTCTTCGACCGAAAGAGGAGGACTAGGAATCGTACCTTTTCCCAACTTAGCCATATAAGCATTCCCCTCTTCTTCATTGGACAAGTAGAATGGAAATTCTTCAATGTCGCCCTGTCTAAGCCTAGCCAAAAAAAGCCTTCTCGTGTTTAGACTCCTCCTTGATCGCACCAACATCTTCAATTTGTCCAATGTTAGTATGCCAAGCTCGAGTCTTGTATTCCAATTCAAAGAAAGCATCTTGGAGGATTTTCATTTTACTTGACAAGCGATCAATCTTGTCTTCTCGCTTTACCAATCTAGCCCCAAGTTGTCTTGTAAAGTCACTTAACAACTTCTCAACACTTGTTGTTTTCATGATAGGGCGTGAACAACTAGTTTCTTGTTGAGATGCTTGGTGATTATTTCTTTCTTCTTTGAGTTGGAAAGCAATGACATTCATGGACTCTTGAAGCTCTCCCAAATTTGCTTCAATCCTCGCATTGTGAACCGCTTGAATAGCTATATCAACACGATAGCGAGCTTCAATGTCTAGGATTAGCTTGACAATATCTTCATTGGAAGTGGAGGGACCATAACTCCCATTCATCGAGTTTCCAAATTGTGAATCACCATGAAAGCCAGATTGGTCTTGCCAATTTGAATAGTGATCATTAGAACTCCCATTGGTGATATCACCATAACCACAGTCATACTCATTCTGATATCCATAATGAACCGACGGGAAGCCTTGATTGGGAAGGTCAAACTGCATTTGTGCATGGTTATCCATACTTCGTCCTGCAAACAAAGCTGAACTATCCAAAACACCAAACACAGAAGGGGTGAAACAGAACAACAACAAACTGCACAAATAGAAACAAAAACCAACTAAGAAATCAAATATGTACAAACATGAAAACAAAGACTAAGTGAGCAATCCTACACCTTTCGTGAAGTCAAGTCCTTCCCCGACAACGGTGCCAATTTGACGTGAGGGTTTTCAAGCCCAAACAATCAAATGATCCTCAGATACCTTAGAGTCGAATTCTCTTGGGTCACTTGGCCTTCACTACTCAGCTTTGGTTCGCTGGTTAGTCGATCGCAATTTGCAAACAGTTTTATCCTGAATTATAAAATGAAAACATAACAACTACTGAAGGAAACAGGAAACGAGGAATGCAAATATATCACTCGACAGCTACAGATCAAATTAAGGTGAGAACGAATGTGGGGAAAGGCCTTGATCAAGTTTTGGATCATCCTAAGGACTATGAGAAACTATTCAGTAGCAGAATAAACAGGAACATGGTTAACGATAAGTTTCGGGTCTTAGGATTGGGTCTATCAACTAAACGACCTAAAACCACTCTCAACACCCACAAGTATCCGCTCAACAAACAACTCAACACCAATCTCTTAAGAAACCCCAAATCAGGAAAACTGAGAAAAACTGCGAATCGAATGAAAATGGGACAATCGAGGCAACGAGATAACAAAACACGTCATCAATCAACATGAATCCAGAATCCTATCAGTACACACAAGAACAATCACATAAATCCAAAAGAATTCACAAAACCCAAACAAGAAGAAAACCTATTTTCCATGGAAGATGTAGAGAAAGTTTCAAACCGCCAATACATCCAAATAGAAGGTTGATCCTCCGTTGGGCTTCGATTCCTCGACTATTTGTCTTCAAATCTTCATTCCCATGGCGTTCCTAGGCTCCCAAGCGCTTTCCCCTTCCTCAATTTTTTTTAGTTCGTCATTTTCTGTCTTCTTCCCCTTTTAAAATCGCGTCTGGTGCTGAATTAATTTTGCTGCCCACACTAGGTGTCACGGCCGTGGTAGGATACCTATCACGGCCGTGGTAGGATACCTATCACGGCCGTGACACCTATTGAGTGGTCAACAATAGCATTGGTCGACTTGTTTCGGCCATAACTTCTTCATTCGGACTCCGATTTTGCTCCAAAAGGTACCATCGGCTTCGTATTCGAACCCTCTATCCAACGGATACCTGCTACAATGGAAGAGACACCAAGAAACTAGTGAAACGGACCGAAATGCTATGTTCGAGAGGAAACGAGCACGAAATGCACTAATGATCAAACCAGACACTTATAACCATCAACTATCATCGAAACCGGAGCAAAAACTGGTCAAGGTAGGGACAATATGACTACCAATAATCAAGCTATCAAAAAGTTCACACCAAACTCAGACATATAGAGATTATGACTAAACACCTATACAAGCGAATATACAAGAGTTTCTCCATTGAACTTATGTCTTGTGGTACTAGCGGAAGAAATGGATGGACGCACGGTCCTGACTGGGTATTTTTCCCATCCCGAGGGAGGGGTGCCTAATCATAACACTACTATCACAAAAAATATTAGCACCCGCCTCTTCTTTTATTCTTTTATTCTTTTTTTTGTATTGGTTGTTAACTAAATCTTCTTCCTCGTGTTTCTTTACTTTTTTTCGCAAAGAGATATGTTACAACCAAGGCCGGACTTGGAAGTAACCGGTCTCCGTCCCACGCCCAAACCTCATAAAAGTTTAGAAGAAGGCGGACCTCAAGGGTCGCCAAACGTATTTAGGTTGTAAACAAACCCAAATGCATTTTATTCAAGTATCCTCATTCGGATACGTCCCGTTCATTTTGACTACATAACACCACAAACAAGCTCGACAAAGAGAATCTATCATACATATCAAACAAGTATAGGCGAAAATTCATAACTTCCATATGTATAAGTTCGAAGCAAACTTATTTTAGAAAAACGGGAGGTGGTCCACAAATGATCTACCTACTATTCATCCTCAAGCAGTGTGAAAATACTACGAATGCATCCAAAGACATCAACAGGTTAAAATTCGAGAGGGAGGTTCGAAAAGCAAGAGTAAGGCACAATATGCATAATTCCAAATAAGAAACCAAAATGAACTAATACCCTAAACATCCAAAAAGAACAAGCATAATACACTTTCACAATTACCCCCACACTTAAACATCACATTGTCCTCAATGGGACCAAAATATAGTAGAGTAGAAAAAAGTTACCGTCAAGAACAAACACAAAGGATGAAGGGTGGAACAACCCACAAAGATGATCGAAAGTAGAGTAATCCAAGTCGATGATTAGAGGAATGTTGGGAAACTTGAAACAAACATAAGAAAATAAGAAAATGCAAAGTACGGACATTAACCACCATAAGCTGTGCATGCTGATCCGCCAGACGGCACACTGTATCTGGAAGAGAAAAGTCCTCATCGGGATGTGATGGAGAAACAGGGGCATCCATGGCATCCATCTCCACCTCCTCATCCACATCATGTCCTAGAATGTGGCCATCGACAGTCACCATAAAAGCCCTGTTAGCTTAGGAGGTTCCAAGTAGCAATGCTTCGAGCTTTGATAGGTGAAGAGATCTAGGCTCAAGACGGAATCGTGGGCACCACTTTCCGAAAAGAGTATTTCCACCGTTACAAGCCTTGGGTATTAGGAAATCCCTTTCGAGAATAAGACCGTCTCCACTCAAGTTCTTAGGCTAGATACTCGAGTCACTTTAGAATTGTAGGCTAGGATAGATGGCTATTTTCTGTATGTATTCTGCACACTAATGCCTCCTTTATATAGGCAGAGGGGTCCAGGGACGAAAAGGTGTGAGTACCTTGGAGCAAGAGGCCATTATCCCTAAGGATAGACTTCTAGGCAACTGCCATGATGTCCCATGGGTTTTGGAGGGAAAACAACTCAGAAAGAGTTTGAATCAGATGAAAGGGTGTGTGCGCATTCGTCCTAGGAGAGAGAGTTATCACGCCAACTATCTAGCTCCCCACCTTCACTCCAACTCATTTTAGTACCGCAGCTAGTGACACTATCATCCAGCTCAAGGTTGAGCTGGACGAGCTTCAGTGTGAGTCCCTAGTTTGATCTATCTCACTGAGGAGCTGATGCTAGCTAGTTTTAGCTAGCTCCTGAGCTAAAGTGAGGTTTCCAGTGAACTCACGTATCCGCCTTAACTTTGGTATCACACCAAGGTCAATTCCATGGTGCATATTTCCAACATTCCTCCCCCATTTTAGTGAAGTCTGTGATTTCGCTAAAATTACAACAAATATCCAACTGAAAAACTCTTGCATCAATGAAAATGTCACGAAGATTTAATTTCCATCTAGTATATTACACATTCCAAAATACTCGAATATAGGGGTGTCGCTATGGATTGAACCCCTCTGCTCATTTGAGTATTTGAAGATAATCTACACAAGAGTTTATCCCATCTATTCTACGATATCTTGACACTATTGACTGCCATGTGTCCCAATCCTCTCACGAGCGCACACGAAACCAAGTCAAAGTTTCTTGAAGCGGCTACACTTCATGCTCGTGTAGGTTAATTCCTTACTCGTGTAGGTTAATTCCTTACTCGTATACACTTTGTCAAGGAATCAATTAAGAAGTTAAACTTCAACCTCTATCACTCGTAGGTTCCGGAGCACATACCTTCGGGATGCTGCAAACCTTGTGCTCCAGTTTCCATTCGTAGGCTTTCCGCATTGAATTCTGCCTCTCACATTATATTAGAGGGAAATTGGGTGTCCTTCGTTTGGAGAACTATACAGACTTAAGTCCCACCCCTCCTACCGATTTGGAAACCAAATCCCTTGCTAATCCCTTTGTCAAGTGATCAGCCAGATTTTGTTCAGATCGAACATATTCCATTATGATTGTCCCGTGAGTGATCAGTTCAAGAACAACAAACACCATGCCTCACCCTTAGATAGTGAGACTTGCCATTATAGACCTGACTATATTCCCTAGCCAGCATAGCATTACTATCACATAAGATAGAAATCGGTGACATAGGTTTCGACCATAATGGAATCTCATAGAGGAGGTCCGTTAGCCATTCTGCCTCTTTGCCAGCAGCCGCTAATGCTATGAATTCAGATTCCATAGTTGACGTTGTGATGCAAGTTTGCTTCTTGGAAGCCACGAAATTGCTCCTCCTCCAAGTAAGAATACGCATCCAATAGTGGAGGTGTTATCCTCCATATTGGATATCCAACTTGCATCCGAGTACCCTTCTATAACCGACGGGCACCCCTTATACGTTAAACCGTAATCCATGGTTCCTTTAAGGTAACCAAGTACTCGTCTGATTGCATGCCAATGATGAGTACTCGGATTACTTGGATATCTGCTCAACTTGCCAACCGCATAAGCGATATCAGGCTTTGTGCTTATCATGGCATACATCAAGCAGGCAAACACTTGTGAGTACTCGTGTTGACATATACTGCCATCCCTGTGTTGGGCATCAACTACACACTAGAGTCAAATGGAGTCCTCAATTCTCGACATCCCTTACTACTAAACTTAGTAAGCACCTTCTCAATGTAGTGACATTGAATCAACAAAATTTCCTTCCCATTTCGTTTGATCCTAATCCCAAGGATCACATCTGCCTCCCCCATGTCCTTCATGGAAAACTTTGATGATAAGAATTCCTTGGTACTATCAACTCGTTCTTGATCAGTTCCAAAGATGAGCATGTCATCCACATACAAATAGATGATGACTCCTTTACCGAGTTCATCAAATTTTGTATACACACACTTGTCTGCCTGATTTAAATGAAAATCATTTGACAAGACAACACCATCAAACTTCTGATTCCATTGTTTAGGTGCTTGCTTTAGTCCATACAAGGATTTGATTAGGTTGCACACCTTATGCTCATTTCCAGGCATAACAAAACCTTCTAGTTGTCCCATGTATACCTCCTCATCGAGATCTCCATTCAAGAATGCAGTCTTGACATCCATTTGATGGATCACTAGATCATGGATTGATGCTAGTGCTATTAATAATCTAATAGTCGAGATCCGAGCCACCGAAGCATAGGTATCAAAGTAATCAATTCCATGTCATTGTTTAAAGCCCTAAATCACCAACCGAGCTTTAAACTTATCGATAGAACCATCAACTTTCATCTTCTTTTTGAAGATCCACTTACTTCCTAACGGTTTACATACCATGGGGAGATCCATTAATAGCCAAGTGTTATTTCCCAAGATGGAATCCTTTTCCTCATCGAAGCCTCCTTCCAAAAGGCGGCGTCTTGCGATCCGCATAGCCTCTTCATATGTACTAGGGTCATCGTCACCATTGTAGCAATACAAGTATGGCGATCCTAGTTCCATCCTGGATCCCTCGATCAGATATATGTTGAAGTTGGTATTCCACGAACTCTTCAAGGCCAGTCTCTGACTCTTACGAGGAAGAGCCTGTTTGTCCATAGGGACAGGCACAATATCCTTTGATGATGGCATCAAATCCTTGGGTCTTTAGATTGATGAAAAACGATTTTCATCGAAGATGGCATCCCTAGACTCAATTAGTGAATGCATAGCGTGTGCATCGTTAGATTCTATGACATAGAACCTATATGCCTTTAAATTCTCAGCATATCCCACAAAGATGCAATCAATGCCTCTTTCTCCTAATGTCTTTCGTTTATGATCACTAAGTTTTACCACAGCCCTACAACCCCAAACTCAAAGGTAACTCAAGTTTGGTTTCCGCATATACCACAATTCGTATCGGGTAGTTCTGTTCCTCTTGTTAAGAACCCGGTTTAGTAGATAACAAGCCGTAAGCATGGCTTCACCCCAAAACCCATTACTCAAACCTAAGTATGAAAATATCGAATTTACCATCTCCTTCAAAGTTCGATTCTTCCTCTCAGCCACACCATTCTGCTGTGGTGTGTATGGAGCAGTAGTTTCATGGATGATCCCCACACTTTGAAAGTACGTTGGATCATAGAACTCCCCTCCTCGATCAGTACGAAATACTTTGATCAAGATACCTTGTTGTAGTTCAACTTCGGTTTTGAACACACGAAATTTCTCAAGGGCTAGATCCTTTGAATTCAACAAGTATGGTAATACCGAGAGTAGTCATCAATGAAGTTGATGACATACCTCTTACCTCCGATGGTCGGAGTGCTATGCAAGTCACACAAATCGCTGTGTATCAACTCAATCATCACTGATTTCCATTGGATAGTAGTGAAAGGTTGACGAGTAATTTTAGTGATCATTCACATTTTACATTGTTTAGCATTGATATCAAAAGAGGGCAGAATCCCTTCTTTCGACATTTCAGTTAGACGTTTATAGTTAATGTGTCCTAACCGAGCATGCCATAAGTAGAAGTCAGAGGTACCAACCAAGAAAGCATGATCATTAATAATAGTATTATTAATATTCAGCATACACATGCCATTGTTATATTGGCCGAAGCCTACAAACACACCACCCTTAGATAATACATATCTATATGATTCGTACACTTGTTTGTAGCCATATCTATTAAGCATACTGCCCGACACTAAGTTCTTCCTAATCTTAGGGACGTGAAGTACATCTCTAAGCTCTAGGCTTTTTCCATAACTAAGTTCCAACACCACCAATCCACGTCCAACAATAGGGGCCGTTGACTCGTTGCCCATGTGAAGTACAACATCATCATCCGATGCCTCGTATGTTTTGAACCAGTGATGATCCTTGCATACATGTTTGTTGGCACCCGAGTCAATCCACCATGCCACTTCATCATCCTGTACATTAGTGAAACATAATTCACATTAATATCTAAATCAAGGTTCAAGAACCGACATTTAGAAGTGGATATCCCTTGATCTTTCGATCTAGGTTTTTGACGCTGTTTGTTGTCGTGATTTAGACTCTTCTTAGTTGGACAATCACGTTTCATGTGACCCGCTTTCTCACATATCCAACAAGAAACTTTTGTTTTCTTGTTAGAGTCTCCTTTGGTGTTGTTCCAAGGGCGCTTCCTGCCCTTCCGTCGAGCAGATGGCTCTCCTTCTTTTGTCATATGAACAGATGAAGAATCCTTCGGTTTCCCACCTTTTTGCATTCGTAGAGACTCCTCTATCCGCAAGTGGCTTCCATGTTGGATCAGGGACAATTCCTCCTTCCCATGCTTAAGCGTGTGCTTAAAGTCCATCTTCATATCATGTTGGGAAAACTGCCCCAAAATGCGAAGCATCTCATTCTATTGCTCCATGACCGGTATGGTCTCGGCCATTTTGTAATTTAAGAAATTACTAGCCAGGAACTTCGTACTCGAAGAATCCTGAGCCAAATACTTTGACTCCAGCGCATCCCACAACACGTGGGCCGATTCATAATTTTGATAGATATCAAACAATGAATCCGCCATGCCATTCAGAATATGGCCACGACATATGTAGTCGTCATTGTCCCACTTTAGTTGCTTTTGTACCCTTTCCTCCTTCTTCGTCTCGCCCGACTCCGCCTCCTCAAGCTCTGGAGGATAAGGTGTAGAAAGAACATACATAACCTTCAAAGTAGTGAGAAGGAAGTGCATCTTCTTCTGTCACCGACGGAAATCCACACCTTTAAACTTCTCGAGTTTGCCAAATCACACTGTCATTTCCTTGATTGCTGCACCCTTGGACATAGCAAATACTCTTTTCGAATGTTAGCTTAGGAGGTTCCAAGTAGCAATGCTTCAAGCTTTGATAGGTGATGAGATCTAGGGTGAAGACGGAATCGTGGGCACCACTTTCCGAAAAGAGTATTTCCACCGTTACAAACCTTGGGTATAAGGAAATCCCTTCCGAGGATAAGATCGTCTCCACTCAAGTTCTTAGGCTTAGATACTCGAGTCACTTTAGGATCGTAGGCCAGGATAGATGTCTGTTTTAAGTAAGTATTATGCACATTACTGCCTCCTTTATATAGGCAGAGGGGTCCAAGGACGAAAAGGTGTGAGTACCTTGCACCAAGAGGTGCCATTATCCCAAAGGATAGACTTGTAGGCAACTGCCATGATATCCCACGGGTTTTGGAGGGAAAACAACTCAGAAAGAGTTTGAATCAAACGAAAGGGTGTGTGCCCATTTGTCATAGGAGAGAGTGTTATCACTCTAACTACCTAGCTCCCCACCTTCACTCCAGCTCAGCTCAGTACCGCAGCTAGTGCCACTACCATCAAGCTCAAGGTTGAGTTGGACGAGCTTCAGTGTCAGTCCCTAGCTTTATCTAGCTCACAGAGGAGCTGATGCTAGCTAGTTTCAGCTAGCTCCTAAGCTAAACTAAGGTTTCCCATGAACTCACGTATCCGTCTCAACTTTGGTATCACACCAAGGTCAAGTCCATGGTGCATATTTCCAACATTCCTTCCCCATTTTAGTGAATTATGTGATTTCGCTAAAATTACAACAAATATCCAACCAAAAAACTCTTGCATCAATGAAAATGTCACAAAGATTGAATTTCCAACTAGTATATTACACATTCCAAAATACTCGAATATAGGGGTGTCGCTTTAAATTGAACCCGTCTAATTATTTGAGTATCTGAAAATAATATACACAATAGTGTATCCCATCTATTCTAAGATATCTTGACACTATTGACCACTATGTGTCCCAATCCTCTCACGAGCGAACACGAAACCAAGTCCAAGTTTCTTGAAGCCACTAGATAGCCCAAATGTGTTGGTGTACCGTCGACCATCGTCCAAATCAGGAATAAATCTCGATCTAGGATGTGTCCAAGACTCTCATGGCGAGCACTGATAGCCCAAACCAACCCTCCCTGAAGGAATCTGTGAAGAGGGTTCCTGAAAAGTGTTGCCTTGAGCCTCCCAGCAGCAAATGGTACAGCATCTCTCCCCACTCGAGGCCAGAATGAGGCATTGGCAGCAGTCAAAGTATGAACACCTTTATAGATCATCAGCTGCTGAAACCAAGCGTCCTCATCAACCCGCCAATGGCGCCAATTTGATGTCACGGTTTTCAAGCCCAAACAATCAAAGTATCCTGAAATACCTCAGATTCAAATTCTCTCGGATCACTTGGCCTTCAGTACTCAGCTTTGGTTCGCTGGTTAGTCGATCACAATTTGGAAATAGTCTTATCCTAAACTATAAAATGAAAATAGAACAACTTCTAGAGGAAACAGGACACTAGAAATGCAAACATATCACTCGACGACTACAGATCAAATTAAGGTGAAAACGACTGTGGGGAAATACCTTGTTCGGATGTTGGATCATCCTAAGGACTATTAGAAACTGTTCAACAGCAGAATAAACAGGAACACGAATAATGATATATTTTGGGTCTTAAGATCGGGTCTATCAACTCAACATCCTAAAGCAACTTGCAACACCCACAATTATCAGCACAAACGGAAATCGAGATACCAAGATAACAAAATACATCATCAATCAATATGAATCCACAATCTTATCACTACACACAAGAACAATCCCACAAATCCAAAGAAATTCACAAACCCCAAACAAGAAGAACACCTATTTTCCCATGGAAGATGTAGAGAAAGATTCAACCCGCCAATCCATCAAAATAGAAGGTAGATCCTTCATTGGGCTTCGATTCCTCAACTATTTGGCTTCAAATCTTTATTCTCATGGTGTTCCTAGGCTCCCAAGCACTTTCCCCTTCGTCAAAATGTATTTAGTTCGTCATTTTCTGTCTTTCCTCCTGAAATTGCGTCTGGTGCTAAACTAACTTTGCTGTCCAAACTAGTCGTCATGGCCATAACAGATTACCTATCATGGCCATACACCTATCACGGCGTGACAGCTTGTGTCACGGCCTTGATGAGTCAATAGCAGTATTGATCGACTTCTTTCGGCCACAACTTCTTCGTTCGGACTCTGATTTCGCTTCGGAAGGTACCATCGGATTCGTATTCAAACCCTCTATCCAACGGATACCTGAAATCATGGAAGAGACTCCAAGAAACAAGTGAAACGGACAGAAATGGTCCGTTCGAGAGCAAACGAGCACGGAATGCACTAATGATAAAACTGGACACTTAAAACCATCAAATATCATCAAAGCTGGAGCAAAAACTGGTCAAGGTAGGGTCAATATGGTTACCAGTAATCAAGCTATCACACGCTGTTCCTCATTATTCAGGAAGTTACCAATTTCAGCACAGGGGGTTCACGGCATGCACTGCCCATGCAGTTTCCCTATAGAAGGCTGAATTTTGCAGTTTGCCTATAAAAGGCTGAATTTGTGGAAAGAGAAAGAGCTTCTTCTCCAACGAATTACCATTGATATTTCTGAGACATTTCTCTGCAAAAACACCATATCTCCATCCCTAGAAGTCCGATTGAAGATCCAAAGGAGTCCCCATTGAAGATTGAAGCTAGAAGATCAAAAGCGAAGATTGCAGCAGGATCAATTTATTATTTCTTCAACAAGATAATGGTTAGGTCTTATTCTATTTTCTATTCTTCTAGAGTCATGGTTAGAGTTTCTTGGTTGAGATGTAGGAATTGAGCTATAATACTCTCCCTAAAAGTATACGGTCGATAATTGTTAGATAATTGGATTTGAATGAAAGATTGCTTTAATTGGTGGGTTTTCAACCTTATTTTTGTTACGACTTGAATTAGGTCAAATCTATGAAATCCTCTGTTTGGTAGACTTAGGAAATTATATGATTATTAATGTAAGATGGAAGAAATTTAACAGTGGGGTAAGTCGATAACTCGATCTAAGTCAAACATTGCTCGATCTGCCTACTATTAAGAAGTTGAGCTTGACGAATCATCCCTTCCAAGAACTTGTCTTCTCCTCCTCATTTGAATCATAATTGTTATTTTTAATTGAATCAATCGAATCATTATAACCCCTCCTCAAGTTATTCAGTCTAGACCGTGTTGACGAGTTTGAGGAATAGCATAACAAGAGGAATCCTTGGACACATATGACACTTCTGTTATCGAGATAACTTCGCAGTTATTTTGGCGATCACTTACAAAACTGTCACTAAGTGTCTTGGTACCCGTCTCAAGGGATTCACACCTATGTTGGTGCATCCCTCCTAGACCAGCTTCGTTCCGGGACGCCATATTACTGATAATATCATTATTTTGTAGGAAGCTGTTCATTCTATGCATAGGAAAACATGGAAGAAAGGACACATGTTGCTGAAGATTGATCTTGCCAAAGCTTATGAAAAAAATTGCTGGAGTTTTATGGAGGATACTCTCCTTCGAGAGGGCATCCCACTAGCCTTTATCTCTTTGGTTATGATGTATCTCACCTCCGCCTTGTTTCGTATATCTTGGAATGGCGCGCTCTCTAACTCCTTTCTCCCTGAAAGAGGCTTGTGCCAAGGCTGTCCCTTGTCACCTTATATCTTTACACTTTGTGCTAAAAGATTGAGCCATATCATTGCTAATAGTGTGGAAAAGGGGGATTGGCGACCTGGTTTTCTGCTAAAGATAGTACCCGGCTAACGCTTATGTTTTTTTGTAGATGATTAAGTTATGTTTGGAGAAGCTATCATTCAACAGGATGAGGTTATTTTGAAATGCTTGGATGAATTTTGTGCAACTTTAGGTTAATCAGTCAGTAAAGACAAATCATGGGTCGTTAAAGGTAAATCTGAGTCGTGCCATCTCTAGTAGGTTGGGAATTGCTTCGACCAACAATTTGGTGTCGAAATTATCCATGGACGAACTTCTCCATATCACTTTAAACATGTTCTAGCAAAGATGAATTGCCGATGATCGCCGAAATAACTATGAAGTTATTCCAAAAACTCAAGTTTTGTTTGTGTCTGAAGGTTTAGACTGAAATAATTGGTTTAGACTGATAAGGTGTTCTTCCGGAATTAAAAGAAATCACGAGTAATTGGAAATAGCGCTGACTTGGTCCATCAACACTTAAGCTACTGATAACTACACCCAACTTGGTCCATTGGGGGCAAACCAGAGCGCCCGCCAATTACAAGATGAATAACGTTTAAAACTGGAAGGACCACAAAACGTAGAGTTAGGTTATCGGCATACCCCAGCGATAACTTAATTATATCCTCGATTGTTAATGTTACGAACTCCTAAGTCTATCATGAACAAAGGATTCCATATATTTGACCTAATTCTAGCCGTAACAAGAATTAGGTTGCAAACCAAACAAACGAGGCAATCCTTCATTACAATCCAATTATCCACAATCGTTGTTCTTAAACATTCAAGACAGGTATCATGGCTCAAATCCTACATCTCAAACAAGAATCTCTACAATTTAGCTGCTCATAGTTCTAGAAGAAGACAAAACAAAAGAATTCCTAACCATCATCTTGTCGGAGAGATAACGGCTTGTTATTCCTCCAATCGTCGCTTTAAATCTTTTATCTTCAATCCTAGCTGCAATCCTTGATGGGAACTCTTTTGGATCTTGAATTGAGCTTCTAGGAGAGGTTTTGTGCTGGTGTTTATAGAGAAAAGTCGGGAAAAATAAAAAAACACGAAGTTGGGGATTTGCTTTCTCTTTCCTCAAAATCTGCCCATTTATAGGGAGTTGACGGATCTGGAAGGCGCACACCGTGCAGGGGGTGCACGTTATACTCCTCCCTATCTTCAATCTTTTCGCGTAGCAAAAGGAAGGGAAAGGTATGCAGTGGTTCACGCCGTGCACCTCCTATTCTCCAAACTTCCTCGAAGAAAAAAGGGTGAAACGGCGTGCATGGGTGCACGCCATTCCTACGTTTTAAGGCCGATACTTTCAACATTATCTAGGGCTGCACGGCATGCAGTCCCTCTGCTTCTCTATTTCCTTTCTCAATTTACCATTCGAGCTCCAGTCATGCTATACTTCATGTCCTTGGCTTCATAGCCAGACCACCTATCTTCGAAGTACTTGTAGGTGACAAATACTACAAAGAACACATTAAATGAACCGAAACGGGACAAATGAGCGGATCTAGGCAAGTGATGCCAAAACACGAAATCATGTAGGAATGAATCTCTAACCAACTAATAATAACTAAAAAGCATGCATGAAAGGATAGACAATTGCTACAAATTCTAGCCATATCAAATCCGCCCACACTAAAACCTTGCTTGTCATCAAGCAAATTTACTTTTTGCACTCTAAGCAAACTTTAAACATGGTGAAAGTAAAACAACATGCTAGCAGTTCAAGCCTACTTCAGGATGCCAAAAATACATTTTAGATCACCAAACGACACAATTATATTTACCGAGTTCTCTAATCCAAATGAAGAGCAAACCTGTGCATATAGTTATTACCACTTGACACCCACCGACAAAAACATTTCCCCTATCACCTAAGCTCGAAACAGATGGTCCTGGTCGGGTATTTTTCCCGTCCTAAGGGAGGGAGTGCTTACTTTAACACTGCATTCAAACAAGAGCACTCCACTCTTTCTTTGTAATTTAACTATACATAATACACTAAACACGTTTGAGTCAATTGAATTACTTACTTAATTGCACACTCACTTTTCAAAAAAGTTGTATAGTTTTGGAGGGTATCTTTCCAAATGGGGGTAGTTGCGACCCTAATCGGGCTAAGGCTCTCATCCACATAGACCCAGTTTACTTGAAAAACCCCGACCCACAACTAGGAAGAGGTGAGAAGATAAGCCTGAAGGGACTAGCTTACAGGTGGCAGACTCAAAGTCGCCTGTGTGATGAATCGCAACCAAACCCCCATGACAATTTGGGCAGATTGGCCTCTTTTGAACCTTATTCGGACCATCTAGTCAAATATGACTTTAATCAACTAGAGCGACTCGATAGGGGAATTAATTGTTAACAAGTCAGTAAGCATCAAGATCGAGTCACCAAGTGCATAAATCTATTCTAGACTCGTTTCAAGAAAAACGGGAGGCGACCCAAAACTGATCTATCTTGCATCCTATTCACCCTCAAGTAGCAATATTATGCTAACATGCATCCAATTCATTCATAGTTTTTTAGTTTAAGAGGGAATTTCAAATGTTGAACGACAAGGATTTAATCAAAGCAATCAAGTGAATTACTAGCTTCCTAATTCATCCCATAAACCCCAACACTTATTCTCACAAGAGTCACATTAGAGAGAGAGTAAGTGATACCGATGAAATGAAGTTTGATGGTGAGATTTGATAGAACCTTTGTTCGGGACCCGCCAACCATAACACAACAACGTACTAGTGATAGATGCAACCGAAGTCATCATCCGTTATACAGGCCAAAGAGAAAAATTAAGAAAAGAAATCAAATGACATAGTCTTAAACAAAAACCAAAATAAATAAGTCTAAATCAAGATACGTCCCAAGTGATCACTGATCTAGCGGAGAGTATGGATACCTCGGGAACTGAGGGTATGGATCGTACTCCAGCCACTGTGGTGGTGGTTAAGCTGGCCACAAAGGTGGGTAGGTAGCTCCAGTGAAGTAGCTGTCCTGATAGTATGACATGTGTCAACTCTACCAGTGCTGCTACTATAGGATGTAAGTAATCTGGTCTCCCGGCTGCTGGATCCACTGGCCTTGCTGAGCCTGGGCCTCAGCAAACTGCTCGTCCTATCGCTCATAACGAGTCCTAGCCTCTCTGCTCTCGGCCACATAGTCCTGGAAGTCCTGACGGAGTCCTCGCACCTCGCTCTCAATCCTCTCGGTCCTCGGGTCTAGGTTATCCCAAGCAGCTCTACTATGACCGTCAAACCAATGGAAGTCCTGGTTGGGGAAGGTCTGACTGTCGAGAACGTCACTCATGTTTATCTGCAGCCCTCCAATCTATGCTGCAAGTTTCTTCACAGTATCTAGAGGGAAGTCTGCTCCTTCCCCCTCTCTAATATATGGCCCATCCATCACAATAGTAGCCAACGGGTTAGGGACTCTATGCTCCTTGAGGGTCCAAAACGTGATAGGAAACCCGCGTTGAAACAGCGGCTCCACGTCGAATGCGTCCATCACTCGATTCATTCGCACCAGTCGTGCGATGAAGCTCCCCCAAATAGGACTCCCATTCCTCTCTGCTCGACGATATGCCTGAACAGGCCTATGACCAAATCCCAAGATAGATCTTCACTTCATTCTCGAGGTAATAGAAAAGCCACAAGTTTTTGGAGTTCACTAATACTAGACTGCTTCCTAGCAGTGATGGCGCGATGGAAGAGCAGTTGTTGAAGCCGCATCCTCGGTATCTTAATGCGCTTCGCCTTCGAGGCCCGAGCAGAATAGGAAGCATTGTCCCAAACAATATCCTTCCAGAACTCCCTCGGGTTCGGAACTGGTTCCTATCCATGGTAGCCAATAACATGACCTCCAAGTTGGCCACCTACTGCGGGGTATAGAAACCCATGTTCTCTGTTAGCTCATCCGCTTAAAAGGAGGACGGTCGACCTCCAAGTCGGAATTTGATGCCTCCCCCCTCATAGGTAGAGGTGTACCTCGCTATCTTCACCATGGAGTAGAACTCCTGGGTGGCATGCAGAAGCTTCTGATCATCGAGCCGTACCAGCGGCAAAATACCTGCTCTTTCATAGTATGCCATCAACCAAGTGCACCACCCTTCCTCCATGAAGCTCTGGAAGTCTAGGTATCCCTGTAGTGCAGTTGCCCAAGTCCAATACACTTGGTATCGACAGGCAAATTCACTTCCTGGCTCGACGTTGAAAAATCGTCTGCTTCACCTCTAAGCTCGATAGAGCAGTAGCAGCGGCTGTAATTGGATCTGATGGTGTCTCTCGCTGAGAAGCTGGCCGTGAACGGCGAGGATTAGCAGACGATGAAGCTCCACCTCTCTGTGGACGGCTAGAAACAGAAGCCCTTCGTGGAGATGAGGATGGACTAGTCCCAGCAGAGGAAGGCTCCGAGGAAGGATTTGGCCGCGACCTCTTCCCTATGCCAGTAACTTTCCCTAGGCCTAGGGCGGATGCCTTCTTCCTATTCATCCTACAAAACTATAACAAACACAATTCTAACAAAATTGCATGTTGATTAACATCCACAACATCCCATAATATGAACATATTCCCCCCCCACACGTAAATTGTGCACGTCCCCGTGAACTCAATAGCAAAGCAAGGCATAAGTCATGGAATGAAAGGAACCAAAACGAACATCCAACAAATGCAACATTCGCATGGTAGACAACCATAACAACCAATACTAGTGACACAAGTTCCAAACACGGAATAAGCAATACATGGAACAATGAAAAACAAGTGCACATAGCATATGAACATTTGCCAAGAACATCAACCATAGTAGCAAAACATCAAGAACATAGGCCACTTTAAATCCAATTGACATAATCTCCACACAACCTTGGTTACTCAACACATAAGCATAAATAATGAAATCATCGGAGCAACACATGCGGGAGCGATCGAGCATGGCATAGGCATAGGAAGTCCTTAACAAAGCATATGGAACACAATGAAACCATTAAGATCTTGAAATTTCAGAATTTCGAAATTTTGATCGAACTCGAAAGTTCAACCGTTATCGAAAAGACAAAATTCCAAGCAAGGTTGAGGTTCTATGGCACAATCATCATTATAAGTATGCAAGTTCAACACCTATAGCACAATGTTCACAAGGAATCTACCCAATTGACCCAATTTTAGAAAAACCATATTTTTTACCTAAAAATTCGAAAACTAACCGAAATTGGGGCAAATCGATTTTGAGAGTTGGAGAATGAAATTGGGCAGACAATGAGTTGAGGAAGACTAACGAGAAGCCCTGAATTGTCTGAATTAAGATGGAATTGATGTTTTTGGTGTTTTGGGTGTTTTGGGCGGTTTGGGTGTTTTTGGGTGTTATTGAGGATTGTGGGTTGTGGGGAGGGGATATGGGTATATAAGAAGGCCAAGGGAAGGGGAGGGTGTGGGGTTATCAGGGGAGGAGGAGGAGGAGGGAGGGAGGCGGCGGTTGGAGGTGGTGCGGCGACGGAGGAAGCAAGAGAGGAGGGCAGCGGGGCGGGCGGCGCAAGGAGAGGGGAGGGAGGGGAAGAGGGAAGGGGAATGGGGAGGGGAGGAGAGGGAGGAGGAGAGGGAGGAAAAGAGGAAGGAGGGACGGGGAGGAGAGGAAGGAAAAAGAAGAGAGAAAAGGGGCGGCGGCTGGGAAGAAGGGGGAAGAAAGGAGAAAACCCCGTGGAGAGAGAATGGGGAGATTTAGATTCAAAACAGGGTGCACGGCATGCATAGGTGCATGTCGTTCCCTGTTTTGGGGTACGTGGATCTCGGGCTGAAAAGGTCAGCACAGCGTGCAAGTGTGCACGCCGTTCCTCAAATTAGAGGCCGCAGATTTTTAGAAAACACACCCTGCACGGCGTGCAGAGTATTTTTCTCAGCAACTTTTTCAATCGAAGTCCAACAATTTCAGCATTCAACAAACAACAAATATAGCACTCCTAGGGTTTAATTTACATCAATAATCACCAAGGACATTATCAATGACTCAAGACTTGACTCAAACAAAAAATTCACACCAAAGATGCATCAAATTACGCACAAATTACTATCTAAGGTCTTTTATTCTCTATTCTAACAATGAATACAGAAGGGGTACCTCCCAAGAGTGCTTGCTTAACGTCTTTAGCTAAACGGCCTCCCATGAACAATTCAAAGTGGGAAACAATCCACCTCGTCGACAACACCTACGGTGTCACCAACTCGGTAGTGTTTCAAACGATGTCAGTTCACTTTGAAAGGTTCAGAGGAGGGTGATGTTGTTACCTCAATGGTCACATAGCGGAAGACCTTCGTCACGGTGAATGGGGCACTCCACTGAGACTTGAGTTTCTCGGGAAACAACTTGAGCCTCAAGTTGAAGAGGAGAACAATGTCGCCTTCCTTGAAATTGTTAATTGACCTCAAGCGGGGATCATGGTCCCTCTTCATCTTCTCCTTGCATATCCTAGAACCCTCGTAGGCATGGCATCAGAGCTCCTCCAACTCACGAGTTAGCAATGGTTGGAACTTGAAGTCAGGTGGTGCTTCCTCGAATGTCTTCTTCAAGGTAGAAAACCCCACAGGCGGAGTAACTACTGCAGGAACCTGTTCGTTGGGCAACTCCTGCAGCAATTGATTAATCAAGGACGAATCCAAGGCATCTAGATTGAACAAGTCATTAACTTGAAAGGCCGAGGCCATAACATGCACATTTTTAGAATCAGCATGATCATAATCAACAACATCTTGCACATACGAATATTTCATGTTCGGGGTTAACTTAAAGGTAGTCTCCTCCTTGCCAACACGCAAGGTGAGTTATCCCTCAAACACATCTATAATTGCTTTAGAACGGTTAAGAAATGGTCTACCTAAGATCAAAGAAATTTTGTTAAATCCGGTATCAACTACCACGAAATCAACCAGAAACATAAAATATCTAATTTTCACATAAACATCCTCCACAATTCCCTAGGGAAACTTAGTCGACTTATCCACCAGTTGGAGTCTCATTTGAGTTAGCTTAAGTTTGTTCAATCCTAGCTTTTTATACAATGAGTATGGCATCACATTTATACTAGCACCTAAGTCTACTAAACTTTTTTCAACATCAAATTCTTTAATCCTACAAGGGATATGGAAACTACCAGGATTGTTGAGATTTGTAGGGATGTATGTGGAGACGATTGCTGAACATTGCTCATTGAGAGTGACATTTGCAGCGCCCGTCACCTTCCGCTTGTGAGTAATATCTCCTTCATGAACTTGGTGTACATTGGCATCTTTGCAATGGCATCAACAAAAGGAAGTGTGAATTGCACTCCCTTGAGCTTGTCCACGAGTTTTTCAAAACTCTTGGCATGGAGATCCTCATATAACCGGTTGGGATATGGGCCTTAGGCTTATAAGGTGCCAACACCGGGTTTGAGCTAGAAGTAACTTCTTTCGTTGTTTAAACTTTAACCTCCTTTGAAACTTTCGATACCCCACGATCTAGAGGAGGTTGTAACACTTCTTCTTCATCCTCTTTGGCTTCATCTTCAATTGCACTCACCGCATCCTTTTTCTCTGCCTCTTCCTCATTAATATCCTCATAAGTGATGACAGCCTTCAGTTCTACAAATCCACCTTTTGGATTCTCCTTCGTATTTCCAGATAAGGTACCTGGTTGTAGAATGGAGAGGAGGCGTCCCATCTAAACTTCCAAGTTGTTGATGGAAGTTTGTTGGTTCTGGATGAGAGTTTATTGGTTCTGAAGGAGTTGGTGTAGCATGGTGTTGTTGTCCATTGGAGGTGCTGATGAAGATGATGGTCCAACTTGAGGAGTTGCTGCTTGTGGGAATCTGGGAGGAGGTGCTTGACGGGCTTGATAACCCTGTTGATTATAACCCTATTTTTGTCCTTGGGGTGGATAACCCCTTTGATTTTCCTGGCGGTAACCTTGATTTCCTTGGAAGCCTAGGTTGTACCCCAAATTTGATTGCCCGGGAGGTCTTTGAGGAGCTGCCTGCGAGTGGTTTGGAATATGTCCTTGAGGTCCCGGTCCTTGTTGATAGTTCCGGTAGCCTTGATTTTTTTGTGGGTAATTGTAGTACCCACCTTGGTTGGGTTGGAAGTTGGTTTGGTAACAACCTGAATTGTAGCCAACATGCTGATTCTTATCCCCGTGGACATAATCCACCTGCTCGAAATTATCCACATATTCTTCCGGAGCAGCTTCCTCTGAAAAAATTCACATGATGAAACATTATGTCCTTCATGTCCACATTCCTCACAGTAGTACACCATCACTGCCTTCCGTGGTTGAGGTTTAGGAGGTGGTGCAGCATCTTTGACTGGTGCCTTGGACAATGCCATGTTGTTCATCTGATGCACCAATGCATCAACCTTGGAGTGGAGAAGATAGAGGGATTGATCAGAGTTGTTGTCAAGGGCTTGTTAAGGTGTGCTTGATGATGGTGGGGCAACTGGTGCTTGTAAGCTCCTTGGTGCTTGTTGGCGCGCCCAATTCTTAGTCTTGATAGCCATTTCCCTGAATAGCTGTAGACACCTTACTAGAGTTAGTGACTTCAGATCACCATCTGCAGCTTGGTTGATCATCTACATGTTCTCATAATCAAGAGCACGTGCGAAAATGTCCGCCAGAGTCTAATCCTCCATGTAGTGATGGGGGTATGAGTACAACAAGGATTGGAAGCGGTCCCAAGTCTCGTGATAGAGCTCTCCATATCTCTGCTGAAACTTACTGATCTAAGCCCTGATTGCATCTGTCTTGTAGGGTGGAAAGAACACTTCTAGGAATGCTTTAGCCAAAGCATCCTATGTCCAGAACGAGTTGATTGGTTGGTTGTCCGACCAATGCTTGGCCTTCCCTTCGAGAAATAAGGAGAAGAGCCTCATGGGAACCACATCTGCATGGACACCGTTGAAGTTCATGAGCTCTACAATCTCGATGAAGTGTCTCAGATGCTGACTCAAGCATTAGTGATCATTGCCTGAGTATGGTCTCTGCTACACAATCTAAACATATGGGGTCTTCACCTTGAAATTCCGGTTGTTAACTGGCGGAGGGACTATGCTCGAGCTAGTGCCTGCAAGTGTGGCTTAGTATAGTCCCTAAGTGTTCGGACTACGTCTCCCATTATGATTGGTTCTTCAAAATCTTCTTCTTCGCTTGAAGATGTTGAGAGTGGTGAATGAGGTAGTGAAGGTACAGGTAGCACAACCTCTAAGTTGAGAATGGGTTGATGTTGAAGAGAGAGCACAAGCCGAGGTGGTGTGAGATACTTTGCAGATTCCGAAGTTGTCGCTCACGGATTCGGCTAGACTGTCTCATAAACTGCACCTAAACTCCTACACATCCAAAAATAACACACCAAAGTGAAACCCAAACAACAACAATGAGATGGGAAAACCAAAACTAAAATGGAGTCAAATGCCTAAATCGGCGCCGACTAAGTCCTTTTGAAGGAACGAGAGAAGTTCACGGCAACGGCGGCAAAAACATGATCGCCGAAATAACTGTGAAGTTATTCCGACCACTCAAGTGTCGTTTGTGTCTGAAGGTTCCTCTCATTATGCCTCAACCCAAACTCGTCACCATGGTTTAGACTGAAATAATTGGTTTTGGATTTTAACTATTCTAATGATTAAATTAAACTAACAATTCATAGGTTGATTAAAATGGAGAAGACAAGTTCTTGGAAGAGATGAGTTGTCAAGCTTAACCTCCTAAATGCATTCAAAACAAACCAATGTTGGACTTGAATTTAGTAAAACGAATCTCCTATCACTCGTATGAATCCGCGGCACGATCATGCACACGGATTACCACTACTAGCTTCCCAACTAAGGTAGAAATAACCTTAATCAGGCTAACCGATAATGAGCACCGAGAATTTATACAAAGTGATAAGTTGTTCTTCCGGAATTAAAAGAAATCACGACTAATTGGAAATAGCCTTACCTTGGTCCATCAACGCCTAAGCTACTGCTAACTACACCCAACTTGGTCCATTGGGTACAAACCAGAGCGCCCGCTAATTACAAGATGAATAATGTTTAAAACTGGAAGGAACACAAAAGGTAGAATTAGGTTATCGGCTTACCCCACTGATAACTTAATTCTACCCTTGATTGTTAATCTTACGAACTCCTAAGTCCATCATGAACAAAGGATTCCATAAATATGACCTAATTCTAGCCGTAACAAGAATTAGGTTGAAAACCAAACAAATGAGGCAATCCTTCATTCCAATCCAATTATCCACAATCGTTGTTCTTAAACATTCAAGAGAGGTATCATGGCTTAAATCCTACATCTCAACCAAGAATCTCTACGGATTTAGCTACTCATAATTCAAGAAGAAGATAAAACAAAACAAACCCTAACCATCATCTTATCGGAGAGATAGCGGCTTGTTATCCCTCCAATTGTTGCTTTTAATCTTCTATCTTCAATCCTAGCTTCAATCTTTGATGGGAACTCCTTTGGATCTTTAGTTTAGCTTCTAGGAGAGGTTTTGTACTGGTTTTTACAGAGAAAAGTTGGGGATAATCGAGGAAAAATGAAGTTTCCGGATCTGCCCTTTATAGGGAGTTGCCGGATCTGGAAGGCACACGCCGTGCATGTGGTGCACGCCGTGCTCCTCCTTATCTTCAATCTTTCCGCGTAGCAAAAGGAAGGGAACGACGTGCAGTGGTGCACGCCATGCACCTCCTATTCTCCAAACTTCCTCGAAGCAAAAAGGGCGGAACGGCATGCATGGGTGCATGCCGTTCCTATGTATTAAGGGAGACATTTTCAACATGATTTAGGGATGCACGGCGTGCAGTCCCTCTGCTTCTCTATTTTCTTTCTCAATCTACCGTTTGAGCTTCAATCGTGCTATACTTTACGTCCTTTGCTTCTTAGCCAGACCATCTATCTCCAAAGTACATGTAGGTGACAAATGAGCGGATCTAGGCAAGTGATGCCAAAATACGAAATCATAAAGGAATGAATCTTGAACCAATGAATAATCACTAAAAAAATTCGTAATCAGATTATTGTTATTTATAAAGTTTGGAGAAGTAGTATTGATTTGTAATGATTCGTAATTTAAACACTTATTTGTTCCTCTTTTGATTAGTTCATAATTTCGTAAAATCTGAAACTCTTGTTACGGATACGAGATTCGTATAATGTTGTTATAATATTTTTAAAGGGTTATTATTTAAGGAATTTTCACATTCCTTGCCAAATGACAAATTAGTTGGTTTATATAATTACTTTGATTTGACATAATTAAAAACGCATTATCGGACGGGGAAAGAACTTATATTTAAATAAGTACGTCACAAATAGTTTTGGCGATTTGATAATTCTTTTGTCGTCGTGTTAACGTTAAAGAAAATGTTACATCGATTCAAATAATCAGAATGTTTGGGTTTTTTGAGTTTACGACCTTAACTCCTATACGCCAAATAGAACTAAAGAGGTTACGAATTTTATTTTTGCTATTATTCTACACCTACTTTGGTTTTATTCTACTCTTAATCTAGATTTAAGAAAAACTAATGTAAACAACACACAAAGGGATTTGTCCTTCTGACTGAATTGGGCCCTAACTTGAGTTGGCCCAACCGGAAAATAGGGCCGAAATGACGGACAAGAGGGGCCGAGCCTGCGCGCTGAACCAGCCAAACCGGTTACCCAAGGTTCGACCTGACATCTGAAACGACAAAAATGCTCCTATCAAGCCCCCGCATTAAAGAAGGAAGACAGGGGAAAAATCGTAATCTCAACCTAACGCTAATCGGCCGTATAAAAGGCCCTCTTAATTAAAAAAATGCCATACTCTTCACCATCCCTCTCTCTTCTCCTCTTCTCTCCTCTCATCCTCAGACTTCTCTCCTATCCCTTAGCACCGACGGCAACGGAAGCGTCATCGCCGCTGCTGCTTCTCCCTTTTACTCTCTTTCCCATGTCCTTCGCCTCCTTCTCCACTTTCTTATCCTCCTTTTCCCTTCTTCTTCTCCTCCTTCTGTTCTCCTTTTTCATTCGTCGGCGATGGTTGTGCTAGCGGCGTCGCCGCCGCCCCTCTCTTCATTTTATCATTCTCCTTCTTTTGTCTTCTCCCCTTAATTTTTCTCTATTTTTTATCTCCTCTCCGTCTCTTCCTCTCTCACAATGGCGGAGGCGGTCACCGCCGCCTGTCCCTCCGTCTCTCTCCTCACTTCGTTGTCCATGGGTCGCGTCGCCTCCTACACAGGCAACAAAAAAGGTAAACAAACGGACCCTCTTCCCTACCCCTCTATTCTATTGATTTTAACTAGATCCGAGCTTGTATGTCGTCGGAGGAGTCGTCTAGCGACATGCAAGCCCCGATCTACAGATCCAGTGTTTGAATGATGCTTTTATTACCTTTTCGATATCCATTACTGACAAAAAGAGAGGTGGCTGCTCTCTGATGACTAACATAAACGAGCCCCAAATTGGGCCTGAAATCTGGCCTGAAATTGGGCCGAAAAGTCCATCAAATGTCGCAAAGGTTTGTCAGTTTTTTCCCTGAATTTTGAGTTAGCAGATTTGGAGTCCAATCATTTCGGTCGTTTCTTTTTAAAATAATCTAAAATAATTGACTTAGAAAAATCAACATTGTTTGAAAATACACCAACTAATTACAAATAGCTCTGTAACGCGTACTTTAACTAATTCGAGCAAGTAAACTCGTCACATAGAGTTTGATGGATAAGATTGGCTCGGTGCTAAATCCTCGCTTGAGATGCAAGGATTGTTTAACTATATGTTATTGACACGGATTCCATACCCGAACAAAATTTGGTTACTACACAATCCAAGGTTTGTTGTTCTCTTAAGGTATTTCATGACTATGTCTATAGCATTTCAATGCTCTAAACTAGGACTACTAGTAAACCTTCATGTCAATCCCACAACATATGTCATGTCTGGTCTAGTATAATTAGTTACATATTGCAACCTTCCAATTATGCTTATATATTCAAATTGTCTTACACTATCTCTAGTGTTCTTAAAAGGTTTTTATACTAGTATCATAAACTGTACAAACTAGGTTATAGTCAAAATAATGAGGACTACTATTTGACGTCCTAAACTTCGTAAAGACGAAACTATCCAAATTTACTAATTCGAAAAACTTTGTATCTAAAAAACTATCAAAATGTATAGTTCGAGAAACTTTGTACCGACGAAACTATCAAAATATTTATTTCGAAAACCTCTCACGGTACGTTTTTCCTTACAATTCTGTGAACACAAATCGGGATTGATCGAAAAAATCGGCCGCAAGAGGCCCCGGCCGGAAGGTCGTTTCGGCCGCAGGGAGCCCTAGCCAGCGGGCTGTTCCGGCCAGCAACTACTGCGTGCCGGAACAGCCGGCCGGCCGGGTTTCCCTCCGGCTGAAACCACCTTCCGGCCGAGGCCTCTTGCGGCCGATTTTTCGATCATGCGGCCGATTTTTTAGATACATTTTTTTCGGAAGGCACCGAGTCCTCTCGAAACCTTTTGTCGGAAGGCACCGAGCCGTCCCGATACATTTTTTCGGAAGGCACCTAGGCGAAATAATAATACATAAATAACACGAAATCATAGTTACTGCGTGTACTACAAACATAAGCACGATAATTGCTAAACAACACTCAGATATAGCGTTTGAAGAAAGGAAAGTACAACAAATATAGTCTCTAATCTCGACTCTCTCTGGCTCCGATACCCCATGTAGAGGTCCTGAAACTGCATGCGTATCCCCTCCATATGGTCATAGTACTCCTGAGGCGAGTCCGCGTGTTGCCGCCTAAGCGTACCATCGAAGTAGGAGGCCATACCATCGAAGACTCGTTGTGTAATCTATGAGAAAAGCATAAATTAAGAGTTAGATAAACAACATGTACATATTATAAACCCGTAAAATGTGAAGGTGAAAGCGTTTGATTCTGTTCATTGGGATGCTTAGCTAAACATCCTTCGTGATATGGGACTTCCTCATACGATGATTCATTGGATTGAGGCTTGTCTTTTTAATGCTCGTTAGGGTGTTTCTATCACGGGAGGTTTGGTTGGTTTCTTCTCTGCTAAACGTGGTTTGCGTCAAGGGGATCCATTGTCGCCACTCCTATTTCTGATGATTGATGGACGTTTTTAGGCGTTATCCAAATAATCCGGCTAAACTAACCAGATTCAAATCTCCCTTGGGTCTCTTTAAGTATCTTACTCAAAGTTGTAATTATACTAATCCAAATATCAAGTAGTGTGGTTTAGGTGCCATGAGAACTAATCGGTCAATCAAAAGAAAATAAAAATTTCTGTAAGTAAAAATTGCAAGACTGCACGAATATGGTTTTAAAAATCAAGGAAGCTATTTCTTAGACTTTGAATCCCCCTAGGTAATTCAAACTCACAAATGACAAAGAAATTCAACAATTTAAACGAGACAAGATAAACTTAATTAATCGTCACAATTCTTCTCTAATCAAATCACGCCCTTTCGGGTCTACTAATCTGCTACCCCAGCCCGCTTTTTCGAGACAAAGATCATAAATCCACTAGGGGACAAAACAAACGAGAACTGCTCACACGACGGACTAGTTTATTCGATCCCCGATGAGGGTAAACGCGTAACCTAGTCGGTTAATTTCGATGTTCTAGATATGCAAACTCTTTTGAGACGAAGAAAAATATAACAAGGTTCTATTCAAGATAGCAAAGTAAGAACAGAAACGAAATCGAAATCAAATATAAACTGACGTTCATCCAACTCGCATAAATTGTCAAATATAATCAAATAATTCGTTCATAAGGATATACCTAAGGTTGATCTAATCTAAGCAAGAGAAGTTTAGGTACTCATAATCGGAAAAAAAATCATATTGAAAAGAAGAACTCATCGAAACTAGGGTTACAAGAAGAATCTCGAAAAAACCTAATTCCATTGTCTTGATTACTTATCCGATCCGAGCTCTTTGAAGCCGCCTTCTAGATGCTCTCAATTTTTTCCGGGAAAGTCTGTTTTCGAATAACGGGTGGAAGGACTTTAAATAGAAGCACAAATCCTTAACTGGTATGTTTTAGGCGCATAGTGTGATCAAACTTCCAGAGAATCCATGCGCCCAAGCCGTCACACAATGCCCCTAAACTTACGCGCATAGTGTGACAGTTTACGGCGGATACTATGATAAACTTCCAAAACCAAAGTTGTAGGAAATTGAAAACGGTTTCCAATACCGTCAACCTTGCATCAATCGGACTTCTGAGCTAAGAGATATGTTAAAAATACAAGACTGCAATGTTTTTCGACCAAGTCGAGATCCACGCTCCTTGAAAATGTAGAAATGCTCTCCATTGCTTGTCTTATATCATTGATGCATGTCGTATTATTCCGATTAATGCCTTGGTGTCATTATGTACCTGAAATCTATAAAAAAACTCTCCAAAACGACATCAAATGGACCTCGATCGGGTCCGAGACAGTAAAACGAGATAAAAGCTTAAAATGCATAAAACATACTAAACTTCTACATAAAGCAATACAATTATGCATGAAATATCACGTAAATATACAGTGTCATCAATGACTATGGAGCTTTTACATTGTATTGCCTCCCGTGGTGCAGCAGCAAGATATCTTCCCTTCCACCCTTAATGTTGTAGGCTTGGAATTACACATTTATATTTTGTAGACGACTTATTAATGTTCTCTTCGGAACCTTCTTTTGGTGTTCAGCAGATTGTGCTCACTCTGTTAACTTTTAAATTTATTTATGGACTTCAGATGATTAGAGGTAAGACTTCTCTTTACTGTTCAGTGAGTGTGCCCAATGAGGATCGTTTGAAGATCGTTGTTGAATTTGGTTTTAAGATTGGGTCAATTCCTATTCACTATCTTGGAGTCCCTTTAGTTTTTGGGAGGCTGCGAGCAGCAGATTGTCATTTATAGGTTTCAAAAATCACGGCTCGTATTTTGGGGTGGCAAGCAAAGATGTTGAATCATATTGGTAGAATCCAACTTGTCAAGTCTGTGATTACTAGTATTACTAGTTATTGAATGAATGTTTTCATTTTTCCTGCTATTGTTATTCACGAAATTGAAAAGTTATGGTCTACTTTTATTTGGGGAATCCGTGAAGATTGAAAAGCCAAAGCTAGGGTCTCCTGCGAGAAAATGGCTTTACCTTTACGGGAGGGTCGGGTTGGCATCCGCTCTCTTGTTAACTAGAACATTGCGTGTACTGTTAGCACCTTTAGAACTTCCTCCTTTGTGGCTCAATTTGGGTGGCCTGGATTTGTGTGTATCTTTTTGTGTGGTGATATTTGGCTTCACACTCCCCCTACTTCTGCTTCATGGGCTTGGAAATCTATTACAAAATCACTACATTATTGTCTCCCCTTTCCTTTCTCAAAGTCTTTGTCAGAATTCATCATCTCAATGCCTCGTTACTCCATTTCTTTGGTTGGGCTTATATTCGCAAAAAATAAGCCTTTGGTCCCTTATCCTTTTGCTAGGGAGGTTAGGGTATTACTCTTCCCATGGACTCCAGCTTTTGTGGATTGGGATGACGATTTTATGTACTTTGTTTCCAAGTTGACTGGGAATGATGCTGCTCCATGATGTGGATGTCTACGTTGGAGAACTATGCTGAGTTATATCTGGAAGGAACATTGTTGTCCTTTATATGGAAGGATTTCTCAGAATCCGCCTCAACTTGTTGATTGCATACAATTAGAGTTGGGTATTATGTGGAGCAACTTTGTCTCTCTTCACTAGTACTTGTATAGGTTTCATTGTTTCTTGTCTTTTCTCTGTATGTTTGAACTATAACATGTTGGTTTACAGCTTTCTGATTATATAATATATGCCGCTAATTATCGAAAAAAGATAGTACCCTTTAAGGGCCATATACTCGTAGCTGAAGTGCAATATGAACACACGTAGATTGCCAACATACGGAATCTAATCTAGGTGATTAAACATTTACTCCATTCATTTCCCATAGAATACTTATCTAGGTGATTGATCATCAAGTACAAATAAGGTCAAAACTAACCGATCCTAAACCTTGGCTATTATACTCTAACCCCTAATAATATATACTGAACCCTAAATACAACCATACAGCCTAAAAAATTGGAATTTTAAACACATAATATGACAATATGTAGTATAGAAGGTACCCGTACCCTCAAGGTACCGAAGCGTGTTCCATATATATTTTATACTCTGGGAGTATAGTAGTCTTCACCATATATATATATATATATATATATGGAAACGACTATCGTACTCCCGGAGTATGACATACTCCCACTTGTATTAATTCATCTAATTCGTTTATTTTTTGGATAAGATCTGAATGGTTCATTATTTATCACGTGACTGATCATTAAATATAGCTTTCATTTTTCTCCTTAATTCTAGCAAAAAAGAAATTATCTTTGATTCTCTCCCTCACCCACATAAATAAAATTTTCTTTTTTTTTCAATTAAATTTTTCCTTCGTATTTTCTAATAGCAGATAATTAATGAAATTAATTTTTCCAACATACATCAATTTTTAATTTTTTGCCAAAATATTCCACTTTACTTTATAATCTCTTTCATCCATTTAATTTAGGGTTTAGAGTTTAGGTTGTTGACAAAATATTCCACTATACTTTCATAACATTTTATATGTTACATCAAACATATTTCTTTTTTAATAAATATTATTTATTATATGTTTTCATATATAATTTTATCAGGTTTAAATTCTACATCAATTAAAAGTTTAATTTCTTATGACAGTTATGATAATTTTTGTATAGTAAAAATAATTATAGCGCTCATATCAAACAAGATCTAAGTTAATTTGATAAGGGTAAATTTCTATATTAAAATATTATAAAAATATAATTTTTGTACACAATTATCATCTTTATGTTATTTAAAATTTTATTTATTTTCATTTTTAAAATAAAATAATTATTAACCATTCAAATGTGATTTTCAAAATGAGTAGTTAAGATGAGTCCACATATGTCGGAGTAAAATGATCATTGACCTTTAAGATTTGATTCTCAAAATGAGTGGCTAACACTAATCCACATAAGTGCTAGTATGTAATACTCCGAGAGTACAGTAGTCTTCACCATATATATACACACTTATATGGACTCATCTTAACCACTTATTTTGAGGAACTATATCTTAACGGTCATTATCATTTTATTTCAAAAATTAAAATAAATAAAATCTCAAATACATAAAGATCAGCCCACTTCATTTATATTTTCATAATTGTGTAAAAAATATATATTTTCCTAATATTATCATATACGCATTTACCCTCAAAAAATTAACTTAAATTTTATTTGGCGTCGGCACTATAATTTTTTTTATCATACAAAAACTATCATATCTATTATAAAAAATTAAGTGTTCAGTTGATATAGTATTTAGACCCGATAAAATCATATATAAAAAATTATAATAAATAATATTTATGAAGTTAGCAATATATTTAAAGTAACACATAAATTTAATGAAAGTAAAAGAAATTAAATGCGTGAAAGAGATTAAAAAGTAAAGTAGAAGATGTTGTCGAGAAAAAATGAAAATTGAGGTTGGAAAAAATGATTTCATTAATTATCTGTTATTAATTAAAAATATATTCCAATTAAAAATAGGAAGAAAATTTTTAATAAAAATAAAAGAAATTTTTTATTTACGTGTGGGTGAGAGAAAGGAAATCAAGATGAGAGTTTTTCTTCTTGCTAGAATTAAGAAGAATAAAAAAATTATTTTTAATGATCAATCACATAATAAATTATGAACAGTTCAGATTTGATCTAAAAAATGAATTGATTAGATGAGTCTATCCAAAAAATAAACAGATTAGATGAGTCTATAAATTATGAACCGGAACAAATTACTAACCGTTCAAATTTGTAATAATTGGAAATAAACTTACAATATGATCACTCTATTAAATTACAATCTAACATCAAATATTGATTTATTTGTATCTGGTCATAATGAAATTTGAAATGGATAAGTTAACCTTGATAATTGTAACATGAATGGTACCCCTAAAAATCACTTTTAATTTTATAAATTCAATTATTTAGTTGTTAACCAACGTCATCTAGTAATTCATCAATTCATTCTTCATTGCCAAATTCAATCAAATCTTTGTCATAACAGTCACCCTCTCTCCTTTACTCTGCCAAACTCTCTTATGACCAAATCACATCAGATGAACAACCACCTATGACCTATGCAACCACCTTTTCTTTGTTGTTTCCTTCCAACACCTGGAAACTGAAAAGCAACCACGTAGCTCGATGTTGCTTGTCATTGTCCTCGTATTGTTCAATGCATAAAGTGTTGAAACCAATATATCATACAACATCAAGAACATGGCAATGAAATAAAACCTTAAAATAGATGAGGGAAACAAAACACGTAAACCGAAGATCATACAACATATGGTAGACAGGAAGAGGAAGGATTCACATGCTTACTTCTGATTCGAGATTTTTATATTGGGAACAGTCGACACCAAGAGTGAAGATTTTCCTCCTCTTATTGATCCACAAAATGCAACTTGTTAGCCTGACTCAAAGTTAATAATGTCAATTCAGGATCCCAACTGAACTTACCATGCATCCCTATTTCCGATTTACCTCTGTTGAGTTCTTCAAACAACCAATTTGAGTCAAGAACATAAGAATCCAACCTGGGAATTCTAGTGTTTGTTGTCCATTCCAACACAATGAAAGTTGTTTAGTACTGTTCCTTTTCTCATTTTAACATAACATAGATAGATGCTTTTACTTGACAAACACTTTCCATTTCAGCCTCTACACCAAGTTTATAATCTCAAGAGAATGGAAGTATCACCAAGGATTGAGGGAGTCGGCACCGAAGAATCAAGAGCAAGACTAAAAGGTAAGTTGATATTCTTACCTCTGGCTGGCACCGAGTCGGAGAACTGAAATAGCTACCTCTAGTTTACAAGCTGGGAATTCCTTTTAATTTTTTTCCTCAGTCGTCGCCGGCGATGTCCGCTCGAGAAACCGAAATAAATCTGGGAGGAGATTTCCTTCCGATTCCAAGCACTTACCTACTCTTAATCACCAACCCTTCTTCTGCAACCGACACGATACAAGGACAGTTATTAAAAGGTAGAAGAAATGAAACATGAGAACGAACTAAGAGAGGAACAGAATACACAAACTTGGTTACATTCCCGCAACAAAGGTTGCCTTTGACTTGTTGTTCATCTGATGTTATTAGTTTTTTGTTCTGTAGAAAGAAAATATGAAAGTTTAGAAGAGTAAAAGAAAGCAAGGTGAACGAAGAAGCTCTCTCGAGAAAAGGCAGAGGAATAAAGAATTGATTGAGTTTGGTAGAATGAATTGAATTAGTAGATAACGTTAGTGTTGGTGATTAAATAATTGAATTCATAAAATTAAAAGTTATTCAGTGTATATGTGGATTTACTAAGGTCAAATTTCATTATAAATAGGGTAAAAATAGAGTTGTTCACGAATCGAGTTGAGCCGAATTTTATTATGCTCAAGTTTGGTTCGTTACTTTTTATGCGAGTTCGAGCTAGAAAATTTTAACTCATCTCGAGCTCGAGCCTATTCGAGCCTGACTCGTTAACTACCCTAAAAGAGACAAACTCGAGCTCAACTCAAACTTCACTCATTAAAATAACCTAAAATATAAAAGTTTCTACTTTTCTCAATCAAAATAGTTAAATCTAAAAAAAGATGTAACTTGCATTTTCATTAGCGACACAACAGTAAATTACATTTTATTTATTATTTATGGTTTTCGAGCAAAATATATGTTGCATTATTGAGTCAACTAACGAGTCATATACTCGAGTTAGCTCTCGAGCTAGCTCGCAAGCGAACCGAGTCGAACATACCTTGGCTCAAATTTGGCTCACTTCAAATCGTTCCGAGTAACGAACTAGTTTTTTCCGAGCCGAACGCGAGTGGCTTGGTTCGTTAACAACTCTAGTTAAAAATAAATCAATAATTAATGTTGATATGAATTAAATAGAGTGATTAATTGGTTATTTGTATTTTTAGTTATTATAAATTTGAAATAAAATAATTATGGACGGCTCTGATTTTCTCTCTATAACAAACGACCCAGATGAGTTCAAAAAAATGGGAGCACTCTGGTGCGCTCTGATACCAATAAGGGAGTGAACGGAGTGGCGAGGGAGAAGTTCTGATTGTTTTCATAGAACACTAGTGGCGAAAGGCAGATCATAGAAGAGGCAAACGACGGAAGGAAAGGTTGTAGCAGTGTGGAGGCGAATAGCGAAATAGATGATGATGGTGGAATGTAGTGATGGTGGAATGTAGTGATAGTGGAATGTGGTGATGGTGGAATGTGGGAAGGTGAAAGGAGAGGAAACATAAGAAAAAATTTGTCTTTTTTTTATTTAATTGGTAATATACAATGGGGAAGTAGTGCTGAACTATTATTACAAAGGATGAAAAACACTCAAAAGCTCACACACTAACTATCTTTTTTTTTTTTTTGCAACTTGTACTTAAACAAAGAAAGACCCTCCCTATATATAGAAGAAGATGAAAAAAGGGAGATTAAAGTGCGCAGGGGTGCACGCGATGCACCCTGAAAAATCCAAAAACCCGCGGCCATCAAATTAAGAAACGACGTTCACACCTTCACGCCGTGCAGTCTGAAATTTCCATAAACCCGTGGCCACCAAAATAAAAAACAGTGTGCACCCCTACACGCCGTACACCTTATCCCAAATTCGAAAACTCCCCCTTTTATCTCTCTACGGATTTTCCCCTTTTCTCGACCAATCCCTCCATATTCTCCACTCCAAGGTTGATGCATTGGTGCATCAAATGAATAGCATAGCCTTGCCCAAGGCACCAGTCAAAGAGGCCGCACCACCTCCCAAACCTCAACGATGGAAGGCAGTGATGGTGTACTATTGCGAGGGATGTGGACATGAAGGACATGATGTTTCATCATGTCAACTCTTTTCAGAAGAACCTGTTCTGGAAGAAGATGTGGAGAATTTCGAGCAGGTGGATTATGTCCATGGGGATCTGAATCAACAGGTTGGGTACAATACAGGTGGTTAATAAAATAACTTTTGACCCAACCAAGGTAGGTACTACAACTACCCACGGAATGATCAAGGCAACCGGAACTATCAACAAGGGCAGGGACCTCAAGGACAAGTTCCAAACCAACCGCAAGCATCTCCTCAAAGCCCTCCATGATAACCAAATTCGGGGTACAGCCAAGGGTTCCAAGAAAATCAAGGTTACCGCTAGGAGAATCAGAGGGGTTATCCACCCCAAGGACAAAAATAGGGTTTTGATCAACAGGGTTATCAAGCCCCTCGAGCATCTCCTCCCGGGTTTCCACAAGCACCTAAACCTCAAGTTGGACCTTCATCTCCAACAGCACCTCCGACAGACAACAACGCCATGCTACTCCAAATCCTTCAGAACCAACAAACTCTCATCCAGAACCAATAAACTTCAATCAACAACTTGGAAGTTCAGATGGGACGCCTCCTCTCCATTCGACAACCGGGTACCTTACCTGGCAATACTATGGAGAATCCCAAAGGTGAATATGCTGAGTTGAAGACCATCACTACTAGGAGTGGGAAACAAATAAATCCCATTCCAACAGTAGTGAAGCCTCCCGTGACGGTCCCTCTAAAGTTGGTTGCTGAAGATGAAGGACTGAAGGAGGATGAGTTAGCGGACAAGGATGCAACTAATGACAATGAAGATGGAGCCAAAGGGGCTGAAGAAGAAATGCTCTCGCATCCCTTGGGTAAGGGGCCAGCAAAGACAAATGGAGCTAGCTCTTGCTCAAAACCGGGTTTGGCACCTTACAAGCCAAAGGCCCCATATCCCAACCGGCTCGATGAGGATTCTCGAGCCAGGATTTTCGCTAGTTCGTGCAGATGCTTAGGGGAGTACAACTCACCCTTCCCTTCACTGACGGCATTGCTAAGATGCCAATGTATGCAAGATTTTTGAAGGAGATCTTTACCAACAAGAGGAAGCTTACGAAAGCTGCCAACGTCACCCTCAATGAGCAGTGTTCAGCCATAGTCTCCACATTCATTCCGACAAATCTCAAGGATCCGGGTAGATTCCATATCCCTTGTAAAATTGGTGAATTGGATATTGAAAAGGGCTTAGTTGATTTAGGTGCTAGCATAAACATAATACCATATTCTGTATATAGAGCACTAGACCTAAATCAACTCAAACCGACAAGAATGAGAATTCAACTAGCAGATAGGTCATTAAAATATCCTAGAGGAGTGGTGGAAGATGTCTATGTTAGAATTGGAAATTTTGTGTTTTTAGTAATCTCAAGTATATCCTTCTCGCGGTCAACTATGTCTCTAAGTGGGCCGAGGCTGTGGCTCTTCCCACTAATGATGCTAGAACTGTAGGGAAATTTTTGATTAAGTTGTTCTCTCGGTTTGGAACACCTCGTGCGATCATTAGTGATAGGGGCACCCATTTTCAGGGTCAGTTCGGTTGGGTGTGCCACCATTTTGATGTCTCACACCGGATGTCTACTGCCTATCTCCCTCAGACTATTGGTCAAGCTGAGGTGACGAACCGAGAGTTGAAAAGAATTCTACAAAATTTCGTCAACCATTCGAACAAAGATTGGCCGAGTAAGCTTGATGACGTTGGGCCTATCGTACCGCGTACAAGACACCTAAAGGGACCACTCCCTATAGACTCGTCTATGGAAAGTCTTGCCATCTACAGGTCGAACTTGAGCATCGAGCTGACTGGGCTTTAAAGTTTCTCAACATGGATTCTAGTGTTGCAGGTGAACATCGAAAGTTTCAGATACATGAGCTCGAGGAGCTCTGTCACCACGCCTATGAGAGCTCTAAAATATACAAGGAGTGGACCAAAAAGTACAATGACTCTCGCTTACGGACTATCAAGGAATTGAAGGAGGGAGACCTTGTTCTCCTTTTCAAGTCGAGGCTCAGGCTATTTCCCAAAAAGCTGCAATCCCGATGGAGTGGTCCGTTCACCTTGAATAAAGTCTTCACTTATGGGACCAGTGAGGTAACAGTGACACCCTCCTTTGAACCTTTCAAAGTGAATGGTCATCATTTAAAACTCTACCGATTTGGTGACACCAGGTGTTGTCGACTAGGTGGATAGTTTTCCACTTTGAATTGCTCATGGGAGGCCGTCTAGCTAATGACGATAAAGAAGCGCTCTTGGGAGGCACCCCTTGCGTATCCATTGTTAGAATAGTGAATAAAAGACCTTAGATGGTAATTTGTGAGTCTTTGAATGTATGTTTGGTGTGAATTTTCTGTTTAGGTCGAGTCTTGAGTCATTGATCGTGTCCTTGGTGATTATTGATGCAAATTGAATCCTACGAGAGTTGTATTTGTTGATTGATGAATGCTGGAATTGCTTGAAATCGAATGGAGCAGGGTCTACTTTTCAGAAACCCGCGGCCACTGAATTGAGGATCGGCGTGCACACCTGGACGCCGTGCAGCCCGTAAAATACAGAAACCCACGGCCATCAAATTGAGGAACGGCGTACACACCTGCATGCC
>QMEG01000968.1:0-147346 GCA_010665285.1 Linum bienne | reverse complement strand
CCCCAAAACCCGCCGCCTCCCTCCATTCTCCTCCTCCCCATCGACCCCCACACCTTCCCTTTCCCTTCCCCTTCCTCTCCACCCACAAACCTCCCCCCACAACCCACAATCAACAAAAACACCCAACAACACCCAAAACGTCCAAACCATCCAAAACTTCAATTCCATCCTCATTCGGGCAATTATGGGCTTCTCATCAGCCTTCCTCAACTCAGTGGCTGCCCAATTTCATTCTCCAAACCTCAATTTCGATTTCCCCCAATTTCGGTTAGTTCTCAAATTTTTTTAGGTCACACATATAGCTTATCTGAAATTAGGTCCATTGGGTAGATTCCATGTGAACATTGTGCTGTAGGTATTGAACTTGCACATCTAGAATGTTGCTTGTGCCATTGAACTTGAATTTCGATTTTCCGATAACGGTAGAATTTTCGAGTTCGACCAAATTTTGAAATTCTGAAATTTCAAGTTGTTCCTGATTTCCATGTGTTCCCTATGCTTTGTTGATGGCTTCCTATCCCTATGCCATGCTTGGTTTCTCCCACTTGTGTTGCTCTGATGATTTCATTATTTATGCTTATGTGTGGCGCACCCAATATTGTGTGGAGGTTCTGTCGATTTGATTAAGTTTCCTATGTTGTTGATGTTTTGTTGTTGTGGTTGATGCTCTTGGTGACTGTTCATATGCAATGTGCACTTGTTTTCCATTGTTCCATATATTTCATATCTTGTGTTTGGAGCTTGTGTCACTAGTACTAATTGTTATGGTTGCCTACCACGCGAAAGTTGCATTTGGTATATGTTTGTTTTGGTTCCCTTCATTCTATGACTTATGCCTTGCCCTGCTCTTGATTGCACGAGGACATGAACACATTAAGTGTGGGGGAGTATGTTTGTATTGTGGGTATGTTGTGGATGTTAATCAACATACAATGTTGTTCGAATTGTGTTTGTGATAGTTGTGCATGATGAATAGGAAGAAGACACCCGTGTAGGCCTAGGGAAGGTTACCAGCATTGGGAAGAGGCCGCGGCCAAACCCTTCCTCTGTTGGGACTAGTCCACCCTCATCTCCACCACGAGCTTCCATTTCTAGTCATCCACAGCGGGCTGGAGCTTCATCTCTGCTAATCCACGCCGTTCACGGCCAGCTTCTCAGCGGGAGACACCTTCAGATCCCATTCCTGCCGCTGCTACTGCTTTATCGAGCCCAAAGGTGGAGCAGTCGATTTCCAACTTTGAGCCATGGAGTGAATTTTCCCACTGATACGGAGTGTATCGGACTTGGGCGACTGCACCACAAGGATACCTTGATTTCTAGAGCTTCATAGAGGAAGGGTGGAGCACATGGTTTATGGCATACTGCGAGATAACAGGTATTTGGCCGCTGGTACGGCTCGACGATCACGAGCTCCCACATGTAACCATGGAGTTCTACTCCACGGTGAAGATAGCGAGGTACGCCTCTACTCAAGAGGCGGGAGGCATCAAATTTGACTTCGAGTTCGACCGTTCTCTATTTCAGCGGATGAGCTAGCAGAGAACATGGGTTTCTATACCCCGCAGCATGTGGCCAACTTGGAGGTCATGTTACTGGCTACAATGGATAGGAAGCCAGTTCCAAACTCGAGGAAGTTCTGGAAGGATATTGCTTGGGATAATGCTCCCTATTATGCTCCGTCCTCGAAGGCGAAGCGCATTAAGATACCGAGGATGAGGCTGCTTCACTTGTTCTTCCGTCTTGCCATCACTGCTAGGAAGTAGTCTAGCAGTGGAGGAGTATTGAACTCTATAGATTTGTGGCCTTTCTATTGCCTCAAGAGCGTAGTGAAAGTCCATCTTCGGGACTTGGTCGTAGGCCTGTTCAGGCATATCATCGAGCAGAGAGGAGTTGGAGTTCTGTTTGGGGGAAGCATCATCGCACAGCGGGTGTGAAGGCTAGGAGTGATGGACGCTTTCGGGCCAGACCAGCTATTTCAGTGCGGATTTTCTATCACACTTCGGACTCTCAAGGAGCATGGAGTCCCCAACCTGTTGGCTACTATTGTGGATGAGGGGCCTGATGCACTGTATTTTCGACATACCTTTTCTTGTTATAAACTATATTTTTGTGTGTCAAAATGTATTCAAATTCAGGTTTTTTTAGTACCTGTTTGGCTCTCTTGCCCCTCAGGGCCGTGTTATGGTGTTTGGTATGTTTTTGGTACATTTCAAGTGTCATATGACGTTCAGAGATGAACCAAGACATGACGGGGAGGTCAGAACAACTCAAAGCATTCGACTTAGGAAGTATGCGTCACTGTTTAGTATTTTGAGCATAACCCATCGCTCGGAAGTCCAACGGATGCAAGGTAAGCGGAGTTTGATAGATAATTCGATTGTCTACAACCTTTATGTTGACACTATGGTCAAATTCCATATAACGAAGGAACACGGTGTGTTCCTCCGCTAAAAGTGCCCGAGAAACTTATAGGGGCGGAACACGACCAGGAACACGGCCGTGTTTGATGGAACACGGCGTGTTCCATATGGATCACAGCGTGTCCCACCCCCAGATGGGTCTTCAAGTCCTTTTCCTTCTCCAACTTGGTCCAGAAGCCTACAAATACCCCCGAGACCCTCGTGGACAAGATATACTTCATTATACACATATATTTTTTAGCTCTTGGAGAGAGCAAGGGTTCCATATACTGAACATACACATATTTTCGAGCTCTTGGATAGAGCTAGGGTTTCATATAGACGATTGAAGCGAGAGGATCAACCACAATTAGCGAAGGGCGAATCATCAAGTCGAAGATTGGGATTTCCACGAAGAACATGTCGGCTTCTTCCGTTTTTCATCTCTTCTCTTGTGATTTATTTTCCAAAACCATGAGCGGCTAAACCTTTTTTGTTGTTTGGATTAGATGAACCTTTAGCTTAGCTTTTGTATGGATGATGGGGTTTTAACCCCTTGATTTGTTATCGAGGTTTATTCAGACTTATGATGCGTTGTTCCTAAAACCTAATTTCTGATTCAATTTTGTCTGGCCGTCTGAATTGAATCGTCGGCATTTGTTTGTGGGTCCGAGAGGAACATAGATTGATTGGCCGCTTAGGAAGAATCCAATATTTGTTAGCTCGATAGAGGAGCAAATCGTTTAGGCTTTTGCACGTTTATCGTTGTGGCATTTCATCAAACACATTTAATGTGTTTTGCTTGGGTGTAGATTAGCTCGAGAGAGGAGTCTATGGTCGAGCAAAATAGATCCGTAGAGGCGCGAGAGTGATCTAAGACTAATGTAGGAAATGGCCAAGCCATTATAACTTGAATAATTGAGATTGCATATCGTTAATCCATGCATTGCTAGCTATTGTGGATTCGAGTCCGAATAACCTTCATCTTATCTTTGAAACTCGATTTCTTGCATTTCAGTCATTAGTTTATAATTCGATACATAAAAAATCAAAGTACTAATCAGACGCTGTTTCTTGGTTTAGTTAGTTAATCAATTTGAGTAATAGAAGTAGAAAGACCCTAGGGAAATAAACGATTCCATTAGAGCAATCTAGTGGATATTTAAAAGCGGGGTAAAATCCGCGCATCAGGGCCAGATGTTAGAGAGGGGGATGGAGCAGACTTCCCTCCAGATACAGTGGAGAAGCTTGCAACACAGATTGGTGGGCTGCAGATGAACGTGAGTGATGTTTTCGACAGTCAGACTTTCCCTCAGTCAGGATTTACATCGGTTTGACAGTCATAACAGAGATGCTTAAGATAATATGGACCAGAGGACGGAGAGGATTGCGAGCAAGGTGCGAGGATTCTGCCAGGATTTCCAGGACTATGTTGACGATAGCAGAGAACCTAGAACCCGTTAGGAGCGACATGACAAGCAATTTACTGAGGCTCAGGGTCAACAAGGCCAGTGGATTTTGCAGCAGCGACACCAGATCACTTACATCCACGATAAGCAGCACTGGTAGAGTGGACACATGTCCTACTACCAGGAATGCTACTTCACTGGAGCGACCTACCCACCTCCATGGCCAGCTTATCCACCACCACAGTGGTCGAAGTATGATCCATACCCTCAGTTCCCGGGGTATCCATGCCGCCAGATCAGTGATCACTTGGGACATATCGTGATTCCGACTTTTTTGTTTAGTTTTTCAGTTTTAAGACTATGTCATTTGTTTTCTTTTTCTTAATTTTTCTCTTTGGCATGTATAACGGTTGATGACTTCGGTTGCATCTATCACTAGTATGTTGTTTGTGTTCTAGTTGGCAGGTCCCAAATAAAGATTCTATCATATCTCACCATCGAACTTCATTCCATCGGTATCACCTACTTTCTTCTCTAATGTGATTTCTTGTGAGGAAAAATGTTGGGATTTACGAAACGAATTAGGATGCTAGTATTTCACTTGATTACTTTGACTGAATCATTGTCTTTCAACATTTAAAATTCCCTCTTTAAGTCAAAAATTATGGATAAAATGGATGCACGTTTAGTGTAGTATTGCTACTTGATGGTGAATAGGATGTATGATATATCATTTTTTAGGCCGCCTCCCGTTTTTCTCGAAACGAGTCTAGAATAGATTTATGCACTTGGTGACTCAATCTTGATGCCTACTGACTTGTGAAAAATTAACTCCCCTATCGAGTCGCTCTAGTTGTTTAAAGACATATTTTTCTAGATGGTTCGAATAAGGTGCAAAAGAGGCCAATGTGCCCAAATGGTCATCGGGGTTCGGTTGCGATTCAACACACTAACATGTTTAGTGTAGTATTGCTACTTGATGGTGAATAGGATCCCTTAGGCTTCTCTTCTCACCTCTTCCTAGTTGTGGGTCGGGGGTTTTTCAGGTAAACCCGGTCTATGTGGATGAGAGCCTTAGCCCGATCAGGGTTGCAACTACCTCCATTTGGAAAGATACCCTCCAAAGCTATACAAAAATTTTGAAAAGTGAGTTTGCACTTAAGTGAGTAATTCAATTGACTCAAACTTGATTAGTGAATCGTGTATAGTTAAACTGTAAAAGAAGAGGGGAGTGCTCTTATTTGAATACAGTGTTAAAGTAAGCACTCTCTCCTTTAGGATGAGAAAAATACCCAGCCAGGACCTTCTGTTTTGAGCATAGCTGATAAATGGAAATGGTTTTGTCGGTGGGTGCCAAGTGGTACTAACTATATGCATAGGTTTGCTCTTCATTTGGATTACAGGACTCGATAAATATAACTGTGTGGTTTGGTGATCTAAAATATATTCTTGGCATCTTGAAGTAGGCTTGAACTGTTAGCATGTTGTTTCATTTTCACCATGTTTAGTGTTTCCTTAGAGTGCAAAAAGTAAAGTTGCTTGAGGACAGGCAAGATTTAAGTGTTGGGGGATTTGATAAGGCTAGAATTTGTAGCAATTATCTATCCTTTATGCATGCTTTTTGAGTGATTATTAGTTAGTTCTAGATTCATTCTTATATAATTTAGTGTTTTGGCATCACATGCCTAGATCCGTTCATTTGGACCGTTTCGGTCCAGTTAATGTGTTCTTTGTAGTATTTGTCACCTATAGGTACTTCGAAGATAGGTGGTCTGGCTATGAAGCCAAGGACGTAAAGTATAACATGATTGGAGCTCGAACAGAAGATCAAAAAAGGGAATAGAGAAGCAGAGGGCCTGCACGTCATGCAGTCGTAAGACTTGTTAAAATCCTCGCCCTTAAATTAAGGGAACGGCATGCACCCCTGCATGCCGTTCCTCCCTTTTTGTTAGGAGGAACATTGGAGAATAGGAGACGCACGGTGTGCACACCTACACGCCGTTCATCCCTTTTTGCTACGAGGATCAGTAAAGAATAGGAGCTGCACATCGTGCACCCTACACGCCGTTCCCTCTTTTTTACTACGCGAAAAAATGAAACCAGGGAGGTGCACGACGTGCACCCTCCAGTTTCAGCAGTTTCCTATAAAAGGGCTGATTTTGAGGAAAGAGGAAGACAATCCCCAACTTCGTTTTTCCTCAATGTTTCCCGACTCTCCTCTAAAAACCAGCACAAAACCTCTCCTAGAAGCTCAATTGAAGATACAAAGGAGTCCCTATCAAAGATTGAAGTTAAGATTGAAGCTGGAAGACGAAAAGCGACGATTGGAGGAAGAACAAGCCGTTATCTCTTCGACAAGATGATGGTTAGGGTTTCTTTTGATTTGCTTCCTTCTAGAATTATGAGTAGCTAAATCTGTAGAGATTCTTGGTTGAGATGTAGGAATTGAGCCATGATACCTGTCCTGAACGTTTAGAAACAACGATTGTGGATATTTGGATATGAATGAAAGATTGTTTTGATTGTTGTGTTTTCAACCTAATTCTTGTTATGGCTTGAATTAGGTCAAATTTATGAAATTTTTTGTTTGATAGACTTAGAAATTCGTAAGATCAATAATCAAGGATAGATGAAGGTTATCGGTGGGGTAAGCTGATAACCCAATTCTACCTTTTGTGTTTATTCCAGTTTTAAAAGTTATTCATCTTGTAATTGGGGGGCGCTCTAGTTTGCACCTAATGGACCAAATTGGGTGTAGTTATCAGTAGCTTAGGCGCAAGTTAACGCTATTTCCAATTACTCGTGATTTCTTTTAATTATGGAAGAACACCTTATCACTTTGTATTTCTTCCTGGTGTTCATTACCGGCTAGCCTGATTAAGGTTATTTCTACCTTAGTTGGGAAGCCAGTAATTGTAATCCGCGTGCATGATCATGCCGCGAATTCATACGAGTGATAGGAGGATTCGTTTTTTTTCAATCCAAGTCCACATTTGTTCGTTTCGAATGCGTTTAAGAAGTTGAGCTTGATGACTCATCTCTTCCAAGAACTCGCTTTCTCCCTTTGAATCAATCATTGAATTGTTAGTTTAATTTAATGATTAGAGTAATTAAAACCCAAAACCAATTATTTCAGTCTAAACCGTGGTGGCGAGTTCGAGTAGAAGCATAATGAGAAGAACTTTCGGACATAAACGACACTTGAGTTTTCGGAATAACTTCACAGTTATTTTGGCAATGAAGCACCGTCGGCCAATCGGGCGGTGTTGCCGAAGGCCAATTGGTTGTCAGGATAAGTAGGGTCGGATAGGCTGCCGATGCAATAAGAGAACTTGTAATTAAAATTGGTTGAAGAAAGATTTTTGGAAGAATAAAGCATTAGGATCCCCTATACCTAGTCCTAAAATTCTATCAAAACAACATACCGTTAAATTCTATCATTACATTTCCTACATGGCACGATGAAACTTAACAACATGTCATTTTGATTCAAAAACCTCATAATTGGTGATATGTGAAAGAAAGACAATATGTAATGTATGTTGATAGACTAAACAGATAGTTAGTGATATTTTAAAACTTTTTGCCTTAATTGATTAATCAAAATTTTAGATTTGGGTGACATACCTCAATATCCATGCATTACAAATCTGCTTAATTGTAGTTTTATATATATTACCCGCAAGTTAAGACATATTCAATTAAGTACTTGGATTTGTACCTTTTATTTTTACTGGTTTGACTTCCTGCGGATAAATATAGTACCAATTGCAGTTTGTACTACACAATTGTGTACGGGCTCAAATAAATATCTACAAAAACACTAGGTACTTAAACGTAGTTATCCATTACATTCTCTTACCATAGCATTTTTGGCAATCTTTGGTACACGGCCGTGGGAAGAAAGTCGTCGACTTGGACAGATCAAAGTAGGTGAGACCCTTCACCGGCTGGCAAGAACTGCACGGAAGACATTTCACCCACAGGAAGTCGCTTCCGGTGTCCATAACGGCGAGTTGTTGCACTGGTGGATTCCCAATCGAAACGTTCAGGTAGAATCCGCTGCGATACATGGCCTCAACCAGCTTGACCTGGATCCCCATCGTATACTGTCGTTGGTCTCTCAATCCCTGGTTGCAGATCAATTGGTTTCTTTTTGTTGGGCAGTAAGAATGATTCTTGGTCGAATGTTTGGCAAAAGAAATCCCTGATCGACAATCCTGTACAGGTTTTGTGTTATTTATATTATGCCATATACTGTCTCGTCATCTGTTCTCCTTTTATTGCATGCATGATCATGTATGGTTTTACTGCATGATTATGGTTGATTTTCAAAGACATGCTCACACTAAATTTTGCTAGTTCAGTTTCTAGTTGAACGTTAGAGAATGGAATTGTTTTTTATCTTTTAGATGTCTCTGTGGTATAGCGTTTGATTGATGATCTACTCTGAACTAACATTGAAAAGGAAACGTACCTGTTAAGCAGTTATTGGCGAACGGTTATGCAAGGGTGTCCACAGGGTTGATCAATCAGATAAGATGCAGTAGGACATTTTGACCCATTGGGGCGCTTTGTTCATTGATCCCCTTTGACCGGATGGATGCATTGAGGTCTGGTTCGAACTACGTTTTAAGTTTGAGCACATACTTCTCTCATTTGTATACTTGGTTTGCATTTTCTGAAACTGATACATTTTTGTTGGAGATTTAATCTTTGGATTTCCTACTCATATTGAGATTAAAGCTTTCAAACTTTTTATTCAAATCGAGATTAAAGTCGTTGGATTTTTTACTCATCGAGATTAATGCTTTCAGAAGATTTTACTCAAATCAAGATGAAAACCCTTGTGGGCTTTTTACTTAAATTTGGAGACTAAAATCTTAGAATTTTCTACTCCGTCGAGATTAAACCTATATAGTTTTTTACTTGTTTTATTAGTGAAAGAAACTAATAAAGTATACTTAACATTGTTAAATCTGATCGAATTTTATGTCAATAAAATTTGGATCTTGAGTTTGATGTGGGGATGAAATCATGAATTCATTTATTGGAACCGTTATTATACTAGTACATCATTTTGGGTGTGGTTGGTGAGTAGTGCTTGAAGAATGTTTGCTGACATAAACTATTTTCCACGAGTATGCAATACTTAAAACTAATGATGATGGTGATGTAGTTGACATCATCAACATCGAATTCAAATGAAGAGGTTCTCAATCTCAATCCTCCCACATCTAACGATGATAAGGACACTATCCTTCCATACATAGAGGTCATAGAAGTGATGATGCTTATGATGAATGGTTCGTAGGGAACATGGATGTAAATATCAATAAGTGCATAGCTGGTAGACGAGGATGATGATCAGAATGATGGTTTTAGATCCTTGGGAAGACGGCGAGGGTCTTAGATTACCATACTTGGGAAGATGACGAGGATCCAAGGTTTGCACCTTCCTCTCTGAGGAATGTCGTGATCGTCATATACATATGAAGTATGTACATAGACAATATTATCCATCGTATGTTGGAAACACGTGGAAAATCGTTGAAATGTGGGGGTGAATTAGGAAAAGGGTTTTTATTCTTAAACGTGGATAATAAAATCGAATCACCTACCCATGATTAATAGTGGCTAGTTAAGAGATATGGTTCTCTTTGAATATTTGAGATATATTCCCATAACTTTTATAGTGATGCAAGTTGATTACTAGCTAAATCGAAAAGCCAATCCATGAGTGGATGTGTTTACAGTTTGTGGATGAAGTGGGTGCCTTGAGATTATTCAAAACTAAACTTCATTGCCTCTTTTATCGAAAAAATTAATCTCTACTGAAGTTATCTGAAGTTTGAACGTATGAAATTAAATGATAACAAATGTGAGGCCTATCTAGAGACTTAATTAATAGCATCGAAGAGAATGGATATTTGTGGCCTAGGACAAGTCAACATGGCGGTAACTATACTTAGTAGATTGGAGATTTCAAGATCTAGGTTCAAGGATAACAAAGTTGTGTATGACAATCCAACATCGTCAAATTTAACTAGTCCATTCTCATGATGAGACAATGTTTAGAATTAAGGGTAAACCTATGAAGATAATTATATTGTTTAAAGGTTTTTAATGGTTTCTAAGTTCGAAAGTCGTATGCTCAAATAGTGTAAGTCTACGGGATTGCACATTTAGAAATCACCTATGTGAGTGTGAAGTGGAGCCGCTTCAAGGAGAATAAAAGAAGGTCAGTTCTCTAAGCACTCATGAGACTAGGCGGTGTTCATGGCTAAAACAAGCACAACGGTGAGAGCCAATAACCGAATAAGGGTTAGTTGTGTGACATATATTGTCTTAGTATACACTAAAAGTCCATGGTTCAAAGATATCACATTTTTACCTATAGACGAGTATACTCGATATATGTTCACTATGAAAAGTTCAAAAGAAAACCTACTTATTCATATGTGACTAATTCTTAATTGCGAATTACACCATTTTTGCATTGTTTTGAAACATAGCATTCTCCATTTATGTTGGAGATTGTTGGGATTGGTGTGTGAATGGAAATGAAAAATGGTTTAACCCAATTTGATTTTGACGGAATCAAACCATGTTGATCAATTTTGGATCTGACCAAACTGGTCAAGAACCAAAGATGGGCAGTTATACCTACGAACCGTTGTGTCTCTTCATTCAGTCCCTTCATTCTCTATATAATCCCATTTACCATGCAGGCCACTACGAGATCAGAGACTGAAAAGTTGCATTGTAAGAGTTTAGGATTTTCAATCCAAAGTGCATAGTTTTGGTTTTTTCCACCGTGAAACATATTTTCCAAAACTACATCGAGTAGAGTCGTGTGATCTGCACCATGTTGATTGTGTTCGTTGAATATTAACGTTTGAAGTATCGTTACACCAATAAAGAAAATTGGTTCTGTCTTGGGAGGAATTATTTCATCAACTTTAGGTACCGAAAGAGAAATAAAATTTCTTAAAGAAAAATCGTAAATTCAATCAACTCTAATTTATATTTATGCATTTGTTCTTCATTCAAATATTTTTAACATATGTCTGTTTTCTTGTTTTGATCATTAATCACAGAATATAAGATACAATATACAATAATATCGCGATACTGACACTACATACACCCATGTGATTGTGCAAAATCATACATGCATCCCCGAGCTGATCCTCCTGAAAGAGGGTGTTCTCACAGTAGAAATACTGAGAAAAAGCTCATGGGAAAATGGTCCTACACCTCACGAGTGCCCTCGATGCCATGTCCTGGCACCACAGTTTGTTTGTTAGAAATTGAACATGGAAAAATAGGATTACCGATTTGACTAAGTTGCGGATTAGATTGGTTTCTTTAAAACGTTTTGTGGCACTGCCTCGATTGTTCAATTGCGCACAGCAGACTATCAACCGGGTCTCTTTCAGGATAAAACAGCCACTCAATATTCTTCTCGTTTGTGCGAAACGAGAAGATCTCTAAATACACTCCCTTTATGTTGCCCTGCTCCATTTTTTTATCTGCCTTTGTGAGCTAGCCTTCTCTGTTATTTATAATAACATATGGCTTCTCCAACAAGTTGATCAATAGAGCAAATTTAGTGATTGTGCAATCAAGAGCAAATCAAGAGATTATTCAATCAAGGAGATGATCAATTGAAGCAAATCAAATGATTATGCAATCAAGGAGATTTTGATTACAAATCAAGAAAGATTACATAAAAAGTGGATCATTAAAGATAATTTAACAAGTATCTTTTCAAATATAAAGTCTTATCTAAACCAATCTGATTAACTGGTTAACACAAAATTAAACCGAACCAAATATGATATCGAGTACTTTTCAATTATTCACAGTTTCCTCAACAGTTAAATGTCATGTTGATGCAATTACTTTTCGAACACAAGTACATAGTACGTACCGCACAACTTTGTGGGCGCGACCCTCACAAATCAATTCATTCCAACCAACTCCGTCAACAAAACCGTTAGGATTTCCTAAGGGTTGGGGAGAAATTTCGAAATTTTCAAAAAAATCTACATTCAAAGGACAATTTCGGCATTTTAAAATATGCATACCCTTAACAGTTTAGCTCTAACATCTTCAATGGTAGACCATAAAAGGGTTTGAACTATTATTCAACATAGATGCCCAAAATTACCCCTTCAAAATACTAAAATATCCTAAATGGCCTCAAGATACGTGAACCCACCGGAGAGATCAAACCCAACATTATGATCTTGCTGAGTCATTATCCTAATTTAGGTAACTGAATCCGACTCGACAATAGCCATGCCAAATGTGTCGTCGTTGACTTGCCTGAAGATCGACCTAACGTCCATCCTCAGAATTGCATCCCCAGCAAAGTGAAGTTTCAGCAGCGGAAACACGATCGGATCTATGTCTACGTGCCCTTTGTAGCATATAGCTCGAATGTCGGGTGAGGAGGCGCAACACTCTCAAACTGTCCCGAACCCAGCTTCCTGATCTTGGCCCTCACCACATCGTAAACATTGGTGTAGAGATGAAGCAACGTTATTCCGCTATCGTTGACCACTTCTTGTTTCCATGACGATATCCTGTCGAACATTTTGACACCTATGCCCAAAATCTGTTCTAAGACAGAAGATTTTTTGAAAACTTTTTACTTTTCGAGTTTGTACAAGTAATCCTCAAATATCCAAAATGCGAAATAGACTGGATTAATTAAGACCATACATAATGGTCACCTCACAAAAAGATAAAATGGCTATATTTAGCTCTAATAAGTTCTCCAATAGTGAGCGAAAAAAACTAAAATATGCATACAAGTTAAAAGTTAGATCTCAATTTAGGTAGAGAGTTAGCAAAATGTTAATTTTTTGTTTTATGATCCAACTGCCCGTATTCACAAACAAAATTCGGGGATATGTAATTCGATTTTTTTTGTCATAATGTTTTTAATTTTTTTTGACGAGAAAGGTAATATCCTGATCAATTTATTAATGCTGACTCAATAACGATTACAAGAGGTTCAAATATATTAATAAGTCTAAATGGGAGGTGTAAACTCACAAACGAAGATACATGGAGCAGCGGTGGTCATCAAAAGTATAACAGGACCCTTTCCCTTACTCTCCTCACAAATTAATACCAAAACCAGCTAACCTGGACACATAAAAAAATTCAAAAGTCAAATAAAAACAGCTAGAAATCATCCAAAAAGAAAAGCAACCAAAATCGAAAACATAATTAGAACAAGCCGAGACTATTAATCTAGAGAAAGAGTGCGGGAGAAAAAACTATGGTCGTCGGCTGTTGTATGCGCAAGATGACCCGCCTCCACAGTGCGGTTGTGATTTATGTCGATGGGCAGCCCGCCGAAGGCTGACCTGTCGATATCCCGGTTGTGACGCCAGAGCTATTCATCTTGGAGGATTTCGACGATTTTTTACTGACGGTATTATTAGTGTCATGGCGCAACTGCTGCTTGTGTCCCTAGATGTGCATCTCTTCATTGTCTAACGTGCAAGTAGGTTGTATGGCAACAACTTTCAATCTGAGTATGAGGCGTTGTGGTCAGTGGATCCGAGCTAATGGGCGGTGGAGGCGGTAGCCGGGGGGATGGAGTTTAGCGGCAGGTTTCGAGTTGATGATTGGCAGCGGAATCACAGCTAGGGTGAAAGACTTGTAGAGTGACTGATGATAGACAGCGGGTTGATCGGATGATAGGCGACGAGTAGGGGAGGGTGTTCGGCGGCCGAATTGTGAGCTAATGAAAGGCGATGGTGGTGGATTGTAGCTCGGGGATGGAGACGCCAGATTATGCTACTCTAAAACCCAGTGCGGATGTTGGAGGCGGCAAAGGGGTGCAACAGTGTAAAAAAATCCTTAGAGAAAATAGGGAGGAAAATCCTTAAACAGAATAAAGCATAAACGTGGTCGAATTTTTAATGTTTTTAATTTTAATTTCATTTTGAATGATTTTTGTACCAAAAATTATAGTTATAAAGAGATGAATATAAAAAGATAAATTTGATGGTATTTCGAAATTTCAAATAATATATATAGTTCAAGTATTGAAGTTGTGTAATGCATTTTATCTTTCAAAACTTTAATACAAGCATTGAAGTTTTTTTATTTATATAAAAAGAACTACTTCAAAATAAAATGTCAAAATTTTCATTTTAATTGATTAATGGTACATCTATAAAAATCATGAATGAAATATCTAAATAAAGTTGCGAAATCAACATGTAGTTAAATTCTTACAAAAAATCGAATATTCATAATCTGTTATGAATATTATTATTATGGTGCATGAATGCCCATTGTATAACCTATACATTAACTATGGGAATCAATATCATTATCTCCTATTCAAGTGTAGTTATGTTATGTTACTCACTGTCCCGGCCAACGTTTGAGTAATCTCATGTAATCATGAAAAGATTACATGTATAAAGAAGTGAAGATGAGGGCATAACCTCAATGGAAAAAGGCATAGCCATTTTTTTTTTTGGGATGAGCCGCATATTATATGGAACAATACAATTCCATTCCAATGAGATTTATGCTTTGATGCTCAAAATATTTTTTTTCCAATACTATAATATGCTTTTAATTGTATTATTATCTTTCATTCATATATGGGTTTTGTTATTGTACTTAGCATGTTATATAGTTGTTTATATTCATTCGCTCATGATAAAGTCTCCATATTATGTTTCATGCATTTGATTTTTGTTTATCTATGATTTTTTCAAGTTCATAATGAGGCGCAAGTTTTTCACTAATATTTTACATATACGTACGTGGGTTACAAATATGAAGTTCCTACTATGTTATATTATAATTTAGAGAATTAGTTAATATATATTTTTAAAGATATTAATGGCTATTGTTGTAAATTTATAGTTTTGAATTTCCAGTTCTTGGTATAGTTTACGGTCTACGATTTAAATTATAACCGTCCAAGGAAATAAGTGGTTATATTTGCTACTTATTTTATTACTCCCTGAGTGAATGTTTTTATATCATGTCCATTGTGACAATACATTCCCACAAGTGCAATCATCAATACACTATTGCGGAGGAAAATACCTGTTATTTTGGTCATGAGAAAGATATTTGAGCAATACTTATTTTCTCATGAAAGGGAGTTGTGAGTTGATGTTGAAAAATTCCAATCACATGAATGGTGATACAATCATCAATTTTTTTTTAGGATCATATACAAATGATATTGCTTCATAAGCCATCAAATGTGCAAAGACTTATTTGTTACATTTTTTTAAAACACATGGAACAAGTTATTGTTGTTGTTTCTATATGGAACCTTTTCCTTGGTGGTTGTACATTTATATTGTGTAAAGATTATTCATCCCATAATTGGTGATATAAATGGTTAAGACGACTATGATGGAATATCTCTATTTATCATTTGCACTATCCATCATTCTCTTGTAAACTGAGTATTGACATGATGAGCAATGACAGAATGTATAACACATCGATAGTGCACAATATTTCGAGTAGTACAAAATCACTCACAAGTTTTAGCAGAGTTATTCCATTATTCAAGAAGGAACAAGGTCCTTTTATTTATATATTGATGATCACAAGGGAGAGGAACGATAATGTGGTATATGACCACGAAACTATTAAATGTTGTCCTCTAATCTGTACAAGACATATGTGATCGTGATTGTGATATATATAAATGTACACTATAAGTTTACTCATTCTGACAACTATTATTTGGCATAACCGGTAAGACCATCCCGGTTCAATCATGATGTGAATCGATAAGTACATCTATGGTCAATTTCTATGATTTCATAATCTAAAGAGGATGTTATCTTGAACATTGTTGTGCACGAAGGTCTCAAGTTGGTTATTCTAAAGAAATGATTCCTAAGGTTATAGGGATTTAAGTAGTCCTTGTGACTCCCCTACTTCCTTGGAACACGAACGATTTTCTGTTTTGTCAACAAGATTTCATTTCTAGGAAAGTATTTTCACCTTTCCATTACCCATTGTTGAGTCAATCTCTAACACAACATAACTCATTTTTGGGTTGCTTATTCTTAAATAGAGTTGATTGTTTGGGTAATCATCAACTAAAGTAAGATGATTTATCTTACACACAACAAAACAAGGATGATATTTGTGGATCCATACACCCAATATGTGGACCAATTATTTTAATTGATGTATCAACTAGAAGGTCACATGTGTGTATGAAAGCAAACTAGAGTTTGCAAGATTACTAGCTCAACCATTTTGGTTATGAGCATATTTTCATGATTATCCAACAATAAAAATGTGTCATTAAGAACAAATATTTTTCATTTTAATTGTTGTGAATATGTCATTTACATGAACAACATAATTTCGCATTATGCCAAGCGACTATTATAAATTCCACCATTATATTTGGTTTTTGGGTCAAAACCTTATACTTCTCATCTATGGATATATAGATGTGATATACATATCCGAATTACTTCATCACCATTTATTAGGATGGGTTCTCAACGAAGATTGAGAACTAATTTTGATTACGAGTTCATCAACGGTAAAATATCACATCGTTGTCAAGAGTATTTTGATGACTCGTTTGGAGGTATATATTCAAACTTCCCAACATTAGGGGGAGAAAACAAAAGTTGGCCAAGAGATTAGATGAATGGTCATATCATTTCGATCCTCACACTAAGCAATATGAGTTTGAAGTTCAACATTTTATAATTCATCATCTGCAAAACACTTTACTGACCCAATCAGAGTAAAACTCTCATGTGCCAACTCGAAATGCTCTAGTGAAAATGATGTCAATATTGGGCAATCTGACATCACAAATAAGTCAAAAACTTGCATCAAGTGCGGTAGGCCACTCGGTTCCAAACCAAAAAAAAATCCTCAAAAGTGGAATGGAGCTATATATCAAGATGGTCTAATTGAGGTTAAGATTATTTAAGCAAAGCCACCAAGAGAAACAAATAATGTGCTCAAGAAGAGTCTCAGGTACATGCAAGATATGAATATAGATATCTCAATTATCTATATCTTGGATGAAAAATACTGGAACCGTAATGAAGTCAACGTTGACGAAATTATTACATATAATGTAACGCTAAATCTCATAATATTTTATGAGGATCATGAGCCAAAGTGCATGCAAATAAACGATTCATTGAAAATTTCAAGTGATGCAAAACCCAATTCCCAAGAGAAATGAAAAGTTTCAAGACTTGACATAAAGTCTTTATATATAAAGATGTCAAGCAAATGAGACACATGTTTATCTCATTTTTAGTATTGAAAGTCATGAGCAATCTCATGTTTATTTCATTTTAAAAAGTTGTGTACAACAAACCTATAATATTTTGATTATGAGAAAACATATTCTCATGTGGTGGATGCAACTACTTTTTATTATTCGATTAGTCTGACAATTTATGAAGGGAAAGAGTTTGCCCCTAATGGATGTCCTTGCAATCTATATGTATGGTTTGCATAATAAGAATACACATATGTATATGAAATTCCCTCGAGGGTTTATTTTGCTATAAGCAAACAATTCAAGTTTAAGTTAACAAATTATATCCAATTGACGTCATATGGATTTAATAATTGAGAGAAGTGGTCCATTTAGCATATCATACATTTCTCTATGCATATAATTTAATTTCTTTTCGTTGTTGAGTTGAATTTTGAATGATGAAAAATAATCTTTGCTATATTTTATCATTTCGAAATTCGTTCCAAAAAAATGTTCTTAATTTTATCTGTATGTAAAATGTGTTTCTTTTTGTTCAACATCATTAGATGTGACCATTCTTTGTTTACATAGATGACATGCATATTGTTGAGATTCCTCAAGAATAACTCAAATAAATCATCTATTTGATTAATGAGTTTACCACATGATTGTGGCCTAGTGGTTAATCATGTTGTAATCATATGATAAGTGGTTCGATCTCTCCCTTATGGGAAGAAAGATCTATTTGTAGCTATTTATTTCCTTGTGCGAATTATACATCTTTTTAAGGGGCCATTTATCTCTTTGAAATCAATTTGATTAAGGAGTTCGAGATGAAAAATGTGGAAGAATAAATCTCACCACTACTTTACAATTTATGCATCTCTCTCGAATATGATTCTTGTATATCATCCATGACATACTAATAATATGCAATAAGAAGTTATATAGATATACCATGGACATAAGTGTCATATTGGTGGTAAAGATCACTATATGTGACTCTATATCGAGTGTAATCGATCTTCATATAGTCATGAACACTATTTGATAGTTTGTGAAACAAACTAATCAAACAACATCACCATTCAAATACATGATCATGCATAAAATACATTGATCAACATGAATTCCAAGAAAATGGTGAAAAGTAATGTGATGATTATGTACTCTTTTTCTTTCACTAGGTTTTATCCCATCGGGTTTTCCTCGTAAGGTTTTAATGAGACATATTCTCATCTAACGGTCATCCAAGGGGAAGTGTCATGCGAATTATATATGACCATCGATCATGTGACACATACATTTTATACAAAAAATCTAATAAGTTGAAATATTTGTCAACTAAGTGCACCTAAGTGATAACTTGGCTGATTATTCACCAAAACTCTCTCTGCATCAACTGTTGGGAAGCTAGTCCAAAAATTTGGAGTTTAGTGACTAATTATTCTCAACTGATATAATGACGAGCGAGAGTTGATATCCTCATCAAGGGGAGTCGATATGAAGGATCTCAACCGATATCATCATCAGGGGGAGTCGATACGTATTGCACTCTGTTTCCCTTAACCATGGTTTTCCCACTGGGTTTCTGGTAAGGTTTTTAACGAGGCAATATCAATAGCGTACTCGAAGAACATAATATATATTATTATCCAATGGTCATTCAAGGAGGAGTGTTATGAAAATTGTTATTATGGTGCATGAATGTCCATTGTGTAACCTATACATTAACCATGGGAATCAATACCATTATCTCCTATTCAAGTGTAGTTATGTTAGTCATTAGGGGTTATGTATCAGGAGCCTATAAATAGTGCTCATTCTTGTATCTTTGACACACCTCAATAACAATCATTTCTCCTCCCTTTCTCTCTTGTTTTCTTCTCGTTAATTTATTTTATAACATAATCAAAATTTAGCTCAGACACTAATGAAGCAATATCACTTTTTTTGCAAAAGTGTCAAGTTTGACCAAAATTTTAGGTTTTTTTAAGCTTTATCATCGTGGATTATCTAAATTTCGAAAAAAATGAAACTAACATGCATGCATACCTTGTCTCCGAAAATTTTCTTCTTCTAGGCAAGATTAAATCGGAAATTACGTAGATAATCAACTGGAAACGTAAATTACACGAAATGACAATTCCGCCCACTTACAACGCGCGGTGCGTTGTAGGTAGCCTCTAAACGCTACTTTCTAACGGTCGTTAGATGACCGTTTCCAGTTGGCACGCTGCGCGTTGTAGGTAGCCTCCAACGGATTCTATAAACACCCCACATTCCCTACTTCATTCCTCACATATTGACAATTCACATCAACTCGCTTCTTTGGTTTAGCGATACCGACAAGAAAATTCTTGTTCCTCAATCAACTAGTCGGTAATATTAGTATTTTTTTAGTAATTTTCTCAATTTGTTGCCTACTAATATTATTTCCGTTATAGGATGGATTACTTGTATGGACCAACACCTTCGTGCGTCGACCCCGAGGCGATCGATGGAGAACTACTTTGGGGCGAGCGCAACTGACATCGAGCTAGTGAAATTTTTGACAATGAGGTTGATACCATTCGAATAATGCATAGAGATTATTAATAACGGCCTAGGGTTCAATTATGTTGCCTTCTATTTAAAATATTAGTACTTCATTATGCCTAATGTTAGAGAACATTAATACTTGCTTCTGTCTAGTATTAGAAAGAATTAGTGTGATTATCCTATTATTAAAAAATATTAGTAGTTGGCTAATATTATTTTACAGACTAATGAGAAATGTATAATATGTTAGATATATTCTTTATTAGTACAAATTAGGTACTTACTTAGCGATTTTATATACCGATAATCATTGCCTATAATATCGAATAAGAACCTAGTGTTATCCTTGCGTGCTGTAGGACGTCTCACATCTCCCCATACCATCCCCACTTCCACCCTTTCTTAGAGGCTGTCGGACTCCTACTGATTGTTGATCTTGCGACCCTTTCACCGGATCAGCATCTTGTGACGACGCTGGTCGAAAGGTGGAGGCCGGAGACGAACACTTTCCACATGTACCATGGGGAGTGCATGTTTACTTTGGAGGATGTGGCGATATTGATCAATTTTTCAGTCGACGGTGATGCGGTCTAATACCCTCTTGAGCATTCTGGACAGCAGATTCTAGACTTGGCAGTGGAGGTTTTGGGATTGAGGCTGATGGGAAGGATGTCTTACAGGACGGATGACTGCGGATTGAGTGGTTGCACTTGACGATCAAGAAGCCGGAGCAACATTATACAATTTTTTTATAGCAACAATATACGAATTTTGTATCCATGACAAGAGGTTCGGATTTTGAAAAATGATCGGTTAATCAAAAGCGGAACAAATAAGTATCCAAATCACAAATCATTACAAATCATTATAACTCCTCCAAAGTTTATAAATAACAATAATCTAATTATGAATCAAGCGGTTCGTAAGTAAGTATATTAAAACGTGTATTTCTCATTCCTTGATCAGCGTATCAGCACCATCGGTTTCGGAATATGGAAACACGAGGATATTCTTTCTACAAATCCTATCATCAAAATAATCAAATAAATGTCTTTTAAATGAAAAACGAGCATCATAGGGTGGTTTTTACAATAGTAAAAATTGTGCAAAATCCTCACCAACTTCTTACAAGCGAACTGCGTGGACTTTGATCCCAAAGCATTGGGTACGTAGGCCGTCATAAGACTTGAGTCCAAACAATTAAATAAAAATATTCATAAAAAAAAATAACTTTTAATATAAAAATAAATTTCCACAAAAGTGAGAATTCGTAAAAATTTCAAATTAAATAAATGCCATATTCTCTAAAAAATTACATAATCTTCCATATCCAAACAAAAACATAATTAAGCCACTAAATTAAGAAAATAAAAAATAACTTATCGAATTTCGTAGTACCGGTTTACCGGGCGTTACAGGGGTCTAATCCTTCCCCGCACATGATGAAACCGGCGTCCAGAAGGACCCGGACTACATCGAAAGCGTCCAATCCGCCTCAAAAATATTGGTGGCGACTCCGAACCAGCGAGTCATCGGCGCCACGAACGGAAAAATTCACGACAGTTAGGTTTTGAGACTAGTCGATGCTCAAATACCAATCACAAGAAGAGTTGAACACAAAGGAAACCGACTATAACATTGATTCTCCTCTAGGCATTCGAAGGAATCCAATACAAGGTCTTGCAATGGATTACCACTACCAATTGACAAGTGATCAAGCCAATTGGTAGTGAACACAAGGTGTTCGACAAAATGTCTAGGTGCTTAAAAAGACTTAATGACACCATAACCACCAAGCAAGGAGTGCTAGTCACATGTTGACACCCACAAACATCCCAATCACTCAAGTTGTCGCTACCTAAGTGATTACCGGAATGCGCTCTAAATGTTCGATGAAATGTCACTAAGAGAATCTTCACACAAAAGGTTGAATTAGGATCTGGCTTGGTCCACACACACCTTACTTTAATCTTGAATTAACAACTAACACAACTCTAAGCAAAAGTCATGCAAAATAGAGTATTGATTTTACCTAAATCAAGCCATGGCATAATCTAGATTTCAAACACCATAATCCAACCACATCATGATCATAATCAACATCCAAGTGTATCCAACCTCTCTTCATGAGAGGATCATCCTAACAACATCATCTCTAGTCTAGCAACAACACAAACTAGCCTATCATGACAAAACTCAAAGGAGAAAGAGAAGTTACAAACCCCATTCTTGACTTCTAGGTAAAAAGTTTGAAGGTGATGCTTCCTTGATTCTCAATTTTGACTCCAAACTTCACTCAATCGAAGCTAGCTCCAAGGCCTTCAATTATTTCTTAATCTACTAATTTAGAGCTTCTATACAATTGTTATGACTATACTGTGAATTATTTTCCTCTCTTCCAACCAATCACACATTGATTTAATTCCATAACCGATTTATTGATTCATCCGAATTGGTTTATATTTAACCGTCTGAATTAAGTTTTGAAATTTTCCAACTTTTTGTTTGCGGGTAACCTGTATTCCAACCGAAATTTTTTTTGCCTAATAAGATATTTCCCCCATCCCAAATTTTTTATTAAAACTACAAACAAATAATCTATTAAAGTGGACGGAGAAATCTTGTCTAAATTTTTTATTTATTCAGTGATGTAATTGTGATTTGGGCTAAATTTGAGTGTTGGCACAATATGTTTTAATATTTTAATAGCTGGTCAATGACAAATGTCACATGCAGGGGCGGATACGAGGGAGGCCGGAGGAGCCACAACTCAGGGCAATTTCGGTGTGAGTCGTAAATTCATGTATATATTTACGAACTTTTCGAGTTCAGCTCATGGCAATTTTAGAGCCCGCTTAGTGTTTTATTATTTCGACTCAATACTCGATACATATTAATTATCATTTCGACTCAATATTTGCATTTATTATTAGTTGGGTAGGGGAAAAATCGTTGGTGGCACATTCAATTTTAAAGATAACTTGTTTTACTCAAAAATAGCACAACAAGTGTTCTTTATATATTTTATCTTAGTATTACGTTTGAAAAAATATATTTATAAATTGATTATTCTATATATAAATTTCAATTCAAATCTGACTCAATGCATGTTTCGATCCTGAATTCATCACTGGCCACATGACATGTGTACCCAGTACACTAATATACCGAAATTTCTATCATTAAATTATTTCATTAACATTATTGCTACAATTTATTTTTATTCTATTAGTGACAGTTTTAAGGACCTTTTTACCGTCCTTAAAACTTCGTTTTCTTTTAGTATATATAATGTTTATTTTTCTTATCCTGTTGTCTTCCAATGTCAATTCTTTTTTCAACTGACGATTATAATGGTCAATGGATGCCCATATATAATTGCCAACTATATAATAGTACAACCCTCAATCTTCTCAAATACATAAGCTTTTTCTTAAATCATTCCCAATATTCGACTTTTGCTGAGCCATTACCCCAATAACGGTAACTGACTCCGACTTCACAATAGCCATGCAAAATGTGTTGTCGTTGATCTGCGTGAAGATCTCCCGCGGCTCCATTCCCAAGGTTGTCCCCGACACAAATTGAAGTTCCAGCAGCGGAAACCCGACAGGATCCGAGTACACATGGCCTCTGTAGCACAGCTCGTACGGTGGCCCAGGCGACGGAACCTTCAGCATCACCCTCGAAGTCGTCTTATCGATCTCAGCCTTGAGCACATCATAAGCTTCGCTATAGAGGTATAACAGCATCGTCCCGCTGTCGACCACCACCCGTTTCCTGAAGGACGTCTTTCTGAACACTTTGATGCCTATGTCCAAAACAGAAAGAAAAGGGAAATAATATGTATTTTTTAATTTGTGTAAGATTTCTATTAGATATGCTATTGTACCTTATTATCCAAACCAGTCTGAATCTAAAAGCAGAGAAATAGCTTATAAATTTGATGTAGAAAGTCTTAATAAAACTCAACCATTCAAAAATCGTATTTTAGATTTAATTAACGTTTGAAAACATTTAGTAAAATTGACATTTGACAACCATCAAATGTGTATATTTAATATGACACATTTGTATGTCATTTACATATTGTACAATGACATACAAATGTATAAACATTTTTGTACAATAGATTTGTACAACTCTAAGCACATTCGTAGATCTTTACAATTCTCTGTATAAAATTGTACGACCGATGATTAATCCAGAAACGTAAGGCCGACGTCGACTATCACGTGGGTGAAACTTGAAAACTAATCAGGAAATTTTTCAATGACCAGAGATGGTAGTTCAATCACCTGATCCGGTGGTCCGACAACAATAATAGGTGATCTGGTGATTGGAGATAGCTAGATTTTGGTCCAATAAAAATATTTAAAACAACATGATCATATTGCCCTTGGTTAATCTAAATTTTTATCCAAGAGCCCAAAAATTGGGCTTGGATCACATCCCAAATCCTATATCTCCAACTGTTAAATTTCGAATATAATTTGTAGACGATTAAGATTTGTTAAGATTTGTTAAGATTTCATAAATCAAATTAAGGAGCAGTTTCTTGGACCAAATGGTGCGTACCTTGGTTCCTAAGCTTATGTTGACAAGGTGGACTTTGTATCTGGCACCCTCGATGTGAAGAGGAGTAGCTCTGCCGGTCAATCTGGCGGCGTCGCGGAACGCCAACTGGTTCTGAGGATAAGTATGGTCGGAGAGGACGCTGATGGAGTAAGAGAACTTGTAATTAAATTGGTTGAAGAAAGAATGTTGGGTGAGTATAGCATCAGGACTCCCTAGATTTAGTCCGAAAATCCCATTGATATGCTCGTGAAATGCTTTCTCTCCGGACAACGAGGTGGTGCAGCTGAACGCAATGTGTGGAACGGTGGTGGTTTCGTCGTCGGAGTTTCTGAAAGTCAGTTGGTCGGTTACATATATTCCTTCTGAATGGAATCCATCCTCGTATTCTATTATGTACATACATTTTTTGGGACCTAGGAAATCAACCTGAAATAGATGCTAGACAAAATTCATTGGAACAAGTACACTTAGACGATTACATGGTAAACTCCAAAAATTGGGAATAGTATATAAAAATAAATCTTTACAATACTTAATGGTATAAATAAACGATATATCATTACTGAATTAGATGGCTCAATCATTTTATTATTTCATACTTAATAATCCAAATTCTTGTACAATGATCCATAATTCACTACGAATATGGACCTTTAGTGACTAAGAATGTTCATTTCTTGTGACTCAAGGTGGAAAATGGGTATCATTCGTGAATAAAAATCTTTTTTCTTTTTTTTTAATGATTTTATGAAGAGAGATAAAATAAACCTTATGAAATTATGATAAAACCTTATGAATTAATTGACTGGTCTGGGTTTGGACTCGGATGAAATATTTCGATATCTATTTGTAAGTTGTAAGCATACAAAAAATGTAGTTTTAGTGACCAATAGGTTATTGATGTTTTCAAGTAAAACAGTCACTAATAACCTAAATTATCAATAATTTTTTGTGACTAGCAAATTAATAACTGTTAATAATTACAGTCACTAAATCTATATTTTATTTGTAGCGTAACATCGATCTTTTAATTAAATAGTTAAAAATATTCAATTTACTCGGATTTTTACCAGTTTTTACTTTATAGGGATAACTACAGTACTAATTTCAGTTTGTACTATACAATTTTGTGTGCTTAAATAAATATCCACAACAAATAATAGGTACTTAAACGTAATTATCCAAACTCGTTCTAACCGTAGCACTTTTGGCAGTTTTGGGTACACGGCCGTGGGGAGAAAGTAGTTGACATGGCCGGATCAAAGTACGGCATACGCTTTATCGGCCGGCAAGGACTGCATGTGAGACATCTCACCCATAGGAAGTCACTTCCGGTGTCCATAACGGCCAGCTGAGGCACCGGAGGATTACCGATAGAAAATTTCACGAAGAACACGTTGTGATGCACGTCGTCAACCTGCAGCCCAACCTCAATCCCTGTCGTCCTCGTTGCCGATTGTGAAGACAGGTACGTTTGGTGTGCAATGGAAGATCAATCGTGTTGCTTTCCAGGCGCAATCTGCGGTCGTTTTGGAGGCGTTGTAGAACGGAGAGAACTTAGAGTCATGGTGGATGAGTCTTGTGGTAAGTTTCAAGCTGTTGGAGTTTTGAAAAAGAAGAAAAAGAAGAAAAAGAATAAGAATAAGAAGAAGATGAGAGTTGTTCTTGATGCCATGGTTTGTGATGATTTTGAGAATTTTTGTTGGAATATTTTATAATACATTACATCGTTGATTTCTTTGTCATTTGTTTTCTGTCTACATACAATGATATTTTCATTAATTGTATAATTTATTTTTTGGTAGTTTATTTATAATTATAAGCAGGGAATATATATCTCATATATTTCCAACTATATAAACCAAATTAAATGAAATGAAACCAACATTTTGACGTTGGTAAATATAACCGGCGGAATTGGAAGTGCGTCCGGAATTAAGGTCAATCCCGCTCCAATTCCTATAGAGAATTATGTTTGGAATATATTATAAGGTGGAGACTCTGAACTGGGATGAACAATTGAGAGAGAAGAGCGAAAATGGGAGAAAAACCTTACTCCATTAATGGGTACAAGAACACTTACGTACACAGAGAAAAATGGCAAAACCGTAAAAAACTAACTACAAACAAACATCATCATCCATTGTCATCTAGCGGTGGTCTGCTCATATCGGTTGATAGCCCCCCACAAGCTGGCAAGTATATGTCATGTACACCCAGCTTGAATAGAATCCATTGAAAGCGATTGGAGCTCAACCCCTTTGTGAAGATATCTGCTAGATTCCTATCTGTACACACATACTTGAGAGAAATCAACCCATTCTAAACTCTTTCTCTAATAACATCGTAGTCTATTTCGATATGTTTAGTACGTTCATGAAATCCTGGATTCTCCCCCATGTGAATGGTTGACTTGTTATCACCGAACACATCAATTGCACCTTCATGCAAGAAAAATAAATCATTGAGCAGTTGTTTGAGCCAATGTACCTCACATGAAAGCTGAGACAGTTATCTATACTCTGCCTCCGAGGAAGACTTTGACACAGTGCTCTGCTTTTTCGCCTTCCATGTGATCAGGGAGTTGCCAAGAAAAGTGCAGTAGCCTGTGATGGATTTATTTGTGTCTGGACATGCTCTCCAGTCAGCATCACTATAGCCTATGATAGTTAAGGAATCCGAGGCACTAAGAACAATCCCTGACCTAGAGCGTTCTTTATATATCTGAGAATTCGGTGTGCAGCTTGCAAATGACTGATGTGGGGTTCTTGTTGGAACTGGCAAAGCTGTTGAACTGAGAATCCAATGTGAGGCCTTGTTGTTACCAAGTAATTCAATCTTCCAATCAATTTCCTATAATCAGTAATATCCATTAAAGGTTCATTCTCATCTCTGCACAATCTTGTCTTCATATCAACTGGAGTCTTGATCGGTTTGCAGTCAAGGTAATCTGCGTCATTAAGCAATTCAATAGCATACTTGTGCTGATAAACTGATATTCCTGCTTTACTTCTCGTAACTTCTAGTCCCAGAAAGAATTTGAGTGGTCCAAAGTCTCTTACCTTGAACTCCTTACCAAGAAAGGTTTTCACCTCATTAATTAATTCCATGCTACTTCCCGATAAGATGAGATCATCAACGTAACCAGCATTACAACATTCCCTCTGGGATCTGGCTTGGTGAACAGAGAGTAATCTAAGAGGGATTGAGTGAACCCGTACCTTAACAGAGCTTCTATCAATTTTTCGAACCATTGTCAACTTGCTTGTTTCAATCCGTATAAGGACTTCTTCAGCCTGCACACCTTTTCTCGGGGATCATATTTATCATGAAGCCCATTTGGTAGCTTCATGTATACAACTTCATCCAAATCCCCATGAAGAAAGGCGTTACTCATATCCATTTGTTCCATATGACAGTTCTTGATGGAAGCAACTGCTAATAAAAGCTTAACTGTGTTCATCTTCACAAGTGGTGAGAACGTATCCAGAAAATCGACTCCATATATTTGTGTGAATCCTTTTGCTACAAGCCTAGTCTTAAATCTTTCAACGTCTCCATTAGATTTAAGTTTGAGTTTGAAGATCCACCTACTTTCAACAGGATTAATGCCATCCGGACAGTCCTTGATGTCAACAACATCCGACGTTAGGTTAACATCTAGAGCGTGCAATTCATCAATCACTGGACTATTCCATTGATCATCTTTCACAGCTTCCTCATAAGTTTCTGGTTCTCGAATATTGGCTACAATCATGGCAAAGTGTTTATGGGAAGAACTAAGGTTATCTAAAGTGGTAAAAGAGGTAATGGGATAATGTCAGGTTTTGGTGTTTCCAACAACATAATCTTTTAGGTGAGAGGGAGGTTTGGTCTGCATAGTGGATGTTCTAGTGGGATGTGGCATTGGATCAGAAATTGATGAAGGTGGGATGGATGGTTGTGGAATTGATCATCTTTCACAGCTTCCCCATAAGTTTGTGGTTCTCGAATATTGGCTACAATCATGGCAAAGTGTTTATGGGAAGAACTAAGGTTATCTAAAGTGGTAAAAGAGGTAATGGGATAATGTGAGGTTCTGGTGTTTCCAACAACATAATCTTTTAGGTGAGAGGGAGGTTTGGTCTGCCTATTGGATGTTCTAGTGGGATGTGAAATTGGATTGAGAACTGATGAATGTGGGATGGATGGTTGTGGAATTGGACCTATGACTGGTAAGGGTGGTGAATGTAAAGTGGTGGAGGGAGACACTGGATCCAGATTTTGTTGGAGTGGTGGATCCTGAATAGGTAGCAGCTCTGCTTCAATACAGGATGCTGAGGGTGATTCCGCTACACTAGGTGTACCAGAGGGCCCCCCAGATGCTACAAATTAAGGATCAGTACCTTCAAGGATTAATGGCACTAGTGTAGAAGGATTATGAGGAGATGCATGTGTGTTAGAAGAAGATGTGAATTTATATGGAAAAATACTTTCATGAAAGACAACATCACGTGAGACAAAGACAGAGTGAGAGTGTAGATCGTAAATTTTATTACCTTTGATACCAGCAACAAGGCCTATATAGATACCTTAACGGGCACGAGAATCAAACTTGGTGCGGTTTCTATCTAGAGTAGCAGCACAGAAAGGCTGCCAAAGACCCTAAGGTGAGTATAGTCAGGAGGATAGCCGTAGAGACACTTGTAGGGAGTTTTATTTGAAAGAAGGGGAGTAGGGAGTCTGTTTAGAAGGTGAACAACATGGGATGAACAATTGAGAGAAAAGAGCAGAAATGGGAGAAAAACCTTACTCCATTAATGGGTGCAAGAGCACTTATGTACACAGAGAAGAATGGCAAAACCGTAAAAGACTAACTATAATACAAACGTCACTAACAGAATCTGTACAGGTTCAAATCCCTATGTGTTGAATCATATAACGGCATCATCATCCAATGTCATATGGCGGTGGTCTGCTCATATCGGTTGATAGAGACTTCGGTGCATTAGTGTGCATGGCACATTCAACATTAAAAACATATTAGTGTACATAGTATATTCAACATTAAAAACATTTATTTCAATAATTTAAAACTGAAATAATAAATCTTAAGCACCTCGCATGCAACCTTAAACCCTAAAGCATAATGTTAAACCCCAAAACACTAAATTCAAACCCTCAAACATTTTATTATAAAACGATATCCTTAATCGTACTCCAAACTCTGACTTTTGACCATAAATCTAAATTAACCAATCATAAAGCTCTTAATTAGACTTTAAACAGTTACCACTATGTCCTAAACCCTAAACACTAAACAAGAACCTCAAAACTCTTAGTTTTAAGCATAATATATAGCAAAAATGTGATAGAGTGTACCGTGTACACTAATGCACCAGAGTCTTTTCCTATATTATAATATACATTATTAGTTTTACTTTAGGATATGCTCATTCCATTCATTAAGATTAAGGTCTTTCGATTATTATCATGACGCTCGTACTTAACAGGAGATGAAGACCTTGGAAAAAAGGCTGCATGGAACTGTTAATGTATATTGGGTTAGCCCCGTTATGGTTATGTGTTAACCGGAACACTTATATATATAAGGAGCGTTAGTCTCCTTCTCTGTAATTAAGCCGATCACTCTCACCAAAATCCCTAATAAGATTCATCTTTCTCTCAGTGGACTAATCGACCTCAAAGTCGTAAAACCAAATTAATTGCTTGTGGTATCCCGCTATTATTCTTTCTTTTTTTTCTCCTTTATCTGTCGTTTATCATGATATCAAGTCCCTTGCTAATCAAAACAACCTACTTATTACTCTCCATCAAAGCATTAAAATGAAAAAATAACTCGGAACCAAAGACATCTATCTAACAAAGAAAATCAAAATAGTAAGCTATGACACAAAAATCTGCAACTGACATCGTTCGAATACAAAAAAAAAAACTAATAAAATAGGAATAAAACGGCGATTGAGAAAACGAACTGCTGCGATTAACAAATTCCTTAGCCATCACAGCCTTTGCATAAAATGGCATTTCATTAATTGTATTATTTATTGTTGAGTACTATATCAAATTATTTACCATATATAAACCAAAATAACTCACCAAACCTCTCTTGGCTTTTCAACGGGAGTTACATATATCAAAATTGTGTCAAATACCTAGAACATTCTGAAACTTTAGACCACGATACAAATTGGTTCCGAAAGTTCAAAACCATACAGAGTAGTCCACTAGTCCTCATATTTTGGATTGTGTTACGACTTGGTACTCAAAAAATTTCAGGTCATTTTTGCACATCACCACTGCCACATCATCAAATAATTCTAATATGATAACCAGTCATCAAAGTAATCATAAAGGCAAAAGAAACTAAGATTTTAAAAAAGTATACTTATCAGTAAAAATTGTATTAATTGAGGGAGTTAAATAAATACGAATAAGTAAATTTTAGCCGTCCAAGACACTGCAATCCTCAATCTACTCAAAATACACATTCTTTCCCTTGAGATCAAACGCAACATTGTAACGTTGCTGAGCCATTATCCCAATTATCGAAATCGTATCCGACCCAACAATAGCCATGCAGAATGTGTTCTCGTCGATTTGTCTGAACACCCCTCTATTGCCCATCACCAAAATGAAGTTCCAGCATCGGAAACCCGGTAGCATCTCTCTCCACACGCCCTTGGTAGCATAGCTCGATGGGGTTCCCAGGCCATGGAACGCTAATCAACTTTCGTGAAGGCTGCTTCGCGATCGCGGCCTTCACCACCTCGAAAGCTTTGGTATATAGGTGAAGCAACGTCGATCTGCTGTCGATCACCACTCCTTTCCTGAGCGCCATCTTTCTGAACACTTGGATGTCTATGTTCAACATCTGGTCCAAACAACTAAAAGAGCAAAAAATATTTTATGTTGGATACAATTGGGCCTTATAGCAGTAGATATTAACTTAACACAAATTAATATTCAACATGTTTTAATGTACATACCTCAGACTCCTAAACTGATGTTGCAGAGGTGTATAACTCTATTAATTTAAGTCTGATTTTTATATTTTTATATAGAAATATTTATTTTTTAAAACCCAAACTAATGAAACGATATTAATTTTATTTTGGGTGAATTCTTTAGTATACCTAGTATACCAAAACTTTTGGTGTGCCCAGTTTTTTTTGGTAACGTAAATCCATTACCACCGTCCATTTTCAGTTTGCGATCTCGACGGTTAACAATTATTCAAATATTAAATTTCTATTTCACATTTTATTTTTGATCTCATATGTTTTCTCAATTTGACAAAAAATCTTGTTTTCTCAATTTGACAAATGAGTTTTAGCAAGCTAAGGCAGCAGCTCAGAGAGCAAAACACAACTCCGAAAAAATGCAGCAAGATAACAAAATACCAAACAAAATACCATGTATGGCACCCCCAAAGTGACAGCAAAAAACAGCAGCAACAATTTCAATTAAACCACATGAAATTTTTTATTTGAAATCACATGAAATTTTAGATCAATTACAATCCAATTTCAGATCGTAAACTGAAATCAAAAATAAAATGTGAAATATAAATTTAATATTTGAATAATTGTGAACCGTCGAGATCGCAAAAATAAAATGAACGGTTGTGATGGATTTACGTTATCAAAAAAAACTGGGCACACCGAAAGTTTCGGTATACCAGGTATACTGAAGAATTCACCTTTATTTAGACTACTTAAAAAATATTTTCCACCCTATTTGGAGCATAACTTCTTCATTCCAAATTTAATTTTCATAATCTTGATACGGCTAATAACTATGTCTAAGTTAGTAATAATTATCAATAAGTTGCTAATAACTACATCATACTCTAGTTGTTAATAACTATATCAAAGTTATTAATAACTACATAAATATGTTAAATAACTGCCACTAAATTGTTAATAACTACGTTTGAATTTCTTTCATAACTAAATTTATTACTCGATAGTAACTACGTTTCCCCTATTATATCTACCTTATGTTTTTATCGGTCATATATACATCTAAATTTCTAGTACTTGCGTCAAAGTTCCAATACATACGTCTAAGTTGCTAATAAATATGTTTTCCCCTTTATATCTAGATTACGTTTAACTTGCTATAAGTAATAGTTATGTCTAATTAGATAATAACTATCTCTAAATTGTTAATAACTACGTCTACATCTAAGTTTTTAATAGTTGTGTCTAAGTTGTTAAAACCTACTTCTGAGTTCGTGATAACTACGTCTGAATTCCTCAATAACTACATTTTCCATTTATATCTACCTTACGTTTAAGTTGTTAATACTTACATCTACGTTGCTCAAAACTACATCTACCTCCAACATAATAATAGCTACCTCTGAGTTGCTGATATTTACCAAGTATAGTTTTGAGGCACTCAACTCACATGTTTGACCTCGTTTAAATAAAGTTCATCGAAACCCTATCTTGATTGTGCTAGTTTTAATCGTCTTTTAAAAACTAAAATTTTGACGTAAAAATCGTTCAAATCCAAATTAATATGTAAAAGATATTAATTAAATAAGAAAGTTAAGAGAATATATTATTTAATATATATATTAAATAAAATAAGAAAGCAAAGTTACCAAGTGGCCCCTGTGCTTCAGAATTCAGCAGAATGCAGCACAGATAAAATTCAACAGAACACGCACATTCTGTAAAATTTACCGGTTAAAGAATAGAAAAAGGTTTTAAAAATGCCTGATTTGGTATTATATAAAAATTTATCAGTAACAATCCAGTTTGTATTAATAGAGGGGCTAAATAAAATAATCACCCGTCCAAAATATTGCAATCTTCAATGAACTGAAAGTGTATATTCCCGTTGAACTTTATCCCTGCTGAATTTTGCTGAATTTTGGAACAGAGCGGTATTTCGGTAACTTTACACTGTTAATTTATTTATTTAATTTATTTTACATATTAATTAATATTAATTTTCCATAACTTTCTTATTTAATTAATATATTTTGCATACAAACTTCGATTTAAATAATTTTTGGGCCAAAATTTTAGTTTTTTAAAAACGATCAAAACAATCATAGTCATGATATAGTTTTGACGAAATTTTTTTCCGAGGTCAAAATACTTGAGTTGACTACCTTAAAACTAGACTTGATAGCTATCACCAACTTATATGGAGTTATTGACAATGTATACGTTGTTATTAACAACTTAGACGTTCCTATTAATAACTAAGAGGTAGACATTGGTATCAACAACTTCGATGTAGGTATGAGCAACTTAAACGTAAGGTAGATATGTATGTTCGATGAAAACTAGGTATATATAAGGGGAGCGGGAACGTAGTTATTAGCCAATTAGACGTAGTTATGGAGGGAATTCAGATGTAGTTATCACCAACTTAGAGTTCGCTATTAACTACTTACATGAAGACATAGGTATTAGTAGCTTAGAGGTAGTTATTATCTAGTTAGACGTAATTATTAGCAATTTAAACGTAATGTGAATATAAGGGGGAAACATTGTTATTAGCAACTCAGACGTAGGTATTGCAACTTTGACGTAGATATTAACAACTTAGATGTATGTATGGATGAGGAAAACGTAAGGTAGATATAAGGAGGGGAAACGTAGCTATTATCCAATTGGACGTAGTTATGAGGGAATTCGAACTTAGTTATTAGCAATTTAGAGGTCATTATTTAACAACTTTGATGTAGTCATTAGCAACTTTGAGGTAACTATTAACAATTAGTGTATAACGTAGTTATTAGCAGTTTATAGATAGTTATTAGCAACGTAGATATAATTATTAGCCATATCAAGAGTATGAAAATCGGAATTGGAATGAAGAAGTTACTATTCGAAATAAGGTGAAAAAGATATATTTTAAAGTTTTCGAAATAAAATCAATATTCGTCTCATTAATTTGATCTTTGAAAAACGAGTATTTATATATAAAGAACATAAAACTCGGACTTTTTTTTAAAGTCAGACTTAGAGTTATCTTAATTTTAAAACAAAAAATTAAGAAATAACATATTTTAAGATAGAAATAACATGTTGTTCCGGCCTTCTTGTCTCAAATGTTTTAAGATAGAGACATTTTCATCACTTATAAAGTAAGTGTACCCAACTACAAAAAAATGTAATTTTAGGGACCGTACTATACGACCATTATATAAGATTATCACTAACTTATTGATCACTAAAACTAGTAAGTGATCATTTTAGCCCATCAGTGACCATTTTAACAAAAAGGTCACAAACCCACTGATCATTAAAACTGCATTTTCTTCTAGGCCTTTTCACTAGCCAAATCGTACGTACCTTCGAACCTAAGCTGATGTTGTGGATGTGGACATCGTAGTGGGAGTCATCGGTGTTAAATTCTGTATATTTTCCTTTTAAGACGGCGGCATTGCCAAACGCCAACTGGTTATTAGAATAAGCCGGGTCGGATAGGCTGCCGATGCAGTAAGAAAACTGGACGCTTAGTTCGTCGAAGAAAGCATCCTGGGAGAGGAGAGCATTCCTGTCGCCTAAACACAATCCAATAACTCCATTGAAAGCCTGATCGGTGCGTTGCGTTCCGCTCAGCAGGCTGCTACATCCTGTGTGTAGTGCACTAAAAGGACCAAACTTAACAATAAACAGAAGTATAAAGTTATATTGGTGTTAACAACTATTGCATCTCAATAGTTCGATCGAGTTATTGAAAGAGGTACTTCCCGGTGCATTTTTTGCAGTCTTCGCTACACGACCGTGGGGAGAAAGTCGCTGACTTGGCTGCATCCAGGTACGAGATACCCTCCATCGGCCAGCAAGGGCTGCACGGCAGGCATTTCAGCCACAGGAAGGCGCTGCCGATGTCCATGATTGCGAGCTGCGGCACTGGCGGATCCCCGACCGAGAACTTCACGTAGAACAGGCTCTGACACATGGATGCAGCCAGCCTAGCCTCGATCGAATCCGGCGATGCCTGCGACATCATTGACGCAAAGTAAGCTTGGCGTGCGACGGAAGATCTTGTGCTCTCCACGCGCGATCAGTGGTGGTTTCAGATGGCTGTAGAACGGGGAGAATATGGAGTCATGGTGGATGAGTCTTGTGGTGAGTTTCAAGCTGTCGGAATATTTGAAGAAGATGAATAATGAGAATAAGATGAGAGCTATCCTCAACGCTATCATATTTTAGACGTATTTGGCATTACAATTTGTTTAAAAAAAATCCAACTGTCATTAATAAGAAGTAGTACAACACTGCATTATTGGCAATGGTAGTCGAAATTGAAGAGGGGTATGTATGCCTTCATGTTCATCGATCAAATTCATCAATCCAAATACACTCATTACTGTAATTGACAAATCCATTGATTCAAATACACTCATTAGACATCCAAATGATTAAATCAAGTTTGGAAAATTTCCTGATTACACACATCCACTTTGACATCTCTGGAAGAAGGGAAAATCATCAATCATTTGCATTCTCGCATATATAGGTGCAATGCTCAGAAGATGCGTTTACAACCAAAGAGTACACTGTGATCCCAGGATCAAGGAGAACATTCAAGTCCAGGGTTGGTTTATCCCTGACAACTTATTCGCTAAATTTCCAAAATCGAACAGGCAAGTCCATCTCATTCGTGTTTTCTAGTTCGTTCACAAGACTCTTACTGCGTATAGGAACGCTGAGGAATTATGGGATAGGGAACTCTGAATTACAGCTTACTCATGGTTCAACATTAAGGAATTTGTGGGATAGTGAAATGCTTTCTAGTTGTATATACAGCTTTTGTACATACTAGTATGGATGGCCGTACGTTGCCACAAAACTCTAAATTTATAATAAATAAGACAATACACCCCGTTGTTTAGAAGTTGATTGTAAATGAGAAAAACGTTATAAGATTATAACGATTAGGTATAAATATTTTTATTATAGTTAATTATATTTATATGCAATATTTACCTGATAAAAAGGATGATAATTAATATATCCAAGATTCACATGACAAATGGATTTAAACATGTTGAATACCAAACAGTTCGATATTGTTGAAGTGGTTAAATATGGACAGACGCTCATAAATCTAGATTGGTTGGCTGCGAAATGGTGTGAATCCTAAATTACATGTAATTTGAATTTGATCACCCATAAATACATGTTCTTGATTATATTGGTTGATGGAGTTGAAATTCATATTCGACAAAATTGCAACCATAAGTTACCGTAAGTTGAAGACATAAATTAGCAATTAAAGATATAGATGAAAGTCATCAAATGCAACAACTACTTGATTGTTTTTATCGCGCAGAAGAAAGTATTTGCTCAATGTTTTGAATATTAGGATGGATAAAATGCGAAACAAAATTAGATCAATGCATCTACATCAGTAAAATCCAAATTCGTTAACGAATCCTGCAAGTTCTGGAATGGTTGAAGAAGCATCCCAGGCTGTTGACAACTGTACCATCCATCCCCTCAAGGTTTGTAATGACTCCTTTAATTTGTTCTCTACATTGGCCAAACAAAAGTTATCTTAGATCCTGAGACTAACATTTGATAATAAGCCGTAACCACCAAGTTTGATTTCTGCTACACAACTGAACTTTGTATACATGAATCCTAATAATGTGGTTCAGGTAAATCCTTAATGGCATGAACTGATTTTGCCTTATAATTAAGCAGAAGAGCCACCATAAAACCTGCAGGACACACATCACCTAGCAAAGTGCACTCATCAAGAAGTATGAGGACTTTATGTGCCTTGTAACCAAATGTGATCCCTATTATGAAGATAGACGCATCCTCCTTTTCAAATACACTTTTAAGCAAATTACACATATAAGGTGTCTCGGTTAGGAATGAAAGACACTGTCAACAAGTTATGAAATGAACTATCTGATGTTGAAATGGTGACAGACTAGAATAAGTTGGCAAATTCATGACTGGAGGCGACTCTCCAAACAGAAACCACATCAACGGTAGTAGAGAAGCCAAAGACAATACCGTGAAACATGAATATAAGTAGTCTGAATAAGAAAGATAGAGCCATACCCAAAGGTAATTCAAGATAACTTGCACCTATAAACCCAACTAAAGACGCAGCAATTTCTAAGTTTTTGTAATCTAATTAGCATTACCTAGAGTTCATTCAATAGGAAATTCTAGCCAACCCAAAGAGAAGGAATCCTGAATTTCATGGAATCACCTAATAGTACGTTGTTGGACTTCAGGTCTCAATGGCTTATGGTAAGGTGAGAACTGAAATACAGATATGTCAGCTTGCGAGCAAAGCCAATCGCAAGAGCACCCAAAAAGAGCAAAACCAAAGAACATAGCACAGAGGTCAAAGAGGGCAACTCGGAATAGATCGACATTGAATCAACGGCAAAAGAAAACAACGAATGTAAAACAAACTCGATTCTTCTGAAACCAGGAAAGCAAAGAAAATAAGAAGAATAAACATGGACGGTTTGTCCATAACAAAAGTTGGAAGCCAAAGCAAAGAGAAGATAATTATCTGGTTTGACGAAATTTTTAGCCTTCAAGGCCTGTAATCACTTTGATGGTGCTGGATTGTGATATGTTCTTGAAAATACTTGGCTGCAAAGAAGGAGGGAGGCGATATGCATAAAACAAACATTCCAACATCTCATTATTAGAGATCATAACTTGTACTTGTGAGCTTTGTCATTTTCCTATATGTATAATAAATCCATGTCTCAATGCCTATAATCAACCTCGGTAACTGGTCTAGAGACATACCCGATTGTGTTTCAGGTAGCCAAAAAACTTTGGGAACAAAGCATCAGTTAACATTCCAAAGTGGAATGATAGAATATAGGTGAGTAGGCAGCAACTGATGGGGAGAACAGCTAACACAAACATGAATATATGCAGCTGGAATTTACCATATGGCCAAATAAATAAAAATCGTGTTTGTGTTAGATAGATGTTAAAGAATAAAATGACCACCCACCAAGCTTCCTAAACATGACATTCCCCTTTTGTTATAATTCAAAGTGGATAATGCACCATAAAATTGAAGAAGATACTATAAGCCTCTAGCTTGAATTTGGCAGAGGTAAGTTTTATTCATGAAAGTGATTAACATAGGGACAAAACTTATTACCTCCTTCCCTCCATAATCACTAAACCAAGCTAGTTATATGATTCATATACATTAAAATATATGAGCAAGAGAAAGGTATGAAACTGAAAACAACACCTGAGATTATTAGTAGCTGAAATTGTAAAACAACAAAGAACAAATTAAAAAAAAAAACCTCATAAGAACAGTATTTATGACAGCAAACTAAAACTGGAACCAAGAACCCATCCCAACAAAGGAGCAGTGACCTGAGCAAATCTCATAAGGAGTAAGAATGCATAACTCATAAGAAGAAGGATATTAATTTTCTTTTGTCTCTAACCAGAGCTAAGGTTTTGCATGCTAAAATATTAATATAACATTATTGCAGATTCAGACGGAAGCAAAATAGAAACAGGGGCTACATACATTTCCTCACATGGATCACATGCAAGATGGTTGAAGCCCGAACTCTTGGGATTTTAAATTAATTTTAGGAATTTGCTTTCCAACTTTCTTACTACGGGGACATCTCGATTGGGAGGGATTTCAAATCAACAAACTCAGATTGTGGATTGTGATGCATGAAGGGGTGCCGAGACTATATATGATTTTTGGAATATGAAATCACACATTTGATTCACAGCCAAAAGAAGGTGGGCTGCATATGAAGACGCTGAATATTGGGAGGAGGAGCCGACGAAATAGCTAAGGCGACAAAGAGGATCTCGTTAAATTCGACGATAGGGCTTTTATTAGAGGTGTTGCTGCTGCGACGGTGGTTGAGATTGATGGGAGGAAGTCAGGACCGGGGACGACAAAAATAAAAAAGAGATTGGGCAAATATTACAGAAGAAGGAGATGAGTAAAAAGAGTGAGAAAAGCAGCTGGAAATCAATTCCTCCTTTCAATTTTAGTTAGACAGGAACTGGGAGAGTCAAGCAATAACGAAAGAGGAACTAAATGGGGACCGAGGATGCACTATTCAGCGTGAACAATATGCTACAGTGACACCCCCTGCGCTTTTTTAATCTTAATAACAATAATAATTTTTTATTACCTTTTATGTAGACGATGGTTAATTCCTTTATTGTATACTTTCTTTTTTGAAGGTTGTCTTTCGGAAGCGTTTAGTTAACGTCATTAGTTTGACGTGGTGAAGCGGACGTAGACTAGCAATCACCATCCCATCCAAGAAGCTCCTTATAGTTTATTTCATCGTTGGTTTTTGAGTAGATGTGGTTAGGGAAAGTAACTTGAATGCTTCCCCATTGTGAATGAGTAAACTCAACACAACCAGTAAGGATGGTATCAATCTTCATCAAATGACTAAGTAAAGACACATCCTCCTTGCTCACCCATCATCAATTCTTTGCGGCGCCTCTTCCTTTTCCTTCTACTTAGACGCTTTCTTTTGTTTGCCTTAGTAGTAGATTCGGAGAATTCCGTTGATGTTTCATTTGAAGAGGAGGTAGAGTCGCCGTTTGAAGTGATTGGCTCTTCTAAGATTTTAGGCTTTTTAGGTGCATCATGAGCATCTATGACCAAGGGAGTGGTGCTAGCATTGTGAACTCCACAAAGCTCCTCATCCTCTACACTTCCAAAATAGTCAGATGGAATGTCAATGTTTTCGATCAAAGAAGAGGACTAGGAATTGTACCCTTTTTCAACTTAGCCATATAAGCATTCCACTCTTTTTCATCGGAGAAGTAGAATGGAAATTCTTCAATGTCGTCCTGTCTCAGCTTAGCCAAAAAAACTTCTTGTCTTTAGACTCCTCCTCGATTGCACCTACATCTTCAATTTGTCTCGTCACTTTAATTTTTTCTCCAATGTCAGTATGCCAAACTCGAGTCTTGTGTTCCAATCCTAAGAAAGCATCTTGAAGGATTTTCATTTTACTTGATAAGCGGTCAATCTTGTCTTCTTGCTTTACCAATCTAGCCCCCAAGTTGTCTTGTAAAATCACATAGCAATTTCTCAACACTTTTTGTTTCCATGATAGGGCGTGAAGAGCTAATTTTTCATTGAGATGTTCAGTAACTATTTCTTTCTTGTTTGAGTTGGTAAGCAATGACATTGATGGACTCACCTTTGGCTTTCGTTGAAGAACTGATTGAAGAATCTGGAGTGGTGAACTCTGCCAAGAAAAAGCTTGCAAGAGTGATAAGATGGGCTCAGAGAGATGGCTCTGCTCTCTACAACATTGCCCTGGGATCACAAGGGCTGAAGGTGTTATCTAATCCTCGAGCACATTTCATTGTAGTAATTCAAATTGCTTGGTGAATAAATTTTCCGTACAGCAGAAGAACGTGCAGTGTCGCAACTGGAAGGTACCCAAACGGATTGCACCTCGGACATTGCTCTCGCTTCCAGATGTAATGCTTGTAACTACATCCGAGACGGTATTCAACGGGTTTGTCGGTGAAATTTTCTTGCCGGTCACCTGGTGATTCCTTGCGGACTCCGAGAAAGAAAAGATGTTCGTCACCAGGAGAACAAAAGTTAAAGATAGTAAGCTGGTAGATGATTTTATTTCTGTTGGCTGCCAGTTATGTGGTTCCCCTTTGCAAATGGATTATGGGTATGAAGGCTGTCTAGATTATACTTATCATTAAGCTTATGTGAAGCCAGCAATGATAGAAATCGAACACTTTTTGCTGCTGCAGGCTCAATCAGAAGTCTGCTTCTCTCTCTTGCCCGAAGAGCTCGAACGGTGTCCATGCAGTAAGCTCGATATATTGTCCGTTCATGGTATACGTGTGGGATGAATCGGATTATTTGCCGCTCTTAGTAAGGAACAAGGCAGCAGAGCTTCTGTTTGGAAACATCAAAGCTGAAAGAGTGAAGTCCTGTTACGATAGAGAGAGTGGAATCAATGCCTCGCAGAAACGTGGTTCTGGCAAGAGCATCAACTTCCATCTCATTCGGGTGATGCTTCTGACGATGTTGTTGGAGCAAGGCAAAAACGGTCCCTTGAAGTTTGAAGTGGATGTGAATCCAAGCTTCGATAGTATGGCAAGTTTGAGGTTTCGTCTGTGTCAATTCCATGCAGCAAAACTCGTTTCAATGTTTCAATGAATGTTTCTTTCCAGCATTCATTAATAGGTCTTTCAAGTTAATATAACACTTTCATTGGTTTGATCTGTTGAAAGAGCAAATTCCAGAGCTATCAGAACGAACGAAAAATTACAACTTGTTCGACTAAACTGATGCAATAGTTCCCAGCTAAAACTCTTTCTTCTATTCAGAATTAAAGACCTTTGAGACATTTCCATGCGAAAGAGCAGAGGTAAGAAGCAGGGGCACACTGAAGTGAAGTTACTGTCACTTGTGCGTAGCAAAGAGCTCGAGATGAGCGGATAAAAGAAGAAAACTCAAGATTCCGAAGATCCTGTGGCAGAAAGCTCTCCATCAACTGGTGCAGCATTCTGGGTTTCTAGCAGCATTGCTTGGCGCTCTGCATGCTCTCTTTCACACTGGCTGATACCCATTATTATGTCAAGCATTGTCCCTGTTGTGCCAAAGAACACTAGTGGAGCTAACGACTTCTTCTTTATCCCAACTGGAATCGCTATCAGCGCCCCAGCTGCCGAAAAGAACCATGTCCCCATTGCACTGTATATATTGAAACATTCACTCAGTCGCCAGTCCGTGTTATATCAATAGACTATGCAAGAGCATCGATCGAATAGGATTGCAGGAAAACTGTTAATATGTCCATTCAGTGGCATCGATGACTCGAAAATAAACTAAACGAGTAATTCATGGGTATACCAGTGGTTGCTGTATACTGCGAGGTACAAAATGTACATACAAAATCAGAAGTCAATGGATACCATCATCATATGTATGCAGTCAGGATAGATCAACTTCAATCACTAGACACTCTAATTGCTCTAATTGATGGAAATGGATATTTTGGAGAAATTGGCACGAACAAGGGGAAACAAGAGAAAGGGAAACAGAAAGTTTACTTTGCAACTGAACACTCCTCAATGTGTTTAACCTTCTCCTGCTGCTGCCCCGCCATTCTTGCACTCTTCAAAGCTTCTTCGATCAGCAGCCTCTCCCAAATTTCAGCTACAGAAAGATAGGGAATGTCAGGAACCCTAATAATCGCTCGCGATCGTGAGACCTAAGATAAAAACAAGCGTACAGTAGAATTTGAAACCACTACGCATTAGGAAATGGCGAATCAGCGGTAGTTACCTGAAGATCGTCGGGGTGAGCTGAGAAATCCAGTGGGAGGGAGGAATCGCGATCCTTGCGAGACGCGGCGCCAACTAAATTTAGCGGACTGAGAAGTAAAGACAACGGAGACCACCACCAAATTTACCTTTAACTACCTGAAGTTTAGTTTATTGCTTGGGTTGACGACTAGTCTAAAATCATTTTTCAACAAATTGTGTTGAGTTTAACTGTAAGAAAGTTGAGTTGATATTAGAAGTACAAAATATATGTGCATAGATCATTATTGTGGTTCTTCTAATCGACCATGGCTTATATGTAAGTCACAACCGTGATATATATATTCCGTCGAATGTGCAAATATGTATAAAAACTCAAAATCACATCAATCACAGAACACTCAATTCCTAGGCCAGACCAGAAAAACTAGAGATGAGGTTTACACTTACAACTAGACACAAAAATGAAATTCATAGACTGATGCTAGAATTTAAGTAAAAGGGAAAATTTGGGAATTTTCCAATTTTGCTCCTAAAATTTGAACAATTAATTATAATCCTATCAAAAGTTATTTGATCTGATATTTTGAGTGGTGAAATTTTATATTTAAGGAAAATATGTTAAATCATATAAAGTTATTAGATTTGATTGTTGCAATTTTATATTTAACGTTCATATGACTGCTATTGATTTGGCCAGTAATTAGCTATTTATATGTATCTGAAAATTTTATGATACGAACTCACTAGTAATCAGTTGAAGTTCTTGTTTTTCAGTCTAAGATGGGGAGTATGAGATAGAAGGAAATAAACAATGCATAAGTATATATTAGTGTGATGTGATTGAATTCAAATTTTATATTTCTAAATCAGCACTACTAATTGACCCACCAAAATTTTACATTTAAGGAAAATATTATTAAAATGGTAGCTCATATATTTTAATTTATGTATAGTATCTAGAAAATAGATATCATCCCTTACAAGGAAGTATACAATTAAGGAATATAATAATTAACCATCTTCAATATAACATGTAATCAACAATGTAACATAAAAATTCAAAAAAAATTCTCAAAAATAATCATAAAAAAACCATGGCAACAAGAACACCTCCCATGTTACTCTTATTATTCTTCTTCTTCAAATATTCCGACAGCTTCAAACTCACCACAGAACTAATCCACCGTGACTCCATATTTTCCCCGTTCTTCAACGCCTCCGAAACGACCGCGGATCGCTCGTGGAGAGCCACGAGATCTTCGGTCGCACGGCTCGAATACTTTGCGGCAGCGACCTCACAGACGTCCCCACAGTGGATCGAGGCCAAGCTGGCTGAGTCCATGTATCAAAGTGTGTTCTACGTGAAGTTCTCGATCGGAAATCCACCTGTGCCACAGCTCGCCGTCATGGACACCGGCAGCCACTTCCTGTGGGTGAAATGTCTGCCGTGCAGTCCTTGCTCGCCGATCAAGGGTATCGAGTACTTGGATCCGTCCAAGTCAACGACTTTCTCCCCACAGACGTGTACACATGCACCAGACTGCCAACAGTGCAGCATCGGTAATTAACTGTTTAATTTTAACCTCCTAATTTCACTATTGGAATTAACCATTTAATTTTTATCCAGTATTTTCCTATCTGAGTAGTAGTCGTAATTTTGGACATTACCAATGTAATTCTGGACTTTTGTTTATTATTAACTTTGGTCCTTTTTGGTGCTCTACCCGCAGGGAAGTACCCTTGGTCCCCGATATACTGCATGTATACAATACGCTACGTGGGCGGGGTCCGTGCGGAAGGGATATACGCCACCGATCAACTAACCTTCCGGACGTCCACCGACCAACCCACCACCATCCCAAACATCCGATTCGGCTGTACCAGCTTGCTAAGCGGACAGCAACGTGTCGATCAGGCTTTCAACGGAGTTTTTGGATTAGGTTTAGGAGACAAGAATGCTCTCCTCTCCCAAGGCGCTTTCTTCAACGAACTTGGTTTCCAATTCTCTTACTGCATCGGCAGCCTATCCGACCCGTCTTATCCTAGCAATCGATTGGCGTTTGGCGATGCTGCCATCTTAAAAGGCAAATATACACAATTCAACACAGATTACTTCACCTACAACGTCCAACTCCACAACATCACCTTAGGGCCCAAGGTACGTAATATACGCATGTTTTTCTATTCCATTCATGTCAATCCAGCCAGGGAAAAGTCCTAAAAGAAAATTCAGTTTTAGTGACCAATACGTTAGTGACATGTTTGTAATAAAATGGTCACTAATAGCTAAAACGGTCACCAATTATACATTTATTGACAAGTACATTAGAGATCATTTTTAAGGAACAGCCAAATAATTATGGATTTATGGTTGCTAAAACTGCCTTTTCTTATAGTTGGGTTAGGGTATACTTACTTTATAATTGTGATGAAAAAGTCTCGATCTTTAAGTTAACATTTGAGACAACGAAGGCCCATTAGCATCCAACCGAAATTTCATGCAAATAGAAAAAATAATTTGATTTTCTTGTCGTCGTTTTCGAACCAGACGTTGGACATAGACATCGAAGTGTTCAGAAAGATGGCACTAAGGAAAAGAGTGGTAATCGATAACGGAGCAACGTTGATTTACATGTACTCTGAAGCTTTCGAAGTTGTGAAGGCCGCGATCTGGAGGCAGGCCTCTTTGAAATGGGTTAGTGTTCCATCGCCTGGGAAACCGTACGAGCTATGCTACAAAGGGCGCGTGGAAAAAGATGCTGTCGGGTTTCCGCATCTGGAACTTCACTTTGCGGGCGGTGCGGCGTTGGTGATGGACAATAGAGGGGTGTTCAGGCAGATAGACGACGACACATTTTGCATGGCTATTGTCCGGTCGGAGGCAGTTACCATAATTGGGTTAATGGCTCAGCAACGCTATAATGTTGGGTTTGATCTCAGGGCAAAGAATATGTACTTTCAGTACATTGAGGATTGCAGTGTTTTGGACGGGTGATTATCCGATTTCGTCCCTCTATTAATACAAATTGGATTTATTACTCATTAAATTTTAGTAAAATGACAAATCAGTCATTACATTATTGATGGGTTGATATCATTCTAGTACAATGACAAATCAGTCTATAATTATGGATTGATATGTTCACTTATGTCATTTTTACCATCCATTAGAAATGAGAAGAAAGCATAAAGGGGCGTACTTTTCATTAATGAGTTCTGGTTCGACCAGGATTACACTAACAGAATGAACATAGTTATCGAAAGTTTACAAATAACTCTAATCATTAATTTAGGAAGTGAGAATTATCGATAATTAGATCTATTGTCGTGAGGATATCCCCTTAGTGTCTTCACAATGAGGACATTATTATTAACCATGGGATTTAAGTAGTTTGATCCTACGGTTTTAATAAAAACTAAATTAATGGGCTGAAATGTACCTAATTTAAACAAATAAACTAAATAACCGAAATCGCGCCCGTTATCCCACAATTTCTCCCGTTATTATTTTCTCTCTCCCCGAATAAAAAACCCTTCCATATTGACATCTTCGTTCCGATTTCTCTGTTTGGAATAGTGGTTCGAACTTTCAGGCTGCGATCGCTGATTCTTCCTGTCAGAATCACCGCGTCGCCAACCTTGAAGAACCACCGCGTTGCAGTCGTTGAATGACCTCCGTAGTGGAATAATCAATGCCATAAAGACCCGTCGTCATTCCCAAAGTCAAGCATCGCTGACCACTAGTTCGAAGGAAGATTTCCAAACCTTTACCTGCCACAAAACTGGATTTGATTCTCTTCGATGAAACGATTCCAGCAGAACCAAAATGCTCCAGTTGGAATCAAATGAAAAGGTAAGAAAACGTTCCTTATTCCCGAATGTAATTTTTTTGAAACAATTTTTCAATTAATCCGATTCCGATTGATTAGTTAGAATTCATTTTTGATTCATCCAAAAACCCTTTTTTTAGTTCCGTTCTCTGCTTTGCCTCTAATGTTTTTGGCGTAATTTCAGTTCTAAAATTAGCGTACTGGTACATGTTATTAATGGTGTTTATGATATTGGATTAATGGTGTTTATTAATTGTGAATTAATATACTGTTTCATTATATAGTGTGCTCGTGCATTATGTACTTATAATATTAAACAGGAACATAATGGTTCTTTTGAATTACAATGAATTTGTCTGGGACCTATTGATCATTTCAGGTGCATAAATGGTACTGTGGAGGATTACAAGACAACTATGTGGTGTGAGAGAGAGTACTATAGGGACGGTGACGTAAGAGTTTTTAAGTCCAAACAATCAAATGATCTTGAGATATTTCAGAGTTGAATTTTCTCAGGTTACTTGACCTTCACTACTCAGTTTTGGTTCACTGGTTAGTCGATCACAATTTGAAAACAGTTTTATCCTAAACTATAAAAAGAAAATTAAAGTGAAGGAAAACAAACGAAAATTAAGGTGAAGGAAAACGCACGAGGAGGAAGCTACACAGACCAAGAAAGAGGTCAAGGTTCAAACAACAGAGGCAGAGCAAGCGGTCGAGAAGCATACAATAGAAGAGATGGAGCAGTTGATGTCGGTAATGGATTTTCCACCCAATCCACCCGAAGTCGAGGTCATGGATGTGAAAGAGGAAGTTCGAGATCAAATGAATATCGAGATAAATCCAGCGTACTATGCTACAATTGGTCAAAATATGGGCACTATGTCTCAGAGTGTTGGAGTCCACCTGAGGAAGTTGAAGAGATGGCGAACAAAATCGGAGAAGAAATTATCAGCGGCAAGGCGTTTCTATCCTACCAGGGTGAAGAAAGGCGAAATGAGAACACGTAGTACCACGACAATGCGACAAGCAACCATATGTGCGGGAAGAAGAACATGTCCATGGAGATAGACGACCGAGTGAAAGAGAAGGTAGTGTTTGGATTCCATAAAATTGACAATAGTGGTATTTCAATTCGGAAAAAATTGCTATTCGGGGTCCCGATTTCCGAACAAAAACTCTCGTTTTCGAATTTAATCGGGACTTTTAGATCGGAAATGGGAACGAGAGCTCTCATACAAGAATCAAGAATCGAAGTTTTAAACATTCGGGAACGGGGTCTTATTCCCGCCTAAATACCACTCCTACTCATGATGGGAGTAATTGCTTAATTGGAAAAATATTCCATCCTTTTGAAAATGGTCTAACACATGTCAAAACCCATCCTAACGAGTCCTAACTCATTAGGATTGAGTTGGACTAGATTAGAAAAAAGAATGGGTTGGGTTAACAAAAAATATCATTTATTTATTCTTAACCTAACTTTAATCTTCTAAAACTCAACCTAACCCAATCCATTTATATTTTCAAATCAATTTTATGTTCACGCGACATCGCACGACACATCCAATCAGTAACCTAGAAAGCTGTAGTAAGTAGGAAGAAAACTGGGAACTGATGGCAATGCAGATAATCTAAGTTGGCACAAGGCACTTGCAAGTATTCCCATCCCTGTGATGAACATGAGAAAATATAAAAAGAAGTAGAGAGATTTGGGAAGTGAAATTAAAATCATGTGCCGCCCTCTGGCTACTTTTTTGAAAATTTTATATAATATTATTGATGCTGAATAGAACAAAGGAATTTTTGAGAGGAGTATCAGACAAAAGACCAATTGACAAACATGAAGCAAATGCAATGAGCAGCTTCGTCGTCGTTCAACACTTTCCATGCAACTGCTCGTTCATATGACACTGGCCTCCCCATGCTTGACATGCAAACCCCTCCTTCAAGGCACATGAATCCCTATTGAACGTATTCTGAGTTAGTTGTTCAGTGTTTTTACAATTTCATGAACATCGATGATCTCATATTATATATATTAATTACCTGCTGCATTATTTGTGGGAACTCAGAACACAAATGCTTCCTCCCATTCTCATCAAATATCTTCTCCAGTTTAATGTCTTGAAGTGCCACCATAGTTGTCTCAAGCATGTCTAATCCTGCCTGATTTCCAAATGTGAATACTGGCACAGCCTACCACATGAAACAAACCACTGTCACATATAAGATTTAATCAACCAACTAGAGCAAGCTCGATCTACTTGAAAGGAAAAGCTTTACCTTCAAAGAGCAGCACAATATCGCGTCCGATTGATGCCAGAGAGCTTTCAGAATCGATTCATTTGCTTCACATTTCAGAAGTTCAGCACCTAGATAGCAGCTGCATGCACACAACGGGCAAACCAAAAGTTACACCATGCACTTCCACTACTTCTTCGCCAGTCCAACTACAGAGTTAAGTTTTCACGGTTGTGTGAATTGTAGTACCTATAGCTTTGGGATATCCAGCGAGCGAGTGTGAGTGCCTCGGGGCTTCCAGGTAGGGTGCGTAAACCGGGCTGAGAACCGAAACCGGAAGGGGAGAGAGCCATTGCCACCCTCTGAACTGAAGCTATAATACTTCTGACATACTGCCTAGCCATCGATGCTACATTCTCTTGGAGATGCATCTCGAATCCAAACTGGAATGCTATTGTCATCACTGACTTTGTACTACTACTATTTCCACTTTGTCCTGCAACACTCCCAGATGCTTTGTTTCCTGAAGGTCTTCCAACTTCAAGAGCAGATGCCAGATCCAGCGTCCGGTTTGGACTAGTTGCATCCTGAGGAACCATATATTATTATTCAACAAAACATTGTAAAGGCAAAGAGCGAAAACTATCATGTGTATGTATGTAAGCAAGAAGAACGAATCCTTACCATGCCTGGATCCAGGGGAATGATTCGAAAACCCGAGGGGATAATAGGCGCATCATCAGAGAATGAAGCATCAATTGGAGCAAACATGAGTTCAGCACAGTTGCCAACAGCATTCTCATCCACTCCATTGCAAAGCTGCACATAAGCAATAGTATGAGCTAGGGCCAAGCAATTTGGAAGTGAGAAGGGCAAGTAGCATTTTTCAACACCTACTTGCAAGAGAAAAATGTCACCAGGCATCATCATGTCTTCACGATACCCCATATTCTCAAGCTTAATCACCTCCATGAACTGCAACCAAGTAATTGTTTTCTTGTCTTATAGATTGATCAAAAAGCAAATGAGCCAAAGTATTTAGAATTCAGAAGCACTTGCCTCTTCATGCTCAATCGTATGAGCAAGGGGAAGTATAACCTGTCCCCCGAAATTCCCAGCTCCAGAGACTACTGGCAAACCACCACATGGTCCAGCTCTCACAGCAGCTGCTGCATATGCATCAATACCACTGTCTGCCCATTCGGACCGATGCTCACGCAAGAACCTCAACAATACAGCTGGTGGCACATTCTACATTAAAAGAAAGAAATGCCAAGTGATCATGATTCATGCATGCATTGAGATGAAATCACTCTGCCGAATTGTAGTATATTTTGATAATAAATGTATCACATGTTGAAGAACCTTACCTGAAGTAGCATAGATGCTTTTGCACAGAGCACCGCGTTGTTCATAGCTGGAAATCCGTTAGCATATGCGAAATTCAAACCCATCATTTTGCTAGGAGATGAGTTCACGAGAAGAGTTACATCATCAATTCCATCACCTTCCAACACAGACCACCCTTCATCACTAAAACCGTTCACTGCTTCGTTGAATCCCCTACCAAACAATACAATGTTTAGGATTACCATCTATAAGCAGAACAATAACGCTGAGAAATGAAACTGGGAAATAAGAAGGCAGTAGCATACTTGCTTAGTCTCTGACCAAGAGCACGTAGAGCTGCAGGCCTTCTCCCCCAACCATGCACATTTGGCTGAGAAACTTCTTGAGATATCTGTCTCAAATGCCGTAAGGCCTGCCAAAAAAAGTTACTTTCAAATCTTGAGATACTTAGACAGGTAATACTTTTCTTGACATTCAAATAATGGCATTAGTTAAATGATCCATACCGCCATTGTTGTCTTCTGAGCTAGCAGAATTGACGACTCATAAAGTGGCCGGAGGACTTCAGGTACGCTCCAAGGCTACAACCAAAAACACATTTCTTTCTAAACATCGGAAATTGAGACAGGTCAACCATTCAAAGAAGAAAACAAAATATGACATTACCTCAAGATCCAAATGATCGACTACATGGATAATTGATCCACCGCCGTCACAAGGCCTAATCAAATATCCACTAGGCAGCATCTGTGCTCTAACGAAATGATGAGTAGGTGGCATGCTAGGACCATTCTGAGTATTGTTAAGCGATCTCTCGCAAACCACAAGGCTACCGTCCTCTAGAGCAGAAGTGTAACGCAGTAACCAGAAGTCGCGAGCGGGTGCTAAGGTGGTAGGTGCATAGAGCTGAACCAGAGTTGACGACAAGAGTGGATTGTGATTATTTTGTTACCCAAACGGTACAAAATTTTACAGTATAATTAATTGTTGACAGCTGACTAGTGTTGGTGAAGGCAAAAAAAAAACCTGCATGTAAAGGAGCTCAATAGTTGTACCATTCCCAGTGGACATTGCATTTAGAACCTCAACTGCGCGGCAATCACGATACCACGATGGCCGATCTTTAAGGATTTCAGCTACCTACAAATGTGACACAGTAATTACTTGGTGATTAAAAACACAAAAAAAAATTTGACTGAAGAAGTAATCAAGTAAAGCATCATCATATCATATCATATGAAGTGTGAAAAGGAAAACTAAAACTTACTCTTGTGGGTTCTAGACCGACAAGGCCGCAAGCACGAGCTGCAATGCCATTGCCACCATGAGAAATAGCAACAATTCCAATGGAATCCGGACCAGGCTGCACTTGCACCACCACAAATTACTTCATGTTACAAACAGTCACAGCGTAGCATCCTTATTATTAAAGCTTATATTGAGGAGTTTACTAATATCTGTCATGGGTTACAAAATTAGAGTCAGTTACAAGTTATGTGCTTTTTTGCTATTATTATTATTATTATTATTATTATAAAGTGAAAGCAGTAAGGAAAATGGAGAGTGAGGAGGATGGTGGATAGTAGAGAGCTAGAGGGAGATAGGAAGTAAGTAAAGGGTAAATGAAGAAGGGTGGTGATGGCATAGCAGTATAGTATAACTATAAGCAGACAACATAATTGCATAGTTTCGAACTAATAATGTGGTTCCGGAGAAATGCTTCAAGAGGAAGAATGAAAGACATGATTCTCTTCTTTTTCTAAACTACCAACTCAATCGATTACAAAGGCACGAGGTCCAAGTGACACAGTAATAGAAAAATATTCCCATTTCTTTTTCTTCTTACAGTAAATTCAGCCACTCGAGTGCCCTAAATTTGCAGGGTGACAGCCTGGTGCATTGTGGCTGAGAACTTTGATTTGGGTAAATTTAGTTACTAGCTAGACACAGAATATATATTCTTGAAAATTAACATGGGATTGGGGTGGATTTGAGTTGGGTAACATGGGTGGTTATGATGTGATGTGGGTACAGATAAAGCACACCAAACATTCTCTTTGTCTCCCCTGTTCGGCCTCTCTGTGTGTCTCTGTCAATCACATTCTCCCAAAAATAATAACAAAATGGCAGAATAATAATAGAGTAAAGAAAGACAAACGGGGAAAGGAAGATGAAGAGGATGAAGGATGAATATGATTGATAGGGAGTGGTAATTGGTTGGTTGCTTAGAAGTTGAGCAAGGCTGGGTGGAGTGGAATTCTTTGGATTGATATGGATGTTTGTTTGTAGCAGAGAATGGGGACTATAAAAATTATTGATTGATTCAAAATAGTATAGTATACACAGAAAACGACAGATGTAGAGAATAAAACTAGCTACGAGGACGGAGGGACGGAACGGACCTTCATCCCAGGCATTTGGACCCACTCGACAGCAGTCCCAGTCGCCTTTGATAAAAACTCTGCTAAAGTCTCCTCTGCAATCGACAAAAGTCTAGAGAATCCACCCCGCACATACCCAATATTTCACCAACAATTAATATATATTATTATTATACAGGAAAAAATATGATTATAGGAATTAGAGAAAAATAAAATAGTAGTGTGTACCCAGCAGGGGTGGCCGCATCACGCTGATGCCCGCTCGTCGTCACCACCGATTCACAACTTGTATCAGTTGTCGTCAGGGGAGGAGGAGGAGTAGGGGTATGCTGACGGAAGAAAGTGTTCTCGTACACCAAATGAGAAACCTGCTTCTGTAACCGGTCATTCTCTTCCATCAGCATCTTGTTCATTGCTGTCAACTTCCGATTCACAGCTTGTAGCCTTGATGCCTCCTTTCGCTGCTTCTCCCTGCATCTCCGGTTCTGTAACCAGACCTTGATTTGCCTTGGCTCTATGTGGGACAGGATTGGGCAGTCTCGGATTAGCTGCTGGCGGCGTAAGGAGCTTGGTTTTGGACATTCGTGGTATAGCCTCTCCAGCGCCTCCACCTGCTCCGGCGTGTACCTGACGTACTTGCCGTTGTCCATCACTCCTCCTCCTCCCCCCATATTATTATTATTATTCTTTCCTCCTCTTCCACCGCTGCTCCCGCTACTGTTGTTTGCTGATGTCACGGCCATCATCCTGGCCACCACTCTCTGAATTCTGTTGAAGTGGATTTGAGTGATGAGGTAGCTAGGTACGCGGGCTTCTTCCTCCTCTTCTTCCTCTGAACAAGTAGAGAGATATAGCAGACGTTTAAGAGAGAGAGAGAGAGAGAGAGAGAGAGAGAGAGAGGTAATAGTGAGAATTGGAAGAAAGGGTTGTTTAATTTAGCTAGTGGGGGGAGAGAGCAATAGCGGTAGTGGTTGAAAAAGGGAAGGATGAGAAAAGGGGCCGACGGGGAGAGAAAAGAGAGGAATAAGGTTGCCTAATTACCAGACAAAAACATCACTACCATACTATTATTATTCCCCTTTTTTCTTTTTATTCCTATTTTTCTATTTTCGAGTAGAGGATAAGTCGAATTTATAAGTAGATACCGAATATTCTTTATCACATTTTATAGTATATTAAGAGTTTTGAGGTTTTAATTTTGTGTTATTCGGCCTCTATTGACTTGTAGTGGATAATAGTGATGTTGATTTTTTAGATCGCCTAGGCTTGGGCCTAATTGTAAGGTTGGACACTTCTACAATCCCTTTCAAGTAAAACAATATAATAGGGAATTTAAAAAGGGTGGCATCATAGTATGAAATATGAGAGAGAATGAAATGTTTAAAGTATACGTATTTAAATAAATAATCTCTTTACGGTTTTGTATCATCGGTCATGATTGCAAGTCTCTTATTTATAGTACCGTCACAGAGTTGGGTTACTGCATCTGGCCAGTTGGATTTAGTTGGACGATCTGGATCGTTAGCATGAAGCATATTCATGTTTTGTGTGACCGTTCAATTTCTTTAATCACAGAACCTACTTGAGAATTAGAGGTGATGCGATTTTGTATCCCCGCAAGGTTTCAAATAGTGGTTTACCAATGGAATTTGGCCTCACTATCTGGATTATTTTGAAGAACTGAAACAAGGTTATATTTAAGAATGCTTTGGTTATCCCATGCGATCAGTTTTTCTTACAAATTCTTCATTGAATCGTCCGGATTCGAGAAATGATAAGAGTGGGAGCCAAAATGTTTTGACAAAGATACATGTATTTTCGGAAAGAAACTCTCATTTGTTGGCGAGCGGAACAAGGTAACTTGCTGATGGTCAATACAAATGGATCATGCCTTTAACCTGATGGCAAAGCCGCGACAGGTAAGATTATTAGGAATGCCCGGGTAATTGCTTGGTGGCGTTTACAGCTAATATTACTCGGGCTGAGATGTGAGGAGCGGTCACTTTACAGCTAGATTTCCAGTGCGCGATTAAGAGCGGTCCATCCCATGACTTTTGACATATGATGTGTATTTTGAAGTTCAACAACTTCTCAACAGAGACTGGACGGTGTGTATATCCCATATCTTCCGTGAAGGCAATCGCATTGTGAATGCCCTTGTCCAGCATGTGCATTCTCTTTCATTTGATTATCATTTTCTTTCTAGTCTCCCAATGTTATAAGTTGTTCGATATATTCGCCAATTATTCAGTATATTGTGGGTGTTTTTCTTCCTCGATTTGATTTTTAATAACAACTAGGACTTTGAGTCCGCTTCTTATAAAACGGTATTGTGACGGTGATCGGCAGCTAATAATGTTGTGAATTCTTTGTCAATTATGATTAGTATTATAGTTATTTGGATGGTTAGAGTTGCAGTGCAGGTCTCGACAGCGCATGCCCTCTTTTCTTCCTTTTTTTCAATCTTCCTCTGCTGTTGTTTTCCTTTTGCAATTTGTTTCCTTTGGCTGCCGCCTGGCCCAGCTTCCCGACCCCTTGTCTATTTCTCTGCACATAAAAAAGTGCCCTTTTACTCTTCTTTTCGTTTATCTCCACCAACAAACAATATATGGATCTGTAAACATTAATTCAAACTCTGTATAAATCTTTCTTGTCCTTCTGTTTCTTCTATGCATGCTTTTAATTAAGAACAGCAACCGATTATATATTTCCCAGATCTAGCCCAATAATGAAATCCGCATTACATAATTCCTACACATGTAAGTAAGAGAGATTCTTCATTCGAGGGGGCAAGTGGTTGTTGTTCATATGGATGCTCTTCTTAATATGAGTTAGTGTCCGAACATCATGGAATGAGTTTCGATTGATTGATCGAATCTTGGAAATTAATAATCTTAGAAAACAAAACAGGTTATTATGAAGACATGTTATGGTAATTAAATAATATGTTGCGGCTGGGGAAAGGAACATGATGTATGTTTTTATAAAATTGCAAAAAGAAATTAGTTTCATATTACTATATATGATGGTAGAGCTAGACGACAGAATAATGACGCTTCTGCATGCGTTCTCCTCCCTCGTCCCCCTCTCTCAAATTCCATGCATGTATTCATCAGTTTCTTTATGTATTATTTGTTTATCATAACCACTTCTATTAGTAAATTTCATATATACTAATATGGGATTTTACTAAATTTTAGTTTACAGTCACATTAATTATTAAATTATTTTATATTCATCAAATGCTACTAAACTATAGTTTTGTTTCCTTAGTTACCATTCCGTCAGATTTTTGGATGAAATATTAACGTAGCCCAATATAATAAGTATTTAGAAGATGAATCAGCTACAAATTCATCATTTTAAAAACTCTACTTTCCAAATTGCTTCAATTTTTTTGGTATCACTATACTTGAACTGTAGAGGTCTAGTCATTGAATGTATTTTGATAGTCTTCTTCAGAGTAGAAAAATATGGAAATATTTAGATGGTGAGTTTTGATAAAAATGATGAATAGGCAGCTAACTCATCCCTAAATGTTAATTATGTTGGTCATAAGCATTCCATGAAAAACTAATAGAATGATAAGTAAGGATACAAAACTATGATTTGGTAATATTTGGTGAACATAACTTAAGTGGTTAATATAACTATAAAGTAAAGTTTAATGGTGTATCTAATGTATTTAAGTCACTAACAAGCTACTATAAATACTGTAGTTTCCTATTCGACTTTAAATAAGAATCACCTTCGCTTATAAGTTGCCTATACTTTATTTATCCCCAAACATAAATATCTTTATCGTTATAAAATAGGATCGCTATTATTGTAAAATGAATCATTCTTGCATAATTTATTAATCTTATCAAGTTGGACTCTATAAAAACATCTTCATCCTTAAAATTATTAATTGTTGAATGAAAAATAGGATTACCGTGAAACTCTCAATACCAGTTGTATTTTAAAAAAAGGCGAATAAGAGTCTTAATTGTTAATATTAATAGAAATGAAGTGGAAAAAGAAACCCCAATCAAAATTATGAATGATCTCACTCATAAAAGAACACTCTCTTTGCCGATAACTAGATGGGTGATTGCAAATTTTAATGCGGTCCGTAATCTGAAATGGGCCATAGTAACGAGGCGCCATCTTGTAGTCACGTCGATTTGTGCCCGAAAGCTTTCTGTAAGGATGTAGCTTGACATACACCCACTCCCCCACATCGAACTCTCTGTCAACCCTGCCAGCATTGTAATACTTAGTCATCCTCTCTTGAGCTTGCGTCGTCCGCTCTCTCAACTCCTTCAATACTGAATCTCGATCCTGCATCTCTACTTCAACTGATGCTACAGACGTGGCACCAGGCACATAAGTTAATAAGGTCGGTGGCTTGTATTGAAGATGAAGAATGAAACAGCAGCAGCTGCTCGAGGAAGCAGTGTTCATGAAGTTGCTGGGAATGAAGACGGAGTAAGGATGGACTTCAGTAACGGCGTCATAAGACCGTTAACTCGTTAGCTGGATGAAGAAAGCGTTTAACTGAAACGCCGCGTTTACGCTTATCACTTTCACTGTTTTTATTACCGTTGTAAAACAGTACATTCCGGTTATTTTACCGTTGATGCTTATATAAATAAACACTTCAGCCATGGCTGTGATGCAAGCTTGCACACACCATTTCTCTGCCTCTCTTTCCTCTGTTTTGATATGATATCAGAGCGAATCATCGTCGCATACTAAGCGATGGTCGACCTCACCTCACCGTCGTAAGGTTCTGGAGGAAGAGGGCGAGGATCAGTAGGAGTTACCTTCGGGAACTTCTCTAATGAAGACGAGGATGAAACTGACGATACCCTTCACGTCAGTAGAAATCCATCTCCGATCCAGTTTGGTAATCCACTATACTTGAACCCTAATGAGAATCTATCTCAATCCATCTCGAATGTTATACTCGATGGGATAAATTATCAGATCTGGCATCGTTCCCTACGCTTTGCACTCAAGACGAAGCATAAACTGGGTTTTGTAGATGGTTCAATAGATATACCTGACGCTAATGATGCTGGATTTATATCATGGGATGCCTGTAATACCTTAGTCTTGTGCTGGATTCTCAATACTCTCGATTCTGATATTAAAAGGAGTGTTATGAATCATGAGATAGCTAAGAACTTATGGGATGAATTGAAAACTCGATTTGGGATTGGAAATGCTATACGACTGGCCAATTTGCAGGATGAGATTCACGCGTGTAAACAGGACACTCACAGCGTTTCACAACATTACACCATGATTAAAGGGCTATGGGAAGAGTACTCACAGTTCTCACCCATAGTCCCATGCTCCTGTGCGCCTGGAAATCCCCTACCATGTCCAGCAATCGTGGCATTCCAGACCAAACAAGAAACGGACTATCTGATCAGGTTTCTGAGAGGTCTCAATGAAGAATATGACGTTGTGAAGACTCAATTACTGATGATGCGTCCCCTACCTAGTGTACTGGATGCCTATAATAATGCACTACAGCATGAGGAAAAACTAAAGGGACATCTTGGTGTGAAGAAGAGTGAATCTACTCCTGTGGCTTTTGCAGCATCTGGAGATGGCAGTGAGAAATTTTGTAGATATTGCAAGAAGGACAATCATTACATTGAAGATTGTCTAAAGCTCAAGGCTAAGAAGAAGAAGGAGGTTGCAGAAGGCAGGTTTCCTGCAAAACCTGGTGCTGGAGGTCCCTTTGCAGGATCTGCATCCCAGAATGAGGAAATTGAATCAAGTGGATCATCTTCCAGAGACTCCAACGTGGCAGAAACAACAGTAAGCTTCACCAGTGCTGAAATGCAGCAATTAAAGCTATGCTGCAATCAAACAGTGGAAGCACTTCTACTGGGAATCCACATCGTGCATTTGCAGTCTCACAAAACCAGCCTGAGAGGCCTCACTATGCAGGTACATATGCACTAAACTCCATCTCCAAGCCACATGATGATAGTTACTGGATTGTTGATACTGGAGCCTCAGATCATATTGCTTGCTCACTATTACATTTCATTGAGTCTCAAGCTGTGACTAATGTTTTTGTTTACCTACCAAACTCCACAAAAGTGCCTGTTAGTCATATTGGCACTGTTCGCCTCTCTTCTAGTCTCATCCTCACGCATGTTCTCTGTGTTCCTAGCTTTGCTTTTAATCTGATTTCTGTCAGCAAATTGACCAGTGGCCACAACATTTCCTTGATATTTCGTTCTGAATCTTGTTCCATTCAGGACCATACCTCCATGACGACTCTTGGTTTGGCTAACCAGATTCGAGGTCTATACCAACTTCTCCCCTCTCAAGTCCCCTCTCATAATTCCACTGTGGCTGTCACTTACAATTTTCAGCCTCAGCCTATCCATTTGTGGCACTGGCGCCTTGGTCACCCTAGCAATTCTCGTGTTCAATCTTTACACTCTTGTAATGCTGCTCGCATCAAGGAAACAATAAAACACTGTGAAACTTGTCATTTTGCTAAACACAAGAGACTTCCTTTTCTTTCTAGTGAAAAACGAGCTAATAAAGTCTTTGATCTTGTTCATGTTGACATTTGGGGCCCTTTATCTGTTAAATCACATGATGGTTTTTCTTATTTCCTTACTGTGGTGGATGATTATTCCCATGGTGTTTGGCTGTACTTGCTGAAGCATAAGTCTGAAGCAAGAAATAGGCTGGAGGATTTTTGTCAGTTCTTGAACACTCAGTTTGGATGTTCAGTTCGTGTCATTCGTAGTGATCAGGGAGCAGAGTTTCACATGGTAGATTACTATGCTAAGCATGGCATATTGCATGAGATGAGCTGTGTAGCTACTCCTGAGCAGAATGCTCGAGTCGAGAGGAAACACCAGGACATCTTAAACATTGCTAGAGCTCTAAAGTTCCAGTCTGGTCTTTCCTTATCCTTTTGGAGTGATTTTGTTGTTCATGTTGTTCATCTGTTAAATAGGCTTCCCAGCACAGCCATAAATAACAAAACACCTTAAGAGTTGCTCCATGGTAATGCTTGCAGCCTTGACCATTTGAGGGTGTTTGGCTGTCTTGCTTACGCAGCCACACTGTCACATGGAAGAACTAAGTTCCAATCTCGAGCAAGGCAGTGTGTGTTCCTTGGACATCCTATTGGTATTAAGGGCTATAAGCTTTACGATCTTCATTCTCATCATTCTTTGTCTCTAGAGACGTTAGATTCTACGAGACTATTCTACCATTTCATCCATCATCTCTGGACATTCCAACCTCTGCTGACTTCCCTCATGCAGAGTTTGAGGGTGGCCATTTATCCCAATCACCATCCTTCATCTCTCCTATATATCCAGAAACACAAATACATTCTCAATCACCTTCATTCCAACCTTCTCAACCACTATCACCAATTTCTGATCTCCCTCACTCACTTAATACTGAACCAGAATTACACCTTGAGTCAGAATCAACACCATCATCTGATCACTCTGATTTAGACCCTTCAGATTCACATCCAGACTCACATCCCATTCCTTCTCCTGACCCAGAACCAATGCCTAGACGTTCCAATAGAGTCAAATTCTTACCCACCTACCTTCAGGACTTTCACCTAAATGCTGCATCTGTGTCTCACTATTCTAAACACCCTATCTCTAAACATATCACCTATGATAATCTCTCCCCAGTTTATAGAGCTTTTGCCCTTAGTATCATCACTCAAAAGGAACCAGATACATATTATGAGGCTGTCAAAGAGCCATGTTGGGATCTTGCAACAAAGGAAGAGTTGGGAGCTCTACAGGAGAATCATACTTGGGACGTTGTTCCTAAGCCTCCTGGACAGAAGATTGTGGGTAGTAAGTGGGTATTCAAGATAAAATATAAACCTGATGGAGCGGTAGAACGGTACAAGGCAAGGCTGGTGGCGAAAGGCTACACTCAAACGTATGGAATTCATTTCCTGGATACGTTTTCCCCTGTAGCAAAGATCAACACTGTGAAAACTCTACTTGTAGTTGCAGCAGTGAAAAATTGGGAATTACATCAAATGGATGTGTCAAATGCATTCTTGCATGGAGACTTGGAAGAAGATGTGTATATGGAAGTCCCGTTGGGGTTGAATGCACCTCCTGGTTCTGTTTGCAAACTCAGGAAGTCCCTTTATGGACTCAAACAAGCAAGCAGATAATGGTTTGCTAAGTTGACCACTGCTTTAATGTAGAATGGGTTCACTCAGTCTGCTTCCGACCATTCTCTCTTCCTTAAGCATTCTGAGAGCAGTACCACCTCTCTATTGGTTTATGTAGATGACATCATCCTTTCTGGAGATGATGTGAAGGAGTTGGAGGAAGTCAAGTCTTTTCTCAAAATGCAGTTTAAGATTAAGGACTTGGGAAACCTGAAATATTTTCTTGGACTGGAAGTTGCTCGTTCTGATAAGGGAATTACAGTCTCACAAAGGAAATATTGTTTTGAGTTGTTAAAGGATACGGGGTATCTTGAGGCTAAGCCATCACACACTCCCATTGAGTTCAGTTCAAAGCTCTCAGCTAATCAGGGACTTAGACTTGCAGAACCTGAGGTATATAGGAGGCTGATAGGGAGGCTACATTATCTGACTATCACACGTCCAGATATAGCATTCCCAGTACAGCAGTTAAGTCAATATCAGGCGCTACCTACTGATACACATTTGCAAGCAACATACAGGGTGCTGCGATATCTCAAACTAGCTCCAGCACATGGGCTGTTTTATTCAGCTCACAATGAACTTGTGTTGTCTGGTTACAGTGACTCAGATTGGGCGTCGTGTCCAGACACTCGACGTTCGGTTACTGGGTATTGTACATTCTTGGGGAGTGCAATTCTCACGTGGAAATCAAAGAAGCAGAGTACTGTATCCAGATCTTCTTCAGAGGCTGAATACATCGTGTTCGATTAAGGTTCTTGATTGCCAAGTTGGGAGTTATTGACATATACTCCTCAACTTGTGGGGGCATATTGAAGATGAAGAATGAAACAGCAGCAGCTGCTCGAGGAAGCAGTGTTCATGAAGTTGCTGGGAATGAAGACGGAGTAAGGATGGACTTCAGTAACGGCGTCATAAGACCGTTAACTCGTTAGCTGGATGAAGAAACCGTTTAACTGAAACGCCGCGTTTACGCTTATCACTTTCACTGTTTTTATTACCGTTGTAAAACAGTACATTCCGGTTATTTTACCGTTGGTGCTTATATAAATAAACACTTCAGCCATGGCTGTGATGCAAGCTTGCACACACCATTTCTCTGCCTCTCTTTCCTCTGTTTTGATAGCTTGCGACCATAAACTACCTCAAACGGTGTGCGTCCCGTAGAGGAATGCCAACTGGTGTTGTAGCAAAATTCCACCCAGGGAAGCCACTTGTACCACTCCTTCGGTCGTTCGCCTGAAAAACATCGGAGGTACATCTCCAACGATTTGTTTACTGCTTCCGTCAGCCCGTCAGTCTGAGGGTGATAGGCTGAGCTAAAATCGAATCGCATGCCTTGGAGGCGAAAGAGCTCCGTCCAGAAGTAACTTGTATAATTTCAGAACTTACTGTTCGACGATCTCTGCCACGCTTGGTGCAGTGTATGGGTGAGATTGTGCCAAGAAGTGAGCCATTTTTTAGAGGCAGTCTACCAACACCAAGACCATCGATTTGCCTTCTGATTTCGGCAATCCTTCCACAAAATCAAGCGAGATATCACGCCAAACCTCGGTAGGAATGGGCAGCGGACTCATTAGCCCTTCCGGCTTTGATAGTTCGACCTTGTTCGGCTGGCATACTCGGCACTCTTGAATAAATTTAATTATTGTTTGCCGCATCTTGGGCCAAGAAAAAACCTCTTGGATGCGCTTGGTCGTCTTGTGAACTCCTTCATGGGTGCTGCTATGCATTTCTTCCACGATTGTGGTATCGAACTCGACTCCTTTTGCAAATAAATGCGGCCTTTTTTGTACAAGATTCCTTCTTTAACTTCCCACCCCTCTGCCAGCTTCCCTTCGAGGCACTAATCACCGAGTATAGCTAGTGCAGGAGAGTTGTTTACCTCTTCGACGATCGTACTAATCCAATCCGCTACGGGAGTGGAGAAAGCCAACATCGCATGCCTCCTCGACAATGCATCTGCCGCACGATTTTCAGCCCCCTTTTTATACTCTATGACAAAATCATACCCGGGCAGCTTAGCGACCCATTTTTCTTGAGTAGGGGTTCTATTCCATTAAAAATTTCAGACTGCATTGATCCACCCTAACCATGAAATGCCGCCCAAGCACATAACGCCGCCATTTTTTTACGGCAAGGACCAAAGCTAGCATTTCCTTCTCATATGTCGAGAGCGAGAGTTTTCAGCCATGCAAAACTTGGTTAAAATAAGCTATGGGTCGCCCTTGTTGCAAGAGAACCGCTCCTACACCACCTTCACTAGCATTACATTCCACGATAAACTCTTGATTAAAGTCAGGTAAAGCAAGGACCGGAGATTGGTTCATGGCCAATTTGAGTCTCGTGAAGACTGATGCTGCCTCATCCTCCCATTTGAACGGACCCTTTTTAAGAAGTTGTGTAAGCGCTGCGGCTATCTTCCCATAGTCTTTAATAAACTTGCGGTAGTTCCCGGTGAGCCCCAAGAAGCCTCTCATGCTCTGCCGATACACCACCCTATGAAATGACGTGGCCAAGATATCGAACTTCTTATTTTACAAATTTGCAGTTCTCTTTCTTAACGGAAATCTTATGCATGATTCTCTCGGCAATCACTGTATATTAGTATATCATCAAAGAATACTAATACAAATTTAGAGAGTAGATTCCGGAAAACCTCATTCATTAGACCTTGGAATGTCGAGGGCGCATTAGTGAAGGCCGAACGATCACTAAAAATTCATAGTGGCTGTGATGCGTCTTGAAAGGGGTCTTGGGAATGTCCTCCAGAGCCACCCGAATTTGATAATAACCCGAACGTAGATCGAGCTTAGTAAAAACCTCGCTCCATAAAGCTCATCCAACAACTCATCTATGACCGCTATCGGAAATTTATCTTTGATTGTCACTTGATTGAGAGCTGAATAATTGACACACATGCACCACGAACCATCTTGCTTCTTAGCCATTAATACGGGAGAGGAGTAAGGACTTTGACTAGCCCTTATAATTCCCGTCTCCAACATGCTAGTGACCAACTTCGTAATTTCCTCCTTAAGGTAGTGAGGATATTGGTAGGGACGATGATTCACGGGAGCACTTCTCGTCACCAGTGGTATATGATTGTCCTCAACTCTGAGAGGTGGCAGTGATTTAGGTTCTTGAAAACATTAGATTCATCCAACAATTCCCTCTCAACCCCCTCTAACTCGACGAGTGTCTCGTCTTCTAGTGCATTTGGAGCCATCATATAAAGCACATACCCTTCACCTGTTCGACGGACCTCTCAAGCTGCTTTATGGTCAGAGACTTCCGGTGTTGGTGCCATCCGTTGGCCTTGTAAGACTCGGGTGATTCCCTGCCAATCGAACTGCATGGTGAGTTGGGAAAAATCCCACCGGATTTCTCCCAATTTTAATATGATGTCATACCCTCCCATCGGCAAGAAATGAAAATCGTCCATGAAGCATTTACCTAGCAGTGTTAGAGGAACCTGAAAGCACCTTCCCAAGCTTTGAACTCGTTCCCTATACCCAACGAGTACCGAGAAGCGTATGTCACTCTCGGGTAACAACCCCAACTTGTACACGTATCGAGCATCAATGAAATTGATTGAGCTTCACTAGTCAATAAGAACACTCATAGCTCGTTCCATAATCTTTCCCCATAACTTCATGGTTTCAGGTGATTCCACTCCAGACACACCCAACAAGGATATAGCTAACATCATTTCTCCTTTGTGGTTCAGCGGCGCATCGGTTTCGAAATCATCCATAAGCTCTAGAAGGAAAAATTCCTTACATCGATGACCAGGCATAAATTGTTCATCACAGTTAAGCAGATACCCTTGTCCCGTCTCTCTTTCATCTCCACCGGTGTTATTCGATGAATATTGTAATTATGATTGGGTTCCTGTCGTGTTTTATCTGGTGGTCGTGGATCCGTTTCTAGGCCCACAACCTTCTCCTTCTCTTTATACAGCCGTGCTAGTGCTATGGCAGACGTCAAATCTTGCGGTCGTCCCGCCTGAAAATCGCTTCGAATTCGTGAACTCAACCTGCTAATGAAACAACTTACTTGATGAGCTGCTGATATTCTTCCGTAGCGTACCAACAAATTTTCAAATTCCTCCTGATATTCTTGGACGCCTACCGCTTTACGCAACTTGGTCAAGGCCCTGAATGGGTTTAGGTTCAACCAGTTTAATGTATCGGATCGGCCAGTTGATCACTTGACCATTTAAATAGATTCAATTTGTCGGTACGCAATGATATTTGAAACCCTTGGTTTGGCGTGACTTTTTCACATCGTTTTCAGAACTGAACCAGAGATCAAATCGATGAGGCTGGGTTCAGGGTGAACGAAAAGAAAAACATAATTTTTGTATTGATTAGATGCCTGCGATTAACTTTCAATCTTGGTCGTAAGCCATCTATCTCTTTAACCTTTTATAATAAGTGGCCGATCTAGGTGAGCTTCTTTGAAGCCAAGACTCAGCCTAGATCGAGGTTTAGAACGGTGATAATATGTTAAATTTTTTATATTAGTTGTTGATTATGATTTTTTCTAAGTTGACCCGTCATTTCAAACTCTAAAAATCCGCTGTAGCGATTGAAAAACAACAATTTGGGGACAAGCATTTGAGCATTGTTGAGGCACCAAACACATTATCGAGTGCATAAGGTGTTGGAAATATGCACCTGGGTTCGACCTTGGTGTGATGGCAGCACCATGGATTTGTCCTTGGTGCGATGCCGGAGTTGGGACGTATGCGTGAAATCACGGGAAACCTCACATTAGCTTAGAGAAAGCTGGAACTAGCTGGCATCAGCTCCTCTATGAGCTAGATGATGCTAGGGACTGACATTGACACTCGTCCAGCTCAACCTTGAGCTGGATATTAGTGTCACTAGTTGCGGTACTGAGCTGAGCTACAGTGATGGTAGGGAGCGAGGTAGTTGGGGTGTTTACTCCTTCTCCTAGGACGAATGGGAGCACACCTTTTCGTGGGATTCAAACTCATTTCTGAGTTGTTTTCCTTCCAAACCCGTGGGACTTCAAGGTAGTTACCTTCAAGTCTATCCATGGGGATAATGACTCCTCTTGGTGCATGCATTCTCACCCTTTCGGCCTTGGACCCCTTTGCCTATATAAAGAAGGCAGTAGTGTGGGAGAATACACACAAAACGATGTATCCTAGCCTACAATTCTAAGTGACTCTAGTATCTAAAGCCTAAGAACTTGAGTGGAGACGGTCTTATCCTCGGAAGGGATTTCTTGATACCCAAGGCTTGTAGGGTGGAAATACTCTTTTCGGAAAGTGGTACCCACAATTTCATCTCGATCCTAGATCTCATCACCTATCAAAACTCGAAACATTGCTACTTGGAACCTCCTGTTGTAACACTATGTTGCTTTCAACAGTTAAACTTAGGCTGACAATTGTTCGGTTCAGCTTTGGATATTTGATTCTCGTTTCACACATGTTATAGTTTTGGGTTTGGGTCATATCGGCCCGAAACAATCTCTCTGGTAGTAGCTACCATATCATATCTATACCCATATGATTTTTTCGATTAATACACCTATCATGTTCAGTTATAACCGTAAACGAAAATTAAACTTTGAAATTTAAAGAAAAATAAAGATGTTATATTTTTTTTCAAACACTTCAACTTTGTAAAACACTAATAGACCTATGATCAAATTATATAACTGTATCATTTGATTATTTCATACACAATAATTCATAAAAATAAAATAATTAACCATGAACAATATGATTGAATAAAATTGAATTTTTTATTGCAAGTACTGTTTACCGGTTTGATTATGCTTTGGATAACTTTTAATGTTGGATGACTATTTTTTATAAGAAAAAAATTAAGCATATCAAAATTGATGTAGTTGGATTCGAAAAATTATAATGAACAACATTTGTGAAGATACCAATATGTTTAAAGAATACATAAAAAGTTATGGAAGGAAAACAAATTTAAAGGGAAAAATTAAAGAGAAGATAAGAGAGATGAAATATGATTGGTGGGATGGAGATAAAAAAGGGACCAATATAAAATGTTGATTGTGTCATATGTCAATCCATTTTAAATATATTCCTATATATATATTTTTAGATTCTTAGAACTAAGCTTGAAAATGGTTCGGTCTTTGGTCAACCGAACCAAATAAGGGGAAACTTGTTATCGGAAACCATACTTATTCGATTTGTGGTTAACCAATAACCGGTTTTTGGGTTTCGGTTTGGTTAGTGGTTAACCACATAACCACTATATTTCAATTTTTGGCAAAATTAAAAAAAATTCGGGAAAATTAGAAATAATTCGCGGCAATTTCAAGTCATCTATCAACAAATATCTAATGAGTAATGATGATAAATTGCTAATTAAATTCCCACAATCTCAATCCAACAAGACGTTCAAACGTTTGAACAAACAATAATAGAAATAAGTAAATAACAATCTCAATCCCAGCTTCTCTTCCAATTTTCCATTCTCCTTAACTTGTAGTCTTATTTCGTCGTATTGAGTTAGACGGATCTGGACCTATCTATCAGAGTCGGTCTTCTTTTATTTCTTAGGTTACTAAGAAATATTAGAGGATCGATCTTGTATCAACTAACCCCAGAATTTTCAAATTGAGATTTTGATTATTTTAAATCAGAGTTTTGAAAAGGATCATGGTTTCATAAAAACAGTCTCAAGTCCCTCCTCAAAGTCAAGGTTATTGGTGCGGAAAGCAGATGATATTTCAACCGAACCGGTTTTTGGTATTGGTTCTTGTTTTGTCTTTTTATGCCGATAGAGTAATAGTGAAGGACACAATTATTGTGCCCAGTTCACCCCCACCTTCTTCTTAAGCTCTCCCTCTTCTTCTTTTTCCCATTCGACGTCATTGAAGTTTCCTTTCTCAATTTGTTTAGAGATTGGAGTCTTAATTCGTTTTCTCGCCTAAATAATGACGGAATCCTCCGAAACTCTCTTCGTTGTGAAGATTTTTATGTTCATAGTTATCTCTTTCCTTTTGTTCATTTCTTGGTTTATGAGGTTGTGCCTCCGTGAGGATGATCGTCGTTACCAGGAAACCCTCAAGGAGGTTGAGCAAAAGCGCCGACGTGATAGATGAGAAGGTTGTCTTTCTGATAGATTGTATTTTCCGTTTATGAGTAACTAATGGTTGTTATGTTTTCGAAGGTGTTCTATTTGATTGTCTTCTAATGAAAAAGTAGTCTTTGTGGGTAATTGAACTTGCTTTTATTAATAGACGTGGTTATAGTTTATTTGACGGTAGTACAAGCAATTGATTTAGCATAATCCCCGTTGCCCTAGTTAACAACATCGTTCTGGAGTCTTCTTCCTCCTTTTTCTCTTTGGGATCCATGGTCTCTTGTCTGGAGCTCTATTGCTATCTTCTCTTTGTGGTTTTTCTTCGTGGAAAACAATGGTAGAAGTTTACCTAAGAACTTGGACTAATAGATTTCCATTCGGATCGTAGATTGCCCCATAGTTTCCTTTGAAGAGAAAAGAAAATCCTTTCTCTATGAGCTGGCCAACACTTAGAAAACTCATCTTGATATCGGGAACTAGTAGAACATCTTGAATAATGAGTGGACCTAGCATGGAAGAACCCTTGCCCTTGACTTTTAATTTGGTATCTCCCACCATAATAGAAGTATTAATATTAGTCAATCCCAAAGAAAATATTTTCGATAGGAGACATGTGATTAGTACAGCCGCTATCGATTAACCATTCAGATTTCTTCGCTTCGCAAAAAGGACAAAACCAGGAGGATAAGAATAACCTGTAGTACTTCCAGTTCCTCCAGTATGTTGCAAGGTACAGGTAGGTGGTGTCGCAGTCGTATCCTTTCCTTTGTCTGTTCCCCTAGAGGTCTCCATCTGAGTTTGCTTTCGGTAATTGATTTTAGAAGAACCCTTGGTGAGAATTTTATTTTTGTTTAAAGTGCAGCATTCCCTAGGTTTAAATACAAGACTAATGAAGTGTGACCCTTAAATAGTAATTTGAACGATATTATTTTTGTCTTGGCATACCTGACAGCTGTGATAGTAATCTCTAAAGTCGGACAGATAATGACTACCATTATCGTGTCCTCCCTCTCTGTTCATCTTTCATGTTTCTGACACGAGGATAAAGTAGGAGGTGCATTAATGAGCACATGCGATTGTCCCATCCTCATCAGATCATTCCTTTGGAGCTGAGAAGTTATTTATTGGACTTCTCTGGTTATGTCTTGTTAACATATAGTTCCTATTTCTCCTGAGTTTAAGTTTCAATTTTCTACCTTGAGTCTTGTTTAGAAAAGATGGCTTTCTCTACTTTCTTAGAAGTATTGATTGGGTGAATTTTGTTCTTCTTGCCGCCATTTTATTCATCTTGGTCATATCTTGTTTTATGCAACACTTCAGTTGTGTAGAAGAGCAATGACGTCCAGAGAATCTTCCGATTGAACCTATTCGTAGAAGTCAATCTGATGTTTACATAAGGAGAACATGATCTCTCTGCTTGGCTAATTAATGTATGGTGTTGTTTACAAGTTCCTCGTCCTGAATAAATTGTGGTTACTTAATCTATATGTATTTAGATTTTGTGTGGTTTTATTTTGATTTCGAGGACGAAATCTTTTTAAGGAGGAGAGAAATGTAATACCCCGACCCTAATACGAAAATATTTATGTAAAAGTCTCTAATCTATCCATAAAAAAAATTGGGTTTATACTGATATTAGATAATAATAATAACATTTGGAAATGGTGTAATTAATTGCTAATCAAAGGGTTCAGCTCATTAAGTTTCACATGGTTTAACTATATTTAATCAGTTTTTAAAATGATCATAGATTTGTTAGTAGCTCAATTGGTTAACCAACTACTTCTCAAGTCCATTGACCTGAGTTCAAATCCCAGGAGAATCTTTTAGTTTTAATCTTAGGTTCATTTTCACCCCACCATTAAACGACGTCGTTTTGAGATAAGTGAATGTAGTCATCATTGTCGTCCTCCTCATCTCCTTCGACAAGCGTTTTGTTTGCATCCAGCGCCGAACTGCAAATCCATGTGTCTATGCCTCGAATCAAGACCAAACTGTCGCTCGTGGGAAATCGTTTGGCTATTTAAAGTCGTCCAGAGTTAGTATTGAATGGAAGCAAGCCGAAATTTTGTCCCTCCTTCTCTGTTTCCTTCTTCGAAGGCGACTTGTGTCGACGAGTTCCGGACCAACCCATGACCTTTAAATAGCTTTGTTAATTTCGTATTATGGAGACGAAGCTTTACTTGTCCTTCGATTCGAGTTTGCTCGAGTTTTAATGGCGATTAAAGGCTCGCCGGAGTCGTGCTCGTCTTCGCCGGATTTTGAAAATTTGACTAGAAAAGTGGATTCACGTCTATGTGGTAAATATCCAGTTTAGTCCCTGAACTTTCATACTTCCAGTTTAGTACCTAAACTATCTTTTTTTTTACCGCAGTCCACAACTTTTTGGGTTGTCAATCGCTGCCCAATACTTTTCAGCTATTGCAGTTTGGCCAAACAGTTTTGAGTTAAGCCATAATTGTTCCGTTCTTGGACATTTAACCGTATTTCGGGTCAACCTGTTTAATTTCAGGTGGATTGGTTTAAGGGGGGTTGTATCTTCCATTTTAATTGTTTATATTTTACTTGTGTTATTTATGCTTCTTGAATTACATGAATAACACTTGGATTAAATGTTTTAAATGCATTATATGTGACAATGTGACATGTCAATTATATGTGATCCATATATTCTATTATATCCTAAGTGATATATTGTTGATATGATATGTTACGTGTAATTGTTCAGTTGAACAAGTTCTGTTATAAGGGTAATATTGGTATTGATTGATCACCTAATTAGAGCCCATATGTTGACGATCATGCTTAATGCACTATAGCTACGTGGTGGGATTCCCACACTAACTGTCGTCGTGGGCCTTGGTAGGCGCCACTATATGCGGCCCGATTTGGTGCCACTAACATGTATATGGGTCGTCAGTATATGTGAGCCGGGATCCCAATTAAAATATGCAAAGTAGAGTCAGAGTTGTCCAACGTGCTTTATATGCTATATGGTTACCTTTTTCAATGATTTTCAATATTGATATCTATATGATAACTTCGGAAGACTGACCCCGAGCCACCCATCAGTTCGTGATAGGTTATGTGGTATTAGAAGAATTAATAGAGAATATGTTCATCTGCCGCCAGGCTGAAGTTGGGATATTGATGAGACTGTATATTTCTGGGATTTGTTTTAAAAGATGGGTCCACACACTGTTTGATACCAGCTTTCGGAACTAAGTTGTTTGGCTTAATATTCCAGTTTTTCTAAAAAGGTTACCAGTATCGTTTATGTATAATTTTAATTATATTTTGTACTATTTCTAAACTGTGTCATGTGTCCGTCCCGAGACAAATTTTTTTCGTTTATTTCAAAAGGTAAAACTGGGATGTTACACTATCTAGTTAAACCGGTTAAATTTGATTCTTAAACACGAAACGAATTTACAAATTTGGATTAAACTATCACCCTTGTGTCATGTATCCCAAATAAAAAGAATCACTTTGCTTGGCACTTGCCTAGTGGATTTCCTTCAAATTAGACAGTTCTCTTTGAGACCGGTCAGGCAACTGTAAGAGACCTAATTTAAAGTACTGAAGGGTGTTGTTTTGTAGCGTTCTTTTAAAAGTTTGGTATATGTTCAATTACCAAGGTAGAGTTGAGTGACTCTATGACAAGTTTGCCGATTACATCGAATGAGGCTATAGACGAGTACAACGGTAGATTAATCTAGATACATTGTGTATCTTATTCCAAGTCAATTCTTTGAGGACTATAACCATGCAGCTAGAACCCTTATTCGACATGCTCGCCAATGGTTATTATACAAATGGGAAGTTATGTTTGTCATGTCTATTGAAATAGTGATTATGATGCAGATTACATAGTTAGTAAGAATATCTCCATCCCTAATTTTTAGTAATTATTAAATGATGTGGAGGATAAAGTGAGATCCAATAAATAATTATTAAAAATGAATGAATGCTTACAAATTTAGCAAATCTATTATTAATTTAAAAAATCATTAATTTTATAAGGATAAATTATTAAAATAAAAAATTTTAAAGGTAAAATGTACTATAAATTTTACTAATAGCCATTGCTAACTTACAACCCCGATAATTGGTCAAACTCAATCAAAAATTGACTTTTCACAACTCCGTTGATTAATCGTGTGTTAGTTTCTTTCTTTCTTTTTAAATAACTAGTTTGGTTTGTCGCGCTATGTCGCGAAATTTTGAATAAGAGTTAGTACGATGTTATTCACCCGTAGTCATAAATAGTTATATAACTATAAATATATTAATATATAATTAGATAAATATATGAGCGTAGTCATTAAATAAAATTAAATGATTATATCTATATGTCTCCAAATTAGTGCATTGACAACTATTTTAAACTTCACACATCTCTTAATGTTAATACCTAATTGGTCTCATAAATTTGGGTCAGATTATGTAGTGGTTTCAAGACTTTAAAATGGACTACAACATTATCGTAAGCTTAGTCATGTTAGGCTGTTACGATTGATCACGCGGATATTAAGATAGCTTTTTTCAGTTATTTTCCCATGAAGACTTTCATCTCCGTGTCTAGAAATAGAGGTCACATAATTAGTGAACGAAAATCTATTTTAAACTTGATATATATATATATATATATCCAGATAGTTAATACTTAATATTCATTCCCCACCTATCATAATTTCAAGTTTGGATCCATATAGTTAAAATTCAGACGTACAAATACCCATAAATTCTTAGAGGGTTTCAATTATAACCATAAACGGAAAAAATTAACTGCTAACAAAAATCGGCAAAGTTCATTACTTTTCGAGCATTTCAATTTTTTATATCACTATAATAATAGTCCAATTACATAATGTGAATTTTTTACTACTCTTTACGTGATACCATAAAAGTAAAATAATGACATATCCTGAATATAAAAATATCTCATGAGAAAATATTTTCTATAAGAGCTTTGATTATTCGGTTTCGATGCAGATACTTCAATCTTCATATCTATATACTCAATCATAACAATTCTAAATTTACATATACACAATTTGTTATATTGATGTTATCTTAGTGTAGTATCATGAAATTTCAAATTGTAACACACATATAATGTTTACATGAAATTAAAATCATTTCTCAAAAAATTTTAACATATCGTGATTGAATTTGAAAATATATAACAAAAAAATATATATGGAAAAAAAATATTTTTGAACATTCTATAGAAAGTTATAGATATATAAATAAAAAGTAGGGAAAAAGAGTAAGAGAGAGGATATGTTTTAATTAAATTTAGTTAGATAATGATAAAAAGAGAGCTAGTTAAAAAAAAAGAAGGATGGTGTCTAGTTAGATGGGAACTTAGTTGTTCCAAAAAGAATGGAAATGTGAGATAGAAAATGTAATTGGGAGTTACAAATGTAATTGGGAAGTTACTATTCTAAGCGGCGATTTCTTTCATGTCTAAATTAATCTCCAACTCATATTCCTGAATCAAGTATGACATGTAGGTAATTGTAGATCAAATAATGGCTCTTATGGAGGAGATTATTCTTTGATTGCAGATCCGATTACGTCAACTTCAGATCTAGTTGATTAAAATTGGAATCTCGAGATGGCTCATGCCATGACGAGTATGGTTGTTTTGGCGGCGAGTATGCAGTTGAAACAGGGAAGCCGATGTGGCTTTTACAGTGGCAATTGAAGGTGGATTATGGTGATGGTTTCCCTGTTTTAACTCCATACTCGCCCGCACAGGGAGGAACCAATCATCTGGGACCATTATTCGATATGCACTTTCAATTTACACTTTATTCAGGAACCGGAGCTGAAGGTTTAGACCAAATGTCGCCGGAGATCAAGATATCTAGTGGGAGTCAGGGAGGCCACATTCGAATTTTCAAATCAAATTGAAATCTTCTAATCTAATCTGTAACCCGACCAAGAGGCGAATTAGGTACAACACCCGACCATAAAGAAAGAGTTCGATTCGTCCTCCTTGAAGATCCATACGACATAGCCATGGCTGTTTTATGGGCTAAGTTTATTGATGAGAGAGTACATGAAATCGTTTCTCGATTTGTTGTGGCTTTAGCATCCGTCCTGTTCGACATCTGGAATTGAACTAGTTTGATTCATTTTAGTGAAAGCTCATAACTTATCATTTTTAAAAAATGAAATATGCTAATATATTTATAATCCATGGACAGAGATATATTATTGACCAAAATTTGATTAATCAAAAAGACAGGCGGCGGTCCATTCAAACAATGGGACTACACTAACGGATATTATTATGAGCCATAATATGAGAAGTTTCATTAACTTTTCAACTACAGTGTCTCCAAACTCCATCCTCCAAACCGTCCATTAAGCATCTATATAACACCCGATAATTCTTGAGATAAGCGTCAGCTCTCTCCAGAATCACCTCCACCTGTACTCGCTTTCCATTTAAAACGTGAGCATTGCATTCCTTCGATAAGATAAAAAACAATGCGCACCATCGCTTAAATTCACCCTTAGTCTTCCCCCCTTTTACATCATCAAACCATTCTCCACCATCATCTGAACTCCGACCCGCAAAACAGTCAGCAAGAGACGACTGTCTCCAAACACGACAAGTCCATTGGCATTCTCCAAAAAAGTGGACCTGCGACTTGACCAGCCTACAAAAAGCACTGCTATCCCCCATTTGATGATTCCGCTAGCTTATAGCTAAAAGGGGTAGGAAGAATATTTCTCACAAACTTCCACAGGAACTGTTTCACCTTCAGTGGCACCTTCAATCCCCACAAACATTTCCAAGTCTCTGGCGGCCTAATCGGTACGATTCCCTATTCCTCCTTCAATACACGTAACCAACTGTGATAGCCATCCCTTGTAGAATACTGTCCATTATTACTTGAGCTCCAAATAAGTCGGTCTGTCTCACCACCATCCTAAAGTAGAATTTGCTGAATAGCATGCACTATAGCTGGACTAAAGCAGCGTTCAAGAAGTGCATAATCCCACTGACCGGTATATGGATCAACCAACTCCCTCACCATAGCATCAACCGGAAGTTCAACTATAGGAGAGGGACTGAAACCCTCCTCAAAATAAAGAAGCCAACGATCTCCCCAAATTTGAATAGAAGCTCCATTCCCAACTCGCCATCTGAGACCACCCCACAAGAACTCTTGGGCAGTCATTAAATTGTACCAAACAAAACAAGGCCGGTACCCTACAACTGCATCAACAATAGAAGTATTCTTATGATACTTAGCTTTGATCCTCCTCGAAACAAGGGAATTGGGCCGTTGATGAAGACTCCATAATTATTTTGTAAGCAAAGCTGTATTTAACCCCCTAAGATCTCGAAAACCCATCCCACCTTCAGCCTTAGGACACACAAGTTCCTCCCGTCGCACACAATGAGTGCGATGCTCAGTACTTCGCTGACCCCACCAAAAATTCATAATCAAGCTATGAATATCATTGATAATATCATCAGGAACCTGAAAGACCGTCATAGCATAGGACAACTTAGCTTGAGATACCGACTTAATAAGAACCTCCCTAGCAGCAAACCACATAGCCTTCTCCTTCCATCCCTTTAGTTTACTACACATATGATCTTTATGATATGCAAACAACTATTTTTTGGAACGACCAACTTCAGTAACTAATCCAAGATATTTACCATACCTTTTCACCATTTTCAAGCCCCACACCAAACTGATCACCAACTTATTATGCACTCCAACATTTCTACTAAAAGAAATTTCAAATTTTTGAAAGCTAACAACCTGCCCTGATTCCCGTTCATAAGCTTTGAGAATATTCTTAACCGCCTGACTCTCCTGGATATTAGCTCGGGCAAACAAGATACTATCATCCACATAAAAGAGATGAGAGACTGAAGGGGCACCATGAGCAACTTGTAGGCCATGAACCGTCTCTAGCCTAGAAGCGGCATTAAAAGCAGCTGAAAGGCCTTCCGCACAAAGGAGAAAAAGATAAGGTGATAAAGGGTCACCTTGTCGGAAGCCCGCACCCTGGGTAGAAAAGTTCAGACCGATGTCCATTAATAAGGACCAAAAAGGAAACCGATCACACACACATCATAATACGGTGAATCCAACTCTCGCAGAAGCCCAACCGGCCTCCAGGAAGGTCCACTCAACCCTATTGTAGACTTTAGCCATATCCACCTTGGCCACAAAGAAACCCGTCTTTGCCTTTGTATCCTTCTTCATAGTGTGAAAACTATCAGAACCTGCCATGACATTGTCAACAATGAATCTACAAGGTACAAACGCACTCGAAGCAGGGGAGGTAACCCGATCGAGAATGATTTTCAACCTATTAGCCAATACTTTAGAAACAAGCTTTTATACAACATTACACAAGCTAATCAGACGAAATTCCTTCGATGTAGTCGGATTCTTCACCTTGGGAATCAGATAGATAAGAGTAAAATTGAGATCTTCCAGTAACAGACCTCTCTCCAAAATATTAAGAACGACTACCACAATATCATCTCCAATTATATGTCTGAATTTTCGAAAAGAAGAAAACCGACATACCATCTGCTCCTGGAGATTTTTGTGACCCCGTCTGCTTAAGAGCAAAAAGCACTTCCTCTTCAACAAAAGGCCTACTAAGGGTTTCATTATCCATCTCAGTTAATAAGAGCTTACAGCATCCAAAATGGGAGTAGTTGACGAGCGGATTTTACCCCGCTAATCAAATACCCACTAGATTGCTCTAATGGAATCATATTTTCCCTAGGGTCTTCCTAACGCTATTACTCAATTCGATTATGCTAACTAGACCAAGTAACCGATAATGTTTGTTTGTTTGAATTATTTGTAATTAATTATCAACTAAGAATGCAAATCAAAATGCAAGAAATCGAGTTTCAAAGATTGGATCAAGGTTGTTCGGACTCGAATCCAAAATAGCTAGCAATCCATGGATGAACGATATGCAATCTCAATGATTCAGGTTATAATGACATGGAAATTTCCCACGATAGTCGTAGATCACTCTCGCGCCTCTAAGGATATATTCTGCTCGACCATAGACTCCTCTCTCGAGCTAATCTACACCCATGCGGAACGCACTAAAGGTGTTCGATAAAATGCCACAACGATTAACGATGCAAAAAGCCTAGATTAAATGCTCTCTCTCATGCTAACAAGTAACCTAGAGTTCTTCCTAAGCGACCTATTGATATACGTTCCTCTTGGACCCATAAATCAATGCCACATATTCAATCAAGATGATCAGATGAGAATGAATCTGAAATTAGGTTTAGCAAGAACACACCATAATCCTGAATAATATCGATAGCAATATCAAAGGTTTAGAAACCTATCATCCATACAAAAGCTAAGCTAAACTTTCATCTAATCCAAACAACACAAAGAGTTTAGCCGCTCATGGTTTCAGAAAATAAATCAGAAGAGAAGAGAAGAAAACTGGAGAAGACGACATGTGCTTCGTGAAAATCTCAATCTTCGACTTGATGACTCACCCTTCGCCAATCGTGATTGATCCTCTCGCTACAATCGTCTCTCTGGAACTCTATCTCTCTCTAAGAGCTCAAAAATATGTGCATAATAAAGTCTATCTCATCGATAGGGGGTCTCGTGGGGGTATTTATGGGCTTCTGGACCAAGTTGGACAAGGATTAAGCTAAAAAATCTTGCAGAAGGAGGAACATGGCGAGTTCCATTGGGACATGGCGTATTCCTCAGGGTCATGGTCGTGTCCTTTCTTCTGCAGCACTCGACCGTGGCCATCAATAGGAGGAACACGGCCGTACGCCGTGTACCTTAAGTATACAGAATTTTACCACAACGTCAACATAAAAGTTGTAGACAATCGAATTATCTTTCCAACAACGCTGACCTTGTATCAATTGCGCTTCCGAGAGATCAGTTATGCTTAAAATACTATGTAGTGACGTTTTCTTCCCAAGTCGAACGTATTGAGTTGTTTTGGCCTCCCCGTCATGCCTTGATTCATCTCGAGATGTCATATGACACCGGAAATGTACAAAAAACATACAAAGTAACATAACATGGCCCAAGAGGCAAAGGGGGACCAAATATGCACCAAACATCAAGAATTCGAACATGTTAAGGCATCCAAACGTCCAAAATTGTTAATTACAGAGGGAAAAAATGTGCTGATAATCGAGCACACCAGTAGTCTGGGAAACCATCTGATGTAAACAGAGTGCGGAAATAGTTTGTTAAGCAGACCGAAACCTGTTCTTGTCCAACAAACCACTACCCTGAATCATCCCATAATCGCTTTATAGTATTGCGCTTTCACCGAGCTGAGGCCTTTTTGTGAAAGAAATTAGTATTAATATCCCCCTCTTTCAACCAGTTGACCGGCACCCTTTGAATCCAATACAACTCTTCACCAGCATCAATAATGGTTAACTCAGAGGCAAGACGATGTCGTCGATCCAGGATAGCCTCTGATTTGGTACAACTATCCAGCGCCTCAATTACTGTCATTATCTTATTCTGACTTCTCTGCTATCGATGCCACCAGGTTAAAGTCCCCACCACAAAGCCATGGACCATCCCACTGGTTAGCCAACTGATGCATCATATTCCAAGTCTGCCCCTTATCACTTTCATCTGGCCATCCATAAACTCCAGTGAACAGCGAAACAAGAATAGCTACTTTAGAAATCCTTACATCCACATGATGAGAAGATTTTGACATAGTATCAATATGCACTTCCTCACTCCACTAGATACTAATAGCACCTGCCCTTCCACCATTAAAATAATCTTTAGGCCAGCTTTCACCATACTCAAAACCACCGTCCCTTTGAAGAAAAGTATTTTCTTCTGAAGTTTGGCATGTTTCGCAGAGAAACACAACTTGTGGGGATTGAAGCTTAAACAACAACTTCAAAGAATTAACTGCACGTTTATTCCACAATTCACGACAGTTATAGCATAATATCTTCATTTATTCACCAGAGGGGACTGGTTCCCTGCACCCTAAGCTTGCGAACTATTCACACCACAAGCATCCCCTTTATTTTTAACCGGACAAGGCATCTTACCCTGGTTTGGCAAGCTATGACCCTGCCCCTTACTACCGTTCTTCTTCCCTATAGCATTAGGGTGTTTCTCTATATTATTACTATTGTTTCCACCATCAACACTAGCAACATCCTTATTAGTATCATTAGTCTGCTTCTTTAATCCATCCTCCTTCAGACCAATTACTCGAGTAAATCGCTCGGTTGAAACAGTAGCAACATCCTTCAAGACCTTTATTTCTCTCACTCTTCTCATTAGTTCCACCTTCATTATATTTCTTCCCTCCATTAAATTTTCCTTTATGCTTAGACATCATCTAGGTGCCAAAAGAAGTTTTCAGAGTTGGCATAATCACCTGGATCTCTAGTTCAAACTCTTGAGTCATAGGTTTTTCTGGCATAGGTCACTGGCACAAGCACTATGAGACAAGATAACCAAACTTCCCACATGCAGTACATATTTTATGCAAACCTTCATACTCGATTAAATTTTTAACACGTTTAACTTTATATGAAGGTAGAAAAGGCTTCGATAAATTAACTTCAACACAGACACGTGCAAACTTGCCACGTGCACCTTCCTTCGTAGCCTGAGCAACACAAATTGGTTTTCCAATTTTACTAGCTATTCTCATCACAGTTGTCTCCTTATAAAACTCAATAAGGAGATCCGGAAAGGTGACCCAAACCATAGTCCTCTTAATTTTTGATGACCATGGGTTGAAGCCCTTGAACTAGTAATGTACCGTAAGGTACATCTTCCCTAACATCTACGGGCCACCAGAAATTGCACCCTCATCATCTTCACCACTCTTAAATCTCACTAAAAACAACCATTATGCAAATAAGAAATCCGAAGAGGGCCATGGTTCACCCATAGATAATTCAACTGACGGGCTAGAGATAGATAAGGAACCCTACGGCTAAGACTGCCGACTACCATGGCTGATCTCCAAGCACGTGAAAAGCTAATTTTCGCCGCTGCCGGGAAAAGGATTGATGGGAATAATGAGTCTTCCTCTTCTTCATTCACCTCGTCATCCTCCTTTCACAATGTCTCAACTATATCTTCAAAGTCCGAGTCTGCTACATACCATTCATCCTCGGAACCTGCTACTTCAAACAGAGAATTACAACGCCGAGCCCATGCGTTCATTGGGGTCGCATTTTCCTTCATAGTTTCACCATGAACCGTCTTCTCACTAGATATCTCTTGGTGTATAACATCCTTAATTCCAATATCATTAATCTGAATACTAGCCTCAAGATTGATTTGCCAAAATTTCTTCTTTACTTGTTGTGTGTCTCTATATCTGTCTCCTTTTCCGTATGGCGGGGAAGAGGTCGAAGGAGGATGGTGAGTACCAGAGATAGGATCTGGTGGCCGAGGCTCCCCTTGAGCCGGCTTAGCCATCGGGGGCATCGTCTTAAAACCTAGCTTCTTGAAAAATCGCCTTGGATTTTTTCCTCCGAAAAAATAGGATCTCTCATTAAGTCGTGTTTAGAATGATTCAATTATAAGTTATCATTTAAAACAAGAGATATTAATAAACACAAATAGTAGAGTTTAAGGTCAACAGTGTGATCAATTAATGGGGTACAAGTTGGAATGGAAATTCTTTTAAGGTATTAATTACGTAGTTAAGTGACTTAATGGTTCTTAACCAATAAAAATACGTTAGGGGGCCAAGGGTACCGGTACCTATAAGGTACCAAAGCATTTTCCATATATATATATATATATATATATTACAATTAGAGTCGACAGACTATCTGTTTGCTCAAACCTTCTNATATATATATATATTGCAGGTTATAGTAGTAATTTTCTGATTCTCCTATATCGTTGACGTTTCCAGTCCGGGAATGGATTTCGCCGACACTCGACCCTCTTCCGCCGCGGGGAAGGAGGATGATGGTGAAGAAGAGGAGATGGACTACAGTAAAGTTTTTTAGAATGGAGTTCTGTATGAGACACGTGAAGCCATCGGTGATGCGGCAAAAGACATCGCATTGAATTTAGGGTTTGAAGTGGTTAAAGGTTCATACAAAAAAACCCTGGTGAAGCAAAGAAGCGACCGTATATGGTATGCAAGCATGGTGGTAAAGCCAAATCACAGTCGACGACATTGTTTTCGGGTTCCATGAAAATGACTACTACTTTTAAATTAGACTATATGTTCAAATTTGTTCTGAGGGCAATACCCGTAGGTGTTACCTGGCGATGGATGATTGTGCAAGTTATGGACAAACACAAGCATGGTTAGTGGAGGGGATTCCACAACCACAAACTTGAGGCATTTTGTGAAGGAACTGGCTAGCGAAACCAGCTGACTGACGAGATGAAGCTAATGATTAGATAGATGGAGGGAAATCACGTGCCACCCAGGCAGATTGCGAGCATGTTGAATGGCACGTACAACAGTATGATAACCATGAAGCAGATTTATAATGAAACTGCAAAGATCAGGCGTGAGAGGTTGGGCGGCATGAAACCAACAAAATGGACAATTGTAGAGGCGACCAAACTGGGTTACTTCACTAAATTTACACTGGACGAGTCACGTCATGTCCGTGACATTTTCATTTGTCACCTGAAGGCAGTTAGGATGGTCCAGGCATGGTACTTTGTTGTTCTTTTTGACTCCACGTACAAGACGAACTTGTATAAGAAAGCACGGTTCAGTTGATCGGGGTGACGCTAGTTAAAAAGAACTTAACATTGGGTTGGCATTGGTAGAGGACGAAACAAAAGAGTCATATGCTTGGGTTCTCAGTAAGTTGAAAGTGGTGTTGGGTTCTGGATTTCCCGATGCTTTTGTGACGGATAAGGAGAGAGGTTTGGGAGCAGCACTGGCAGAAATATTTCCTTCTTCTCGTCATTTGCTATGTATCTGGCACATGAAGAGGAATATTGAAGCCAGACTGACAAAGTTGACTTCGGACCGACAGGTAGCCGAGAGTTTCGTAAAAGGTCCGTGGGGGAGAGTGCTGAATGCTGCAACAAGTCGAGGGTTCCACGCCAAGTGGAATGATTTGGTCAAAAGTGGGATTCAGCAAGAGCTGGTTGATTATTTGACATTAGAGTGGCTACCTTGTAAGCTTAAGTGGGCTCGTTACGCCACTAATCAGTTATTTCATCTTGGCAAGACTAGCACAAACAGAGTAGAAGCTGCTCACTCGTCATTCAAGATGTGGCTCCACATGTCGGTACACATATTGGATGGTATGTTTCGTGCATACCATTGATTGATGGAAGGTTAGGTTCTGGAGGTGCGAAAATTGTTAGAGCATTCTAGATAAAAAACATTTATGATTTGGGATCCTCCTTACGGTATGCTGAACACGAAAGTTAGTTTGTGGGCGATTCAGTTGTTGGATGAAGATCGGAAATCGGTACGGTCATATACGTGTGTTTTGCGGCCGACGAAGGGCCTTCCTTGTAGACATAAAGTACAGCGATGTTTGGACGCTGGGCGGTTGTCGCAGAAAACACACTTGCATCGATTTTGGGCCACATTGGACTACCGTAGTCCTCCTGATGCTGCAGAGTGGGAAGATGAAGCTACGGCTGATTTAAACAATTAGCGTAAAATAGTAGAGGAAATTGAGAGTCAAGGGGAATCTGCCATTCGTGATTACACTCGCTTACTTCTGGGTCATTTGCACCTCGAGTATGAGGATGTTCATGATCCCTAGCAAGCCCAGGTGCCGAAAGGCAGACCGCGTAGGCGTCAGAATGCCAGAGAACCTTCCCACTTTGAGAAGGTTGCGTCAGAAGCAGATTGACAGAAAAAAACTGGTATGACGTCGTGGTAATCGCATACATTGTTATTCTGTAACATTTTGGATTTAACATGTTGAGGATTACCTGTATTGTGTAGGTGCTAAATCTCAGAGAAGCAATTAAAATATCCTCTACATGGCCAATATCCCTCAAATTGTCAAAGAACTATTTTCCACCTGGTTTGACCGTATTATGGATGGAAATTATAGGTTTCGTGTGTTTGCATCAACTGTGTATGGTGACCAAGAGTCATACTCATGGATAAGGACAGATCTCCTGGACCATGTACTTACAGGTTGGCATTTCGAATTTGAAACCATGTACGGTGCGTATAATCAGACACGGTAACAGGTGGAGCGGAGGTTGGCTAGCCCTCATGGATCATGCGGAGATGATCACTGGATGTGGGATGCCGATCTTTTTGGATTTGCCTCTATGTACAACTGGGTTATCGTTGTGTATGCATCTATGCGGAGGCCCGTTCATCTCCACACATATGGTTCTACGTACTTAACTATTTCATGCGACGGTCCAGTTCAGCGACTGGATGCTACAATAGAACTCGTTTGTACCGCGGACCATTGGGTACAAATACAGTTAGCCGAAGATAAAGGAGTGCGACCACTTCCATATTTTGGCCAAGTGAATACGATGGTCCAGGGTGTAGAACGGATGACACTGTGGGAGACACTATATGGAGCTGAACGAGCACTATTTGTACGAAGAGGTGGACATCACCCACCATTGTAAGTTTTTGTTCCCTTGTAACTGTCAATCTCGATGTAATATCAGTTTTAGATGTAACTGTTGACTTGTTCCAGTGATTTAATTGTTAACTTCTTCCGTTAGTAGCTACATGCACTGTCTTTTGTCTACTTTTTAACGTTTTTTAAAACACAATATGAATATAACAATAAATGTAATTACTGAATCAAACACATTATATCAGCAATTTAATTACTGGATGAAACACATTATATCAGAAATGTAATTACTGTATCAAACATGGAATAACTGAACCACAATCCATATTCACAATGAACAACATCGTACAATATCACGAACATAAAATATGTCTTAACACATAGTCAAATAAGAAAACAACGGTCTAGTGCATAAAAATGAATAACATCCGAAAATACAAATAAGAAATAAACGGTCTAGTGCATAAACTCTCTAAACAACCCCTCTATGGACTGAACCAACCCGAAGTACTCTGGTCCTCTGTCAACGAAAGCCTCTACAGTGTTGGCTTCCCAAAGGGGCGCCAATCCGTGGACAATGCTGTCAGAAATAGGCTGTGGCAGCTGCAAAAGGCATATAAACAAATTAGTCACGGTTACATTGTAGATGAAACAAATAGCAGCCCAATTAGTAAAGAGGAAATAGGCCGCACAAACTCAAAAACTGGGGGCTCATCTATCGTGCGTGACGGGGTGATGTATGGATGTGTGCGGTTGAGATACCAGGCCTGGTAATTGGGGAACACATTCCCGTCAGGTGCATGAGGTACACTAGGTATGCTAATCTTTGGCAAGTATGTCAAAGCACCGGGATGGATGAAATTGCACCTCGAGTGGCGCACATCATACAGTACACCATCAGCAGGCCTGACAGCAACCTCTAGCATCAAAGGTGGGTGGGGAATCACCTGCCGGTATCGGTACCCATACTGACGAAAGACACGAATGGGGTCATGCGGCTCAATGATGTCAAACGCGTGAATCCCTCCAAAATAGCACGATTGGAGGGTATCACCGTCATCTGGAGTAGGGGTGAAGGGAAGCCACTCCACATGTGCATGTGTCAGCCCATCTAACTGATTACGGAGATGCCCCAGCCTATCATCAACAGCTCGTCCCCTGCCAATCGCTCTGGGAGGGTCCCACCTCCCAGCAAGTGCCTCACCGGTCCTGCGCCGGTGCGGGAGCTGTGAACTGCGTAGACACGGAAAATACTCGTAGATCCAAGACTGCAACAAAGTTAGACACCCGCACAGTGACGTCGAGGATGCCCAACTAGCTATCCCTAGCTGCCTTTACATAAAAGGCAAGTGCAGCGGCTCCCCAGCTGTAGCTGCTCACCCTGTCGATGTCACTAATACCCTCCAGTATGCTAACACGGCTGAGGCCCCCACTACGGTTGACAAATAGTGTAGACGCAAGCAAACTGAACAAGTAGCAACTGGCGGTGTCGGCATCAGGGAGCTCACCCGTCGGTGCTGCCGACAGGACTCTGTCCACATGCATCCCACCCTTTAAATAGTACATCGGCCTCAAATCGTTCTCATGGAGATGTAACATAGATGCTACTAATCCCTTGTAGTTCTTCTCTCTAGAATCACTAAGCCGTGTCCCAGCAATCGGAATCCGTAGTAGGTAGAAGACGTCGTGCAACGTGATCGTCATCTCTCTGAAGGGCATGTGGAAGGTTTTTGTGTCATGCTGCCACCTCTCCACAAAAGCCTAAATCAGTGCACTATCTAACTGGGAAGACATAATGACCGTGAGGTGGGAAAACCCCGATGCCACTACCAAGTCTCATGCTCCCTCCGTCTTCCAATCGAATTCTTGTAGGGCTTTCACTACCTTCTTCGAGATGTACAACTTGAAGGTCGATGCGGGTCGACATGCCACACCCTCTCTGCACATGTGGTATGTAATATGGCAGCCGAAACTAGGGATCGGGTCGATGATCTTAGGCCCACCAAGTGCCTGCGCCTGAAGCAACCATGACCCAAACAGTGCTCAACTCGACTCCAACATAACGACTACCTCTGCCACGTCCAGATCGAACAGAAGAGGAACCCTGAGATGACCTGCTACCAGCTGCCGATGGACCATGCATAGTAGGAGGAGGGAGGGAGGGGTCGACTAAAAGGGCTGGGTGAAATGGAGGATCATACGGATCATCATCAAGCTGGTCATCGCCCGAGCTCTCTGAATCATCTCGGATGTCATCGATGTTCGGTGATGATCCTGGTGCGATGCTATCTAGTATCTGATCTGCACTCTGTTGTGTCCCACCAACATCCGTAAACCCAAAGTCGAACACAGGTCCGGGAATGTTAAATTGCAGCTCTGGCTGCATGAGGCTATGCTCACCATCATCCGCACCACGTTGCTTCTTCTTCTCAGCATAGAACTTCTTGAGTTGTTCTTACCGTGGTAACTTATTCTTCCGTTTATTACTTCTGTCCGACATCTTGATGAACTATCTATCAAATTTAAATAATACCAACTACTATTAGTATATCAATTACCTATAACATATCATGCCAAAAACTAATTCACATAATACACTACTTATCATTAACAACTCATAATTAATGTAATATTAGCACACACTTAACGCCACTAATATACACTTAATCCCAATTTGGACAGTTAATTAATTTCATATTTTCTATGAATAAAATGACCAATTTAATTATTTATGCTCTAAATTTGTATAATACTATTTAATTAGTCACATTTACATAAATTAATATAATCATCATAGTGAAATATCATAATTTCACTATTTAATTATCATTTTAAATTGTCAGCAACAAATTTCATTCACTATAATTACTAATTATTAAAATAAATAAATACTTTTACATTCATTCACTATCACTTTAAATTATCTTAATTAATTTCTCATATTTCGAAATAAATTTATTAATTCTATTTAATAATTAAAACAATAAGCAAATAATATGATAAAAAATATTAATCCTAATTTTAAATAAATCTACATACTTTATATTAATTACTATATTAATTTAGTAATTATCTAATAAATTAAATAATATTAAAATTAAAAAAGGGGCCTAGCCGTCCAAAACGGACAGCCCGATTCAAATCGAGCCGTGCAAATCGGACGACCGGTTAAAAAGCCAGCCGTCCGGTTTGGGCGGCTTGGTTTGAATTGGACCGTCCGTTTTGGACGGCTGGACCTGGGTTTTCAGTGTGGCTCGTGCAGGCGGCAATGGCAGCGGCGACGGCTGTTTCGCGGCGGTGGTTGTGCGGAGACGGAGGCTGTTTCGCGGCGGTGGTTGCGCTGAGACAGTGGCTGTGTGGGGTGTGGGGTGTGGGCTGTGGTGAAGTGGGCGGTGGTGGTGTAGGCGGCGGAAGGAGCGGCGGCAGCGGTTGGATTTTTTTGGAGCAAAATTTGTGTTGGATGGTGAAAATGATGGTGAATGATTCTGTTCGGTGGTTTTTAATACGAAATTGAAGGGCATTCGCATAATTTTATATATTATATTCAAATCTTCGGGCGATTTCGAAAATTAGGGCGATGTTTAGCAGCTCCCATTTTCTGGGTTCTCCTGAAGGGTGATACGAAGGGCTAGGACACTGACCGGGTACTTGCTAAGGAACTTTGATCAAGTCCGACACAAAAAACCTGTAGGGTGTCCTCTTTGCTGGATCAGGATACTCACATGGCAGTCTCGACTACTTACTCTACAGGTTTTGAACAAGTCCGACACAAAAAAATACCTCGGTGTTCCTGCTCTGGTGGGTCGCAAAAGAATCAAGCTTTCAAGAACATACAAATTCGAGTTTCAAAGTGACACTTTCTTTCTGGCTTTAGAGCACCGAAGTAAGCAGCAGTACTAAAACCCAGGATCGAACGGAAACTAGAGCATGCAAAGGACCTCATCCGACTTTGACCGAATCTTCAATCCCAAATGGTCCACCGGAAACCTTGTAGGAAATTAGAGCGATTAGAGGCAATACCTTCAGTTTCGGCCTTGAATTAGTTGTAGTTGTTGTTTCGCCTTCAACATCACTCGATATTCCCTCTTCACCCATCCATCGAGAGGGTATCGATAGAAAGATGCCAAATCTCGGGCTTCGCTAGCGAATTGGAAATGTAAAAGTCAACTGGAATTTCGTTTGTGCCTCGAATATATCAAATTTGGTAACTGGATGTTTATGTTTTTTAAATGGTTCGTTTCGAGTAGATGAGAGTGGTTATTAACGAAATAGAGTTGGTCAATCTAACTGAATCGTCTGATTCCGGTCCATTAAACCATGTAGGGGTTCGGTTCCGGTCTATGAAGGGTCTGGTTCGGGTCTTATTGGGTATCGGGGCAACAACTTAAACTCCAGAAGATTAGTGATTATAACGTGCAAATACAAATAGTAGGGGGTTGCACGGGCCAATCAACCCGCCGGAGGACTAAATCAACGATTTACCAATGCCTAGTCAGCGACGGACTGCCATGGCAGGGGGTCTACGGGTGAGAGGTGGTCTACCGAAGAATTTACCTTTATTTTAGTGCCATTTAATGTTTTGGTTAATGCTCTTTATTTGTTTTTCTTCTCGGTTGTTTGGGCTTCACCTCAACCGCTTCGTTTTAAAATTACTACTGATGGTACGGTGGTTGTACCATTTGGTGGTGAAGTGGGGTTGGTGGTTGACATTGTAAGGAGTATGAGTGGTGTGATAGCGTTTCAGGCGAACGTTTAATGTTGATGGTGCGGTGGCTAAACCGCTTGGAGGTGAAGCTGGGTTGGTGGTTCGTAATGTGGAGGGATTGGTTTTGTTTGGGATTGGCCAAACGTATTCAGGAGTCTTTGACCCTTATGTCCAAGAACTTCGGGTCAATCGAGATGCGTGCGCATGATGTTTTCGGTAGGAATTTGACAGGTGAACGTTGAAGGAAATGCAGAGTTGGTCCTCTCCCGCCTTTCACAGCGGAATCAATGCACTTTAAAAGTTCCATCATTGCTGAAATTTTGAGATACTTAACGTCATGTCCTTAAATACAGGTAAAAGTTGTCCACCGTGGTATCAAGTTATCCTGTTTTAGGAAGTCAAAGGCTGTAGATTAAAATCTTTGTAGGCATTCAAACCAAGATTTAATCGTTTTGCAATGGTTGTAGTGGGTGGACATGAGGGAGCTCACGAATGGCCTTTCGGAAGTTTTTTCATCAGTAAAGAATCATAAAATACAATTTCTTCTATAGATTGAGATTTGGATATAAAACTTTTTTCTAACGTATGATTTTGTAGCTGTAATGAGGAACAAACACTTTCAAATCCCCAAACACTGACGACCCACTAGATTTTTAGAAAGACAAATCATTTCTGACAAAGTTGAGCAGTGTTTTAGCTCCATCTATCAGGTGAACTTATTTATGCATGAATTGCAAATGCTCAAACTCTTATCTCAAAACATTGCAACTTTTGGATAAGGCAGCAGTTTTAAGAAGACAAATTTTGAACTTACTTTTCAACTGGAAAACCAGTTCTCAGTCAAAAACAGTTAGCATGAACATCAGTTTGGATATACTCTTAACGCATTGTACCTCTTAAATTATCAGGCTCAGCGGCATCCGTTATAACACATAATTCCGCCCTTGTGGTAAATCATCCAACTCAAGATTCAAGAAGATATGATTAACATACGTAAATTTTACAAGTCATACAGACTTCTGAAATCGAATTCAGATGTCAATAACCAAAATTCAGGGTGATCATATTAATTAAGGTCACAAAAAAAAATTAATCAGGTCAGGTATAGCATAGCTCAGCCATATATAGACTACATACCTGCTACCATACCAAACTAGGAGTACTACCAAGTGATGAACTCAATTGTTGTATGTATTTTCAATTGCAACTTAATAACCGCTGTGTTACGCATTTGTACGAAAGAAGGCATTTACTATAATTGAGTTTCTTCATTCTCACTTTCTTCTTCTGCCAAACCTTCTCACCGCTGATTTGCCCTGTTTTCTGCATGGTGACTAAGAGAAGAGAATGAATGACGCAACAAAGCCCACTTTCGGGTAGATCCGGTAAAACAAAGGCCAGCTCTGAAATTGTTTCAGTTAGTAAACTCAGAAAACTTTCACACTTAACAAATTACAACATAATCTTCTTCCCTGCATCATTTCTCTGTTTCCCTGATGAGCAAGTAAGCCTGTAAATCTGTATCTATTTGCCATTCACGTACTCAAGGAGGAGCCTATCAAGATCAAAATGTCGTACGATACGTCCCTGCACAGCCACAACAAACAAACATCAGTCACATTGTACATTACACAAGCATGCATAATTCTATGCAACACAAGCGACTTCCACCGTTTTTATCCTCCATTGGGCAAATTAGTTAATTACTCATTATGATAATGCCATTTATAAAAGTGCAAACAAAGGTTCACGTGACCTTGTTTACCGTGCAAATTGGCCAGTAGAAAATAGGCAAGGAATACGCAGTAAGTACCTTAGTTAGAGGAGGGTAAGGAGTCTTTGATTCAAAGCCCCATTCTGGATAGCGTGCCATTTCAGTTGCATTATCGAATAATATAAAGGTAGGAAGCTGGTTCATTCCTCCTGCACGAGCAAGTTTCCATATAGAACATTATGCATATTGGGCGGGGGGTTGAATCGTTTATAATTATTTGTTATCTTCAGTAAAACTTTACCATTAAGCGATATTCCAAATCTTTCTGCAGCATTTGGGAATAGCCCAAGATCAACTATTCCAAAAGATAAGCTCTTGTTTGAATATCTACATGAAATAGATATCACTTATCAGCAGTCAGACACAGTATGAAGTAGAACAAACCTAATGCATCCTAGTCAACCAAAGCATGGATGAAAACCAGAACTTACGTGACAGAGAGTTCAGGAAAGCAACGGCTAGCACGTATGCAAGTAGAGGAACATTGCGCACGAAACTCTACCTGAAAGACAAAGCCTAGCAAAATGAGATCCAGCCAACTTGTAAAGGAGAAACCAATGAATATAGAAAGAATAGGTTTGCTACGTTTGATCCAGAACATGTATGTTAAACTTCATAGCAATCAATATAATTCTAAAATGGTAAGTCATTCAAACTACTGATCACAATAACATGATTTGTTTTAAGTGTTGTGAAAAAAACCAACCAACCAGTATCTTGATGTATGCCCCTCTGTAAGTAAGGTTTCCAACTGAAGAGGTGTCAACCTATTCACTTCACCTGCAACAGAAATGAGTGAAAGATACTACACAAAATAAAATCCAGAATCAAGAATAAAAAATGAAAACTGCCCAACATTACCTAATTCTTCAAAGGCAGGCTGCTGTGCTAAGAGATATATGGCTGCAAATACAGAATGGTGTTGCACAGTCAATGACCCTTCCAATGAAGAGTGAACAGCACAATATCCACCAAAAATATTAAGAGAAGTTGACTGATTTTGTACTGTGATTAGAGAGGTGCATAATTCCCAATTGGCTGAACAAAATAAGCAACAAATGAAAACAAGGGAAGGAAAGAAGAAGCCTACCTGAAAACAGCACCGCGTACCAAAGTGTCAAGTGGTAATCCAAAATCAATGAAATGGCAATAAGAAATATCTGAACAGCATAAAGGTTTCTTCAAATCAGACGAACCAAAAAGAAGAATATAATGCGAAAACTACTTGACAACTACAGTATACGATTGTATTTGATAGTTCATTAAAATGTTGGAAACAGAAACCAAAATTGGAGAATTCATTAACTACCTTGGCATAGAAGAGGGTATCAGCGATAAAACCCTCCCACGTTTCCACTTTCACCAACTGCCCAAATCATCAATTGGAACATCAAGAAGTTGTCATGTAATGGCCCGATTGACCTTCAAATCAGTCACAGGCAGGTTCATCGACCCAATTCAATGAGTCCAGATATTGCCTAAAGGGAAAAGTACCTTGATTGCAGCTAAAACGGAAAAACCAAGAAGGGCTTGAATCTCCTGCCAATGCAGAAGAAAGCAGCAGAACAAAGAAAAAGTCGGATCAGTAAATAACAATTAAAGAAGCAGCTCAGAGAATGCTCAGCAGAAAAAAAGAGAGCTAACCCGACGCAGGAGATGGAGGGAGATTGAAGGGGAGAGGAGTTGGGAGGAGGAGGTGCGAACCACAAAGTAAGAGAAGAAAGCTAAGAAATGGAAGAGATAGTGTGGTTCCGACACCATTTTATCAAGGAATCCCAAAGCATTCATGCCGCTGCGAAGCTTCTTCTCCATCCCTCTCTATCCTTTTCTCTTCTTCAGATCTCAGGCAACGGTGGTTGATTTCTTCAGGCTGGTACTGGTTCACTAAACTTTGCCTCTACAATTTGCGATGATTCCTCATTGAATTTCCTCCGTCGCAAGCATCATGGGTTTTCGGAACTGAGGAGACGACGGCCCAGTATTATTGCATATTACTAGCCCAATAGTGACAGCTGGGATTTACAAGCCCGTTATTCATATGAGTGTGTCACACCAAAAAATTCATACGAGTGTGGCTCGGTGCTTTTGGCCCGGGTCATACCTCCTGCTTCCGTTATCTTATTTTGTCCTCCAGATAAATATCGAAGATCAGAAGAAGATGACAAACATAATCAAAACAAACATATTCACCCATTCAAGATATGAGGATTACCGACAATATTTTTAAAAAATATATAAAATTCAGATTTGTCACTAAATGGGCTGCTCTATTACCTAACTGACGAACTGTAAAAACTCGGATGGCTGGCATGAATGCAAGATAGTCCTGGATCTCTTTAAGGATGGCCACTCTCGCTGCTAGACTGGAATGTCATTTGTGAATACGCTTTGTTACCGCCTTTACGTCTCCTTTAATATCAACCTGCAAGGCTTCTGTACGAACACACCATAAAAAAGCAACCCGACTATTCAGTCGAGAGCCAAGTCTATAGGTTAGATCCGATAAAATTCTAACCGTTGGATGATATGATTTTTAGAAAAATTTACATCTAACAGCTGAAAAGAAATTAAATCAAAATAACATGGATTGAGGAATAAAAATATAGCTAAAATTACATGTAAGGGAAAATAAATTGAGAGATATTATTTTCGAACGGGTGAAATATTATTATCAACTACTTTTTGTCTGTCCGTTCGCGAGTCTACTCATAATATTTTGATGATTCTATTATCATATATAAGCCCATAGGATTTTGATATAATTCAGTTTGAATAATTAATCAATAAAATTTAATGAATCAAAATTTTAATTTAAAAATTAATTGAAGAGAATGTTGTCTAAAAAACTAAGAAGAGGAAGGCAATGCAAGTTTTACAAAATAGATATGACAATGGAGTAAAATATAAAGTTGTGTTTGGTCCAATAGATAATTATTTTTCAATTAAAAAGTTTCTAGATTTTATTTAATGTACTTCTTATCGTTATCAGTACACTCTTATGAATGGAATTGATATAATGAAAATGAAATAATAGAAATAAAAAAAGTTGATGTATGTGAAATAAAAATATTAAATATTTCAGTTGAAATAATATTTAGACTCAGATAATTTTATGGAAAAAACTTTAATACTCCCGACTGATTGAATACTCCCATTTTTAGAATTTGATCTTAGCCGTTCAGTATTTTTATTTTTGAATTTAATTTATTTCCTAAAGTAAATTTCTTAATGACCACTTGATTTAATTCCAATTATTATTAGGCATCGTTATATTCTTTTATTGTCACGTTAATGCATTAATATTTCAATTGCTGGTCACTATAATTTTTGAAATTGGAAATTGATGTTCATTCGCGTAACGTCATCCACGGCATCCAATTATTTATTGATTGAAATGAATAATTTCTTACAATGAGATATATAATTGGCGGATTACATCTTATCATATACGGCCTTTCAAAATGATTTGCTCAATTACTTACGGGCTATATAATTACTTGTTCCATTACTTACTATATCCTGCATATAATTATATACATATATATACAACTATACAAGTTCGTCTTAGATTTGGATGCATTATAAGCATTTCATGCATTCCTCCACTAGATGCAGCAGGTTGGTATTTCAGGGGAACTGACAGACAGTAGAATCGACGGATTCGATCGCATCGGAGGTTGTTGATGAGACTCTGCTACAGATTCAGGCTTTAGGGCTTCACCGCCATCTTCTTTCATGAGAGGCAAGCCAATAATTGAACATCAGTAATTAAATAAATGTTAGGGAAAGCTCAGTGTACGAAGAACTGACATATATGATACATACACTGTCCAAATACTTGAGGATCTATTCTCGCAATCGTCTAATTTTGCCACATGCTATTTTTTTAAAACATAGGGTATTGATTTGGGCTTTCTCAATGCCGCTGCTGACTTCCCGGAATTCAAAGCCCGAGAGGTTGATCTTCCTATCCTTTCAACCAGGGAGTAAGGAATCGGGAGATCTCGAGGGCGATAACCATGGGAGAGTGGATAAGGACACATGAAAGGAATTGATTCCGGCGGAGATGAAAGTCCTTTTTTACGATGGTTTTCGGTTTGGAAAAGTAAATTTAAAGTGATTCGTAAATGCAATATTAATATTAAGATGTTCATAAATAAAAGAAATTAATGCGGTATATCAAATTGTAAAGATAAAAATAAATCATACCGTAAATTAATTGAAATTAAGTCAAATGGTCCTTAAGAAATTTGTTTTAGGAAATAAATTAAATTCAAAAATTAAAAATACCGAACGGCTAAGATTAATCTCATAATAAACGGCTGTGATCAAATTCTAAAAGTGGGAGTATTCCATAAGCCGAGAATACCGAAGACTTTCACCTAATCTTAAATATGAAAAGTTCATATAATAAATACACTTAATTTGACATAGTTAGTGATGAGTTTTGATGGTTTTTATTCTTATGTCTATCTGTATTGTTCACTCTCCAACAATTTATGATGTATATAGAATAAAAAACTAATCACTCATTTAATATACAACTTAGACCCGATAAGAGAAAATAGAAAAAGGAGAAATGATTACATGAAAAAACGTAAAATAAATAAATTTATTGATATATAGAGTATGAATTTGATGGAATTAATAATGAAAAAATAATTATTGAAGAATACATGTAATGGATACTAAATTTAATATAGAAACCACGATTTTAATTCTTTGATCGAAAAAGATCCAAAAATATATATCCTAAAAATCGATATGATTTTTTTTCGAAATATATATCCAATGCAATCATATGATTATAGTTGGAAAAAGAATAAAAATGTTAGAAAGGGTTATCAAGGAATTACCCGGTTTCTAACATTTATAGTTGGAAAAGAAAAAAATTATAGTTTGACAAAGTTGTGACCGGATCTTCAAGTAGAATCGTAATGAAATCACTTTCCTTAAAGTGTATTCTTACCCATCTATAAGCCTAGGGTTATCAAGGAATTAAATTTGGAGGCATAGGAAATAATAATGTAATAACTAATTTTAAGTTTGGAGCCATATGAAATAGCTAATAAGTATCATGACATGAAATACGAAATGCTTATTGTCTAACAATAGAGATAACCGAGTCAAACTCTCAAATCAAAACAATAAGAATATGAAATGCTTATTGTCATCAAGTAATAGCAGCAGCAACAACATCATTCAACAGCAGCAGCAACATCGCTAATCCAACAAAATCAGCACAGAAGCAGCACAACAACATCAACAACACAACAGCATCAACACAACAGCAGCAGCACAACAACAATATCAGCAACAAATCGGCAGCAGCAACAACTAATATCCATTTCCAATCATTCTAAATTGTAAGTAGAATGTCCATTTCCAGCTGGTCATAGAAACAAAAGCAAATTCTAAGTACAAAGAAACAGAATTACAGAACCAAGAAGTTAATAAACCAACACTTGACTCCACCATAGTCCATACCTTCATCAATGTTCACATCCTCATTCTCCAATGCTCCCTTCAAATTTAGCTCCGAGAAATAACCTTGTAGTGCAGCAATATCCTTTGGACATTCTATTGACAAATAACAAGAAACACAAAGATAAGCAATTCAACTTAAATTACAAAGGAGATTGAGTTAGTACAAAAGAAAGCACTAGTTTTTGAAAGGTACCTTTCTCGATCTCATCCTTAACCCAACTCCTCAAGCACATTATAGACTAAGCTTGGCAATCCTAACCGCTAAACCGTTTAACCGAGCATAACATGACCAAGTTTGACGGTTATTAACCGTGTTGACTGGGTATGTTGAGGTTACGGTTATAACTGTTAACCATTAAGAATGGGTAATGTTAGCTTCTGAATTTCATAGTAACCACACCATCGCCATAACCAAACCCATAACCCATAACCATCACTGATCTGTGACTTAACCTCTATTTACCCGCATTCCTGAATAGCTGAACCCCATAATATTCAGCATCCCACCAAATAACATACATAATTAGCCGCAGAAAAATCTAATGCCCACTAACATTTCAAATGGCGAAGCCCACTAATTAACCCATAATGCTACTGTTAAATTTCTTAAATGCGTTTTCAAGGTTTGAATTGGATTTTGAAAGTTTCATATTAGTAGGTGTATAGGCATATTTCAAATTAATGGATGTGTATGCATTTTTTATTTTCGTTTTACAATTTTTTTGCATAACGGTGAATAACCATTAGAAGCGATTATAACCGTAACCGGGTGGGTATGGAGATGGAACTAAATATGTCACCGAAACGGAAACAGGGATGGTTATGGTTAATAACCGCCACAACGGTGGATGGGTAATGGGTATGCCATAACCATCCTCGAACCTCCCCGTTGCCAACCTATCATAGACTCCATCGTAGTGTAATGAAGTCTACTTTGATGTGGATCCAAAGGCTGCTTCGAAGGCCATCAAAGTAATGTGTATAGCTAGCAAAACCCTCGTAATTGCTTGCAAACTTGGAAATTTCACACCATTATCTTGCCACCGCTTGGGGTTATCTAATTTTGGGGATCGACAGATGATTTCCTCATTAAGATAACTATCCAACTTAGTTTGATATATAGTTGTTTGTACCTTCTTTCTTTGACTTACATAGACGTCAAAATCAAAATCTTCGTTTGAGGCATTTTTAGTAACTTCATTTGAGGGATCATCGTCGATCGGGCCAATTTTCGATTGATACTCACGAACCAAGTCAATAACTAGTTGCTTGATCTTCTCATGAGAAACAAAGCAAGAAGAGTTGGCTTGCTTATATCGAGGATCCACAACAATAGCAATCGCCAAAATCTCATAGGTGTCGCTCCAGTATTTAGCAAACTTCAACCACATTATCTCAACCATATTTCAAATATGAGGTTAGGATCAGTAAGCCATTCACATATCTTCATATTAAGCTCACAAATCTTTTGAAAGAAGAGGCTAGCTGTAGGATACCCTACACCAGAAAACAACTTTGATATGGTGTTAAAGAACTCCAACTTCCCATAAACATGCCTAGCAAACTCCCAATGTGTCTCATTCAGACGAAATGTGAAATTAGAGTCGCGTTGTTTGAGCCTATAAAACACGTCCTTGTAAGGTAACACAACCTCCAACATGAAGAAGGAGGAGTTCCACCTAGTGGGAACACCTTGGACGAGTCGATTCTCACAAGGAATACGAAGTTGCTTCACAATTTCTTCGAAGAACTCCAATCTCTTAGGTGTTGAAGTCCAATAGAATATATTATTTCTAATCTTCTCGATACCACCCTTCAATACATCCAACCCATCCTCGCCAATCAGATTCCGTATATGGGTTGTACACTTCATAAGAAAAAGAGCACCTTCTTTTATAAGGAAAGACGGCAACCAATTTATTCTTCAGTATCTCCATCATCTTTTCGTTAGTGCTACAGTTGTCAAGAGTGACGGTTGATACCTTAGCATCTACATTCCAATCCATCATGCTTTCATGAAGTATTATTCTTAACCTCTTAGCAATGTGAGGTGGAGGGACATACGTGAAACTTGTTGGGGCGCTAGCGGAAATGTAGCGGAATTTAGGATCGAAAAGATAGTATTTTGATAACTCACTCAATTAATCACTCAATTTTGTAAATATTACAATTTGGTCACTTAGACCTTTACTCTCACCACTCACAAATGCCTCTCTACTTCTTCTTTCTTATTTCTTCAACTCACACTCCACTTTGTTACAAGTAAGGCTATTTATAATAGCCATGATACAAGTAGTAGGTAGAATTTGTGGTTTGTAAAATTTTAATTATTTTAACATATCACATCTTAATTAATTTGGTAGTTAGGAGTTGAGATATTTTTGTAAGAGTGGTAGAGACTAATCTAGAGAATTGTAGATTAATCTTCAACACCCCCTCTTAATCTGCAATTCGGAGTAAGTGTTTGAACTTCTCGAGTTTGTCCTTCGTAACTGCCTTCGTCATGATATCTGCCGGCTGATCATCCGTGTTGATGAATTCCATTGTGATTTCTCCGTTGTTGACTAGATCTCGTATGAAATGATGTCGTAACTCGATATGCTTCGACCTTGCGTGAAATACTGGATTCTTCGTCATGGCTATGGCTGACATGTTGTCACAGTGAATAATGGTTGGATCATTATCACCTTGTTGTAAGTCTTCAATTAATCTTTTTAGCCATACTGCCTCGCATGCTGCATCTGTTGCTGCAATGTATTCTGCTTCCGCTGATGATAATGCCACAGTCTTCTGCTTCTTTGAGCTCCAGGAAATTGGTTTTGTACCTAGGCAAAATATATAGCCGGATGTACTTTTTCGGTCATCTAGTGATCCTGCCCAGTCACTGTCGGTGTATCCGATTAGCTTGCTTCCTTCTTCCTTCTTGTACCTTAGGCCCAATTGTTTAGTGCCTTGGAGGTATCGTAGGATTCTCTTTGCTGCTGCAAAATGAAGTTTGCTAGGCTCACTCATAAATCTTGAAATGAGACTTACTGAGTGACATATATCTGGTCTTGTGTGTGTCAGATATATGAGCGATCCGACTAGGCTTCTGTATATTTTCCCATCAACTTTTTCTGCTCCATCTTCTTGTTGCAACTTCTCGTTCAACGCCATTGGTGTTGCTATGGGCTTGCACGATGCCATGTGAAATCTCTTTAACATGTCTTCAGTATACTTCTCTTGAGAGATGAATATTTCTCCAGGTTTCTGTTTTACTTGAATTCCCAGGAAATACTTCATGAGTCCTAAGTCTGTCATCTCGAACTCTGACATCATTGCCCTTTTGAATTCTTCAATCATTTGTGGACTTGTGCCTGTATAGATTAAGTCATCAACATATAAGCACAAAATAAGAAAGTTTTTGTTTTCTCCCTTTTTGATGTAGAGAGATGCTTCACTTGGACTTCTTTGAAATCCGTTGTCTTGAAAGTATCGATCAATTCTGCTGTTCCACGCTCGTGGTGCTTGTTTGAGTCCGTAGAGGGCCTTTTTGAGTCGATAGACTTTGTCTTCTTCTCCTTTCTTCTCATATCCTCGTGGTTGTTCCACATAGACTTCTTCTTCTAGTGTTCCATTGAGGAATGCTGACTTGACGTCTAGCTGGAATATTGGTAACTCCAGTTGAGCTGCTAGTGCTATGACTGTTCTTATTGTCTCCATTCTCGCTACTGGTGCATAGGTTTCGTGAAAGTCGATGCCAGGCTGTTGTGAATAGCCTTTTGCCACCAATCTCGCTTTGTGCTTCTGGATGGAACCGTCTTCGTTAAATTTGGTCTTGTATATCCATTTTAGACCTATGACCGGTTTGTCTTTTGGTTTGTCAATGAGCTCCCAAGTCTTGTTCTTCTCGATCATTGAGATCTCCGTGTCCATTGCTTCTGTCCAGACTTTGTCTTTTGCTGCTTCTTCAAATGTCTGGGGTTCACAAGAAAAATATGCTACGTGACTTGATTCATAAATTTCTCTTAAGGATCTGACCTTTAATGGAGGTGAGTCTGAATCTGTCACAACGTCTCTGAAGTTGTCTCTCGTTGGACTCGTTGTTAGACTTCTTCCTTGGCTTGGATTTTGATCCGCCTCATTTGGTGTTGTTGGTGTAGTTGTTGGATTCTCTAGGATCTCATTTGTTAATGGAGATTGAGTATCCTGAGTTTCCCAGCTCCACTCGGCCATTTCGTCGAAGATAACGTCTCGTGAAATCACCACCTCGTTCTTCAATGGATTGTAGAGTCTATAACCTTTGGATTCGTCACTATATCCGATGAAGATGAACTTCTCTCCCTTCTGGTCGAACTTGTCTCGATTTGGGGTAGAGATGTGTGCATATGCTATGCATCCAAATACTTTGAGGTGATCCACTGGCGGCCTTTTGTGGTGCCATGCTTGAAAAGGTGTTTTGTTCATCACTGCTTTGGTTGGCGATCTGTTGAGAATATAGATTGTTGTATTGACCGCTTCTGCCCATAGTTGGTTGGGAATTTTCTTAGCAGTCATCATGCTTCTTGACATTTCCACAATTGTACGGTTCTTTCGTTCTGCTACGCCATTTTGCTGTGGTGTGTATCGCACTGTCAACTGTCTCTTGATTCCGTTGGTGCGACAGTACTCCATGAAAGGTTTGTAGATGAACTCTCCACCACGATCTGTTCGGAGTGTCTTGATTTCATGCCCGCTTTCCTTCTCAACTGCTGCTTTGAATTGAAGGAACTTGGAAAAAGCTTCTGACTTTTGCTCAAGAAAGAATACCCACATCATTCTAGTATGATCATCCACAAATAGTAGAAAGTATCTCTTACCACCTATGGATTTTGTTCTAGTTGGTCCACATATATCAGCGTGTACCAACTCTAGTGGTGCTTTTGCTCTCCAAGTAGTTTTTGGAAATGGCAGGCGATGCATTTTGCCATATATACATCCTTCACAGACCTTATCTTCTCTGTTGATTTGAGGAAGACCGACCACCATATTTTTCTGCTTCAATAATTTAAGCCCTTTGTAGTTTAGGTGTCCATATCGAAGATGCCATAGGAAAGATTCATCCATGCTTTGGCTCTTCATTGCTAATTCTTCATTCCTCGACATTGTGAGAGGAAACATCCTGTTGGAAGTCATCGAAATTTTCGCCACCTTCGAGTTGTTGGATTTGTTGATAATCTCACATTCTCCGTTATCAAACAATAGCTTGTAATTTTTAAGCATTAGTTGTCCAACACTTAGAAGATTTTGAGCTAATTCAGGAACGTACAAAACTTCTTGGATTAGAGTTTTGTTACCTCCCTTTCCTTGTACGATGATTGTACCCTTTCCTTCAACTTCCAGCTTTTTACCGTCTCCAATCTTCACGTGGGACTTATATGTATCATCTATCTCGGTGAAGGACTCCCGATCTCCAGTCATGTGATTACTGCAACCGCTGTCCACCACCCATGGAAGTTGAGATTTCTGCTCTGCTTTGAAGCAAGTGTATGCGACTAGTTTTTCTTCATCCTTTTGTGCGAAGCTTGATTCGCCTTCTTCTTTCTTGTTTTGGAACCAACAATCTCTTTGAGAGTGATTTTGAATTTTGCACTTGGTGCACCTGAACCTGCATTCTTTGGTAGCATGGTTAGATTTTTTGCAAATTTTGCATCCGTCGTTGGAGTTGTTTGGTTTCTCCTGATTCTGGCTCCAGTTGCTGCTTTTTTTGAAATTCGGTTTTCCTCCTTTCTTTTGGAAGTTGCCCCCTCTGCGGTTCTGCTCTCCTTTGATGTCGACCTTGGATTGAAAAGCTTGTTCGAGTTGTTGGTTAGTAAACCGACTCAATCTCTGCTCGTGAGCTACAAGTGATCCCATTAGCTCCGTCATGGGTAATTTTCCAAGATCTTTGGTTTCTTCTATGACAGCGACGACGTGCTCAAACTTCGGCGTTAGACTGCGGAGGATCCTCTCCACGATCTTCTTCTCGTCGATAGTCTCTCCAGTGACTTTGATCTGGTTCACTATCTCTGCAACACGAGAATGAAAGTCTTTGATGCTTTCGCCTTCTTTCATCGCCAGGTTGTCAAATTGACGCCATAGATTTTGGCGTTTTATGGAGATTGCCTTCTCGGAACCTTGAAATTCGTTCTTCAGGACTTCCCAAGCTTCCTTGGCTGATTTGATGCCAAAAATTCTTGGAAATATTGTTTTGCTTACAGCTTGCTGAATTATCCTCAATGCGCTGGCGTTCCTCTTGACATTCTCCTTATGTTCCTTCATCTTCGTCGCGCTTGTTTTGGGATCGTCATCTTTTGCCGATTCCGCCTTTTTTCCGGTTGATGTGGAATTGTTATCTTGTGGTGATTGTTCGATGCCTTCTTGAACAATATCCCACAAGTCTTGCGAAATGAAGATAGTCTCCATTTGTGCTTTCCAGTATTCGTACAATTCTCCATCAAAAATTGGGATTTGATTTGGAGAGTTGGCGAACATGGAACTTGACGATGGTGCTGCCATTGGATTTTGAGGGGATTTTTTTTGGTAGAGTTTTTGAGAGGGTTTTGTGAGGGTAGGTTATAATATGGTTATCAAAGTACTAAAGTGTAACTTTTCTGATGTGGAAGATCAGTTATTAAAACCGCAACCACAGAGCATACTCAGCGTAACTTTAGCTCTGATACCAAATCTGTTGGGGCGCTAGCGGAAATGTAGCGGAATTTAGGATCGAAAAGATAGTATTTTGATAACTCACTCAATTGATCACTCAATTTTGTAAATATTACAATTTGGTCACTTAGACCTTTACTCTCACCACTCACAAATGCCTCTCTACTTCTTCTTTCTTATTTCTTCAACTCACACTCCACTTTGTTACAAGTAAGGCTATTTATAATAGCCATGATACAAGTAGTAGGTAGAATTTGTGGTTTGTAAAATTTTAATTATTTTAACATATCACATCTTAATTAATTTGGTAGTTAGGAGTTGAGATATTTTTGTAAGAGTGGTAGAGACTAATCTAGAGAATTGTAGATTAATCTTCAACAAAACTAACCAAGTGGTTGCAAAGATGCCATCCATTGTCAATGTAGTGTGCCGTCATTGCCATATACCCATTCTTCTAATTAGTGGTTGTCCACATATCCGTAGTGATTGCAATCCTCCCATTATTACCATCGATGAGGCTATGAATCTTCTGTTTCTGATGCTGGTAACCGCTAAGAATATCCCTCTTAATTGTATTTCTACAGGAAACATGAAAGAGAGGTTGTAGAGAAGGGATGAACCTTTTGAAATATAGGTGGTCCACCACAGATAGAGGATACTCGTGCATTACTATGGCTAAGCCTAACTCTTTCCTTGACACTTTGACATTCAAGGTGGTAGCAGCGAGTTCCTTCTTGGAATTAGAGGCCAAGTTTTGGCCAAGTGTTTTCAGTTTTTTGTCATGAAGCTGTCATTGAATGCAAGCTAATTTATGACTCTTCAAATGAGAAGTTCCATTGTTCGAGTCCCCACCTAGCAGCTTCCGACAGTGCTTGCACCTAGCCTTGACAAATTCCCCAATTCTCATTTTGTACAAATGACTCCAAACTTCACTGGTGAGCTTACTCATATCTAAAAATTCTTTAATTGGCTTAGAATTAGGTTGAGGAGCTGATGTACCGGTAATTTGAGCCTCCTGTGTATGTGCTTAGAATTAGGTTGAGGGCAGCTGCACTCGAAGGTGGTGTAACCAAACCACCATTACTACATAGATTATGAGAGGGAAGTTGGTTATCCATTACTATGCAAATTTGATCCTACATGTTTTGAAAAGTGAAGAGGTTGATTGAGAAGCAGTTTATACTTTATAGGAGCAGATTATTATATACATAAGTAAATTACAGAAGCAGTTTAGATAATCTAATTTCATAAGTAGATTAAAGAAGCTGATTAGGATTGAGAAATTTTTTAGATTAAAGTTGCAGATTTAGGAGACTTAATCAGATTTTAGATTCAAAGCAATATTAATTTAGTAATTGAAACTTAGTTTTGAAAAGCATACTTGCAGATTCAACAACAATCAAATTTTGTCTAAATGATCATCAACTATAACAAGCTTTCAAGTGTCAAATAATCAACAAGCATAATCAAACAATTCTAAATGATTAATGATCAAACTCAGAAGTTAAACCAAGAACTATCGTCACCAAGCATGATCAAACTATCATCAGCAACAACAATCTTACTACAATGACTTTCAAACTTAACCAACATTCTTATCATCAACCAACTAATCAACATAGCAGAAAAATTAACCCACTACCTACCTCAAAATAGTTAGTCCTTGATTATGTACCATGTTATTGAGTAGTAACCAAAACTAGCTACTACTCTGAATCACTAATGTTGCCGTCAAACCTGCAATAATGAAACAACAATGGATAACATCTACTAGTCTAGCATTCAGCAATGGATAACAGGATAAGAAACTCATAAATATTAAAAACCATATCGAGTATGAACCCCTTACTCAGCTAGCCTACAACTCTCTGCAACTATCACTAAGGTCTACGATGCTGGCAATTTCTCAATACTGGAACCACAATTTTGCTGAAACTAATTTCCTACTAGAATGAATAAACAAACATAGTGTTAGACAATAAATTAACAGTAAATATCTCTCGAAGATTAAGCAAAAAGGTAAGGATAAACACTAAATAGGAAGAAATTGGTGATTGATTGACAAATTTTTCGGCTAGAGAATTAAAAATCAATATATCAAGAGACTAAAGAGGAGCAGAGTTCTATAAGAGAAGAGGATCGGGTGAAGATGTGATTAATGGGTAGGATATTTCGCGAAGGAGAGGAGATTAGGGTTGGAGTTGGGTGAAGACGTGCCGGAATGACCGATGGTGGAAATAATATCAGTATGTAGGGTTTCGCGAACATTGAACTATGAATTAAAAAACACCATAAAAACGACGCCTTATTGACTACACCTGGGCTTGATTATTTCATCGGGTCGGATAGTTGAAATACCATCACCGCCTCCACTGCACACAATTGGTAAGTCAAATAAAATATGACCCAGGCCAAAAACTGTTCAAACCGGTTAAAATTCGAGTTGACCAGTTTATATTCGGGCGGATGTTGCATAACCAAAATCAATTGCCAAGCCTAAAAAAGACCAATTAATGTATCAAGGTGCACCAAATTGGCTAGAATGGGCTTGAGTCTCAATTCATGTATGAGTCATATATTTGTATTAGCGAGCAGCAAAATATTTTAGAAGGAAAAAAGAAAGGAAGTTAATTAATTTCCTACAATTAAGGCAGAGATGACAAATAGGCGAAAAAACTGATGTGGCGTAATCAAAAAGATATTTATTATTATTATATGGTTAGATGCTCAAAATATATAGAACTCATATCATCATATGTCCAATTAGGAGGAACTTCACCCACAAATAGGGAAGAGAGAAAACATGAACGCCTAGCTAATTCATAATTGAAAATATTTCCATTCTTCCTAATAAATGAGACCTTGAAATTTGGTCTAGAACTAAGTAACTCTCGGTAGTGTTTGACGAGCATGCCGAATCCGGTGTTGTCTTCATCGACTTGGTTAACAGCTTGAACGAACTCCTGACAATCATATTCAATTTCTACTGCATCAAGGTTCATGGACTCCAACCATTGAATGATATCAAACAACGTCATTGCTTCACATTCGCATCCGTTCCTGTGACCCCTGATTTTTTTTTCACATGAGGCAACAAAATCACCCTTGTCATTCCGAATGATGGCTCCTATTGCTGGAAAGTGGCTCCATCGAAATTGCATTTGAACTTACCTACAGCTAGCGAGTGCCATCTCTCGCACACTTTAGGTTTCTCCTTTGTACCTCAGGGGTGTTATTAATATATTAATTATAGTATTTGAATGTCCATTGTAACTCCTATCATATATTAATCATGTGTATCAATGTACCTCATTATTCTCCTTAATTTGTGATATTAGCCTATAAAATAGTACTCTTCTTCATGTATGTTTGAGAAATACCTCACAATGAAAGCAATTCTCCTCCCTCCTTTTTGTCTTCTTCTTCATTCTTAATTTTATAATATGTTATCGACATGATAGTTCGACCCGCTTGAAAATTGACGAGGGTTGCTATATATCCTAATGTGTATTTCTTTTGTTTTGTTTCTATTTACTTTTTATTTCACTAATAGACTCATTTCCAAATTTATGTTTATATTCGGCTAGATTTTAAAAATCTATTTCAAATGTTTAGTATTGTAACCATTTTCTTCCAATCATCTCTCATTCATAAATCTATTAATTTATGAGATTAATCATGTTATAGTTTTCAGTAGGAATCTTCTCCTTATCCTAAGCATTTTGTGACCCTTAAAAATTTTGAAATTGATTTAGTTGTTATGAAATTGATATGACCATTTGAAATTGACATATATGTTAAAGTTATGTATGCAGATATACATGTTCTCCTTTATCCATTTTCTATTATGATTATTGTTTTACTGTTGCATAGGTTAACGATTGTTACAAACGTTATATATGTTTATTTCAAAAGCTATTGAATATGTTTATAATCTTCTGAACCCGTTAATGTTTGTTGTTTGATGTCTTTTATATGGTTTTGTGTTGTTGCCCATATTTTATTATGATCATTCTTTTTATATGGTTTTAATTTTGTTATAATATGATCGAATTCAATTTATTGATAATATATCTAACATTTGAAAGTTTGATATTTTGGGCAAGAATTATCCTTCATGAACATCGGAGTTCCACTTCTAATGGTATTTGTTAAACCATCACAACCGATAATGAAATGTTGTATCAAGATAAATGCATAGCTTTGATCTTTATTCACCATCACCTTATTAAATGGTTGAAAATGAGTACAACTCATTTATTTTGGGATTAGCGTTGTGCCAACCACAAGTGGCAATTTTTCTGAAAGTGATATTATTGAAGGTATCAAGACACACATATTCCGAGCAACAAAAGCTATTGTACAACTCTCGAATATTGATGGCCAATGAGGCAAAATTTCACTCCGTGGAGTGAATGATTATAATCATATGTTCCCAAAAAAATACAAGTTATCAATGACTATCTAGCTAATATCTCTCAAAATACCATTTCCGTAGTGACAATATATATTCCCACAAACGCATACATGTTTGTGGAGGAAAATACCTATTACTTTGAACATGCGAAATAAATTTGAGCAATATATTTTTCCCAATGAAAGGGAGTTGCGGATTGATGTTGGGAAAATTCTAATCACATTAAAGATGGTACAAGTATCAAGTTCATTTTGATTATCATACTCAAATAATATTATTTTAGCCCTCAAAATGATTGTGCAAAGACACATGTGTTACATTATTCTTGAAAGCACTAGTAACCACATATGATCATTGTTCCAACCAAGAACCTTTTTATTCGGATGAGCATAACGATCGTGATTGTACGTTTATAATTTGTGCAAGAACTATTGATCTCATACTTTGTGACATTAATGGTTGAGAAGATGATGCACTAGTCATATTTACCATTTCAAATACACATCATTCTTATGACAAAACTGAGTATATCTATGATGGGAATCAACATAATACACGATAATATATATCCATTGGTAGTGCACCAAAATATATGAAGTAGTACAACATTTCTCTCAAGCTCTACATCAAATTATCGTATTGTTCACGAAAGAACAAAATCATTATTTCAATTTGTTAATGATCACGAGAGGAACAATAATATGGCCTATGACCATACAATTATTGAATCAATTATGATATCTTCCAATTTGTACTACACATATATTATTATGATTGAGATACATATAAATGTAAACTATAAGTTTACTCGTCTTCACAATTATTATTTGGCATAACCGCTTAAACAATTTTGGTTCAATCATAATGAGAATTGCGAACATAAACAGTCAATTTCTATGATTCTATAATCTAAAGAGTAGGTTCTCTTGAACATTGGTGTGCATAAAGGGCTCAACTTGGATATTCTAAGAAAATGATTTCTAAGGTTCTGGGATTTAAGTAGTACTTGTGACTCCACTACTTCTTGGGAACACAAATAATTTTGTGTTCTGTCAAGTCATTTATGAGGATCACGAGCCAAAATACATGAAAAGAAATTGATTGGTAAAAATCTTCAATTTGAGGCAAAACCACATTCCTAAGAGACATGAAAATTTTTAAGACATAAAGTCTTTATGCATTGAGATATAAACCAAATGAGACATATATTTATCAAATTATATGTCTTGCACGTTATAAGACATCTCATTTTGAAAGATTTTCTACAAAAAACCTATAATATCTTGATTACGAGAAAACATATTCTCTTATGGTGTGTGCAACTACTTTACATTATTAGATCAATCTGTCCATTTGTGAAGGTAAAGAGTTTGCCCATAATGGATCATTGCAACCTATATGTAAAGTTTTCATAATAATAATACACTTGTGTAAATGAAATGTCCTCGAGAATTTATTTTGCTATAAGCGAATAATTCACTTTGATGTGAACAATACTCAATTATATCCAATTGACATCGTATGGATTGAATGTTTGAGAGAAGCAATACATTTAGCATATCATATATATGTTTAAGCATATATTTTGATTTTTCTCTATTTCAAATAGGATTTTGAAAATTCATCTTTGACAATTTTATTATTTCGACATTGTATTTTTTTCTTTTATTTTGTATTTAAAATATATTTCTTTTGTTTGTAAGACTTTAAATGTCATCGTCATTTTTTGATACATATATGACATACACTCTTCGTGTTGTTCTTGTGACCACGAGTAGCTAAACTCTTCGTGTTATTTGGATTAGATGAAACTTTAGCTTAGCTTTTGTATGGATAATGGGTTTTTAAACCCTTGATATTGCTATCCATGTTATTCAGGATTATTGTGTGGTCTTGCTAAACCTAAATTTGAGATTCATTCTCACCCGATCATCTTGATTGAATCTCTCTCATTGATTTGTGGGTCCGAGAGGAACATAGATCAATACGACGCTCAGGGAGAACTCTAGATTACTCGCTAGCTCGAGAGAGGAGCGTTTAATCTAGGCTTTTTGCATCGTTTATCATTGTGGCATTTTATCGAACACCTTTAGTGCATTTTACTTGGGTTTAAGATTATATTAGCTCGGGAGTGGTCTATGATTATCAAAGGAAATTGCCAAACCATTATAACATGTTTGATTGAGATTGCATATCGTTCATCCATGCATTTCTAGCTATCGAGGATTCGAGTCCGAACAACCGTCATTCCCATATTTGAACTTTGATATCTTGCATTTGTTTACTTTTAATTTGAATTCTTAGTTGATAATTGGATACACAAACACTCAAACAAACACACCATTATTGTTACTTGGTCTAGTTAGCATATTAAGTTGATTAATAGTGTTAGAAAGACCATAGGGAAAATACGATTCCATTAGAGCAATAGAGTGGAAATTTGAAAAGTGGGGAAAAATCCGCTCGTCAAATTGGCGCCGTTGCCGGGGACTTTTCTAATTCTAGGAAAGATTTTATTGTTAGCTATTCCCTCGCTTTTCTCATCATCTCTGTTCCTCCCAAATTTTCATATTCGACGGTATTATTGTTTCTTATTATGCAGACAAAATTGCGGACTTAATATCTCCTAGAAGAAGTAAACGACTGGCTAAAAAGGAGACAACTTCATACGCTCATCTGGCTCCCAAGTCTTGCAAGAAGCTAGTGTTAGAGTTTCCCTTCGACCTTTCTCCTACTATTGAAAGTGAAGAGAAGGAAGAACAGGACACCGAGATGGACAAGTTAAACAACAATAAGGATGGCAACAACAACAAAAACAACCACAACCACAACCACAACCATACCCACAAACACAACACCAAGAACAACAACAATAACAACCACAACAACCACAATCATGAGGATGGGCACCACGATAATAATAATGAACATTTTATTCTTATTCCTCAATAGAAACCGTTGAGAGACTATGGTTGACCCACTGTCGGAGGAGCTGCTTCAAGTATTCAATCTTCAATCAGGGATCAAGCTCTTCAAACTCCAGTGCCACAAATTAACCTCATTCAATCAAGGGCATTCTCTGGAGGTTTGGATGAAGCCCATAATGCTCATCTCAGGGATTTCGTTCATCTAGTTGAAACAAACAGAACAAGAGGAGTGAATATCGATGACCTCAAAGTTGGCCTATTCCTATTTTCTCTCAAAGGGGATGCATTGGAGTTGTTGTATGAACATCAAGCAGGGCACTTCACTACTTGGGATGGTTTGGCTACAAAGTTTCTAGAGGAATTCTTCTCTTCGTCTAGAACAGAGGCACTAAAGGCTAGAGTTGCTTAGTTCAAAATTCATTCTAATGAGACTTTCTATGATGCTTGGCACAGGTTCCAGAGTCTCCTTCATTCCTAGCCTCACCATGACTTGGATGTGCACACCAAGTTCAAGACTTTCATCAGGGGCTTGGACTACAGCAAGAAGAAGGATCTTATTATGTCTATATCGGGAAATCTTTCAGACCTGACACCAACTCAGGCCCTTGAAGCTTGTAGGGCCTATGCTCAGAAGATGAGGACCTTTGTTCTTACAAATCCATTTAAGCTGAATGTGCCTAAGATTCAAGTTCAACTAGTGAGGTCCAAATCAGTTGCAGGAGAAACAGATTCATCCATGATTGAGTTTCGACAAGCTTAGCTGCTTGATCAACTGCAACTACTGACCAAGAATATGGATGTTCTCGATCTAGCTTAGTAATGAACGTTTTTAGGCGTTATCAAAATAACTCGGCTAATGAATTAACCGGAGTCGAATCTTCCAAGGGTCTCTTTAAGTATCTTACGCAAAGTTGTAACCAGTACTAATCGAAATATCAAGTAGTGTGGTTTAGGTGCCACGAGAATCAATCAATCAATCAACAAGAAAAAGAAAATAGGTGTTAAGTAAATGCCTGCAAGACTGAACGATTAATGTTTTGACAATCAGGGAGGAAACTGTTTAGATTTCGAATCCCCCTAGGCAATTCAAATTCATAAATGATAGACAAAATTCACAATTTAAAACAAACAAGATAAATTCAATAAACTGTCGCAATTCTTCTCTAATCAAATTACGTCCTTTCGGGTTCGCTAATTTTCCTAGTTATCTAGTATCCCAGTCCGCTCTTTCAAGACGAAGATCTGAAACCCGCTAGGCGATTTATCGAATAAGAATTGCTCCCTCTACAGACTAGTTCATTTGCTCTCAGATGAGGGTTAACATCTAACCTAGTTGTTTGATTTTGACGTTCTAGAAATGCAAGCTCTCACGAGTCTAAGACAAATATAAAAAAGATTCATTCAAGTTGATCAAGCAAGAACAAATAGGAAACAAAATCAAATATATAGTGAAATTCATCCAGCTCATATACATCGACAAAAGTCGTCAAATCATTTGTTCATATGAATTAACCTAGGGTTTATCTAATCTAAGCAAGAGAATTTCAGCTTCTCATAATCTCAAGAGAAAAATCATAATTAGAAGAGAAAGACACTGAATCTAGGTTAACAGAAAGAAGTTTGAAAAAACTAATTTCGATGATCTTCTTGAGAAATTGATTCTTTTTCTTGATTACTTCTCCGATTCCGAGCTCCTTGAATTTGTCTCTAAGTCGCTCTCAAATCTCTCAATAAAGCTCTCCATTTTGTCCTAGGGAGTCTATCTTCGAATGAGGGGTGAAAGGCCTTTAAATAGGAGCTGAAATCCTTGTTGATGTCGGCGTAATACTATGCGCCTTAACTTGTATGTTTTAGGCTCATAGTGTGACATGGTTTAGGTGCATAGTGTACCGAACTTCCAGAGAATCCATGCCCCAACCCATCACACAATGCGCCTAAACTTAGGCGCATAGTGTGACAGTTTACGGCGCATAGTGTGATAGTTTACGACGCATACTGTGACAAACTTCTAAAACCAAATTTATAGGAAATTGAACGGTCTTTCCAACACCACCGGCCTTGTATCAATCGGACTTGGAGCTAAGAGATGCCCAAAATATGAAACTGCAACGTTTTCGAACCAGGTCGAGATCCACGCTCCTTGAAGATGTAGAAATGCTTCCCATTGCTTGTCTTTGATCATCCATGCATGCCGTATTACTCCGATTAATGCCTGGATGTCATTATGTACCTGAAATCTATAAAAAACAATCCAAAAAGACATCAAATGTACCCTGACCAGGCCCGAGACTCTAAATTGAGATAAAAGCTTGAAATGCATAAAACATCCTAAAATTCTACCTAAACATTGCAATTATGCATGAAATATGACATAAATGAGGGCGATAAATGTGACAAATCTAGCGTCATCAAATAACCCCACACTTAAGCTTTGCTTGTCCTCAAGCAAAAAGCTGATAAAGTCATGAAACACATCTACAATCAAATGAACTACTAACATAGCAAAGAAAATCCACATTCCTCAAAGCATCCCTAAATTGCTTAACAAACAAGTGAACCCTTAAACAAAGATGAAATAGGTAGTAAAGGCCTCACAAGAAGTTCTCCAACTTTCCACACAACATCACACATGTTATACCACCCATCTAGACTTTCTCTAAAAAGGATTCGACTTAAAGATGAAGCCGAAAGAACTCACTCAAGTGTTTAAAAACAGTTTTATGCACTCATCATCAACTCTGAGGTGCGCTTCCAACACTTGCATTTCATCCTACTTTTACTCATCACATCAAGGCACATCAAACAGTAATCAAGAGGTCTTTTATTCAAGATTATAATGTGGACAGAAAAGAGAAGAGAAGGTGAAATGATTTTGGTGGCAAGTGTACATAGTGTCGGACGACTCGATCTAATCTAATATAGAGTGAAGCTACTAACACAACTAAAACTATGCAAGGATCCAACTTTCTACAAGAGCTCAAACTAGGTTATCTATCCCTTATTCAAACTACTACTTCGAGCCTTTATGCTCATTTATTCAACTTTTTGATTTTTTTATTATTTTTTTTATCTCGAGATTGGGTTTTTTCACTTGTCTCCTCCCTTTATTCGAGATTCCCAACTTTTCTTTTTCTCATTTTTTTCAAAATTACATTTATTCATCAAATTGATGTAAGGGAGACTATATAATCCAACATTCTTCAAAACTTATCAACCTTATTAACGCCTAGACTCGGCCAAGTTACATGCCACTAATGTACACATGACCAAATGAAGGCTTGAAAGAAGGGGATACGATATTATGAGGGTTATGAAAAAGGCTTTTTGGCTATGTTTCAGTTACCTAGGGAAAATGTAAGGATGAGATGGATATTTTGACGGTAGAGCTTTTATAAGTGCCTCTATCATTCTAGTGAATCAATGCTGAGTGAATTCAGTTTGGAATCATGCAAGAGTCAGATTAACAAAAAACAAAGAAGACCACTCAAATCAATTTAAGAAAAATTCTACTAATGAAGCAGATTATCTATACTACAAAATGGTCTTTTAGCCCTCGCATTGTTTTACTAAATGGTAATGTGATAACATGCATGTCTGGTCACATCAAGTTGGAGAGTCCATGCTACTTTAAAAACATCAAAGTAACTCTAAAGAACAAATCAATAGACTTTGATCACAGGCCTAAACTCCTATCAAATCTAGGTTCACAAGTAAATCAACAATTCAAGTGCACAAATCACAAGGAAGTTCTCTAAGTATGTCAAGTAATTGATTCAAAGATAGTTCCAAAAAGCTTGAGTTTAGGACACATATGCAAGACAACAACCCAACAAGACTAGCTAACAAGAATCCTATGCAAACCCACCCCGCACTTAGTTTGGATAGTGTCCTCACTGAATAAAATGAAAAAGTTGCATAGGAATACTTAGAAGCTGTGAGAAATCTGAGAAGCAAGATGCATGATCCATGAAGTTCGAGCTAGGCGGTGACACTAACTCCTAAAAAGACTCAAAACACACTCATATAAAAAATGAAAGTAAAAAGAGACTAGGACAATTGTCCAAATCCTACACATAATATAATGGATTTAAGATCCGAAAAAAGGAAAGAAAAAGCCCTAAGGTGAACGGTGAAACCTAAATATGCAAACTGACTCTAAAATTGAAAATTAAAATGACTCCAAACATGGGATGCCTCCCAAGAAGCGCTCTTTTTTTAACATCTTTGAGCTAGACGATACCTAGATAACTAAGTTGGGGCAACCCAACTCAAAACTTCTTTCAGGCTAGCATCATTGTTTTTGACATAGAGTTTATCTGCTCCACTCCAAAGTAGCCACTTTCTCTTTCCAACATAAAGAAGTTCCACTTTACCATCATCTTTGATGCCGGTAACTTCAAATGGTCTGAACCACTCATCTTTATATATGTTATAATAAGGAGGCTTGATTGGTTGCCTCGTCTCTTCCAGTTTAGGCTTCCCTTTTAGTTGGTGGAGACCGTCCCTCAATTACCTATTTCTTTGGGATCACTTTCAGCTCAAAAGATGGGTCAGTAGGCAAAGCTTAATCGAGAGTGATAGCATTCACTTTAGCAAGGTGTTTTTCATACAATTTAAGCTTAGAGGATGCAATCATACTCAAGGTGGGACTACATATCTCAAGGACAATCTTCTCTTTTCCCAACCTTAAAGTCATCCGTCCTGCCTGCACATCTATGATGGCACCAATAGTGGCTAAGAACGGTCGACCAAGGATGATTGTCCTCTTTAATACCCATTACCACAAAATACCAGGGCAACAGGTACCATGCATATTCACTAACACACATTATCCATCCCTAGCGGCATCTTAATGGACCTATTCAGAAAATTGGTCATTCATATCGGTAAACATTAAACTAGAAAATCCTAAATGCTTAAACAAGGGAAATGGAATTATGTTAATACTAGAACCTAAGTCAGCTAATGCTCTATCAACATGATTTTCATTAATAACAAAAGAGATCGAAAAGCTCACTAGGTGTTTTTGCTTGGGTGCCACCTTAGCTTGTAAGATCGTTGAGCATTTCGCACCAAGTGTTGCTGTAGGGGCGACATCTTTTTGCTTCTTTCCGAATAGTAACTTCTTCAAGTGTGTTGAATAAGTTGGGATTTTAGTGATGGCTTCTAAGAAGGGAAAACAAACTTCCTTGCTATGGACCAGTCCTGCATATTCCTTATTGTCTGTCGGTAAGCTCTTCTTCCTAGGCGGTGATGGGTAAGGTGGCTTTGGCATGTATCTCTCTTCCTATTCTGGTGTAAGGATGAAGTTTGCGTTAGCCGGTAATCGAGCTCTTTGTAGTGGCATGGTCTTCTTGATTGGAGCTTCTTGTTTTGGCTGATCAAGTTGGTAGGCATCTTTGACTTCATCATACCCATCCCATATGGTTATGGAATATGCTCCCTTCATGTGTCCTTTTCTAGGATGTTGATTGTTGTTGGGGTTTAGCTCGGTGTTCCTTGAGAATTGTCTAACAGGCCTTTGATCGACCTTTTGTGCCAGAAATGTGTAGGCTGCATCTGTCCTTTGTATCATTGCCCGTTGACCCTGCAAAATAGTACTTTGGTTAGCTTTATGCACCTGCATTGTCTTCATCATGAGGAGGATGTCCTCGTTGATTCATCTAGTGAAAGCCGAAGTACTCTACAGCGGCTGACATTGAGGTGTGGTGTTGGGTTGACATTGTAATCTACCACTTTAGGCTTGTAGATATCCGAACGTCCTCCCGGCTAGTATTGTCGCCCTCCAGCGTTCTTCGCTCTAAAGTCTTGGTACCCATGTTGACTGAAGAGGTAACCCAGTCGCACAAAATCTACTTCCTCTACCGTAGGAGGTTTGCTGGCAGGAAGTTGTCACACTCTCCCTGGCTATCACAAATACCACACCAAACACAAGTATACATAGAAGCAGTAGGGGGTTAGAAACCTTCAAATTGTCAATCCTCTTCTCTAATGCCTTTACTTCAGCTATCAAGGCAATACTATCGGCATTATCAGAAGATACTGCATTCGTTGGCTAAATTATGTTCCTTGACCAGTTTCTAGACTTTGTTGCACATGAAGCAAAGTGTAACAAAGCCGGTTCCCGAGTAAAATCGGTGAAATCTCCATTTTCTAGTTAATGTACTAGCATTGACGTTGCTCTATCTAAGGATCAGCATAACATATCTGCCAACTGACTGTTTGTATAATGGTGGTGAGGGCAATCAAATAACAGATCTTAAAATCTGTTCCACAGGTCATATAGGCTTTCTCCTTCTCTCTGATGGATTCGAGAGATTGATTCTCTGATAGCTGTAGTCTTCACTCGAGGGTAGTAATCTTCTACAAAAGCTTCAGCTAGAGTGTCCCAATCTCTGAATGTGCCTCCAGGTTGACAAGTCAACCATCTTTTTGCTAATCCTCAAAGGGACCACTTGAAAAGCTTGAGCTTCATTGCCACTTCGGTCAAACCTAAAAGTTTGACAATCTTACAATAAGCATAGAAATCCACTAAATGAGTGCATGGATTTTCATCGGTCCTTCTTTCAAACTGCAAGTTCTGCTGAATTAAGGAGATGAGATTCCCCTTGATCTCATAGTTGGCATCATCTTGTTCATGAGGAATCACAGTCAATGTGGAGTTTGTAGCACTAGGCTTGGTGTAATCAGCAAGAGTTCTTGATGCTGCCATTTGTTCAGTAAGCATAGAAGTGTAACTATGATCTGTGTCTAATTCCAAGGTTTGATTGAAACCGTGTCACTGCTGGTGAAATGCAAAGAATTCTTTTCTACGCATAAACAAACAATAAACAATTTAAAAAATAACTGTGGAAGCAAAAATTTAAAGTGGAAAATTTAAAGTGGAAGTGAATGACTAATACTAATCAAACTACTTTCTGATACTATAAAGAACTCCCCGACAACGGCGCCAATTTGATGAACGTTTTTATGTGTTATCAAGATAATTTAGCTAATGAATTAACCAGAGTCAAATCTCCCAAGGGTCTCTTATAGTATCTTACTCAAAGTTGTAATTAGTACTAATTGAAATATCAAGTAGTGTGGTTTAGGTGCCATAAGAATCAATCAATCAATTAAAAAGAAAAAGAAAATTGGTTTTAAGTAAATGGCTACAAGACTGCATGATTAAGGTTTTGACAATCAGGGAGGAAACTGTTTAGATTTCAAATCCCCCTATACAATTCAAATTCATAAATTTATCAAATAAGAATTGCTCCCACGACAGACTAGTTCATTCGCTCCCGGATGAGGGTCAACGTCTAACCTTGTTGTTTGATTTCAGCATTCTAGGAATACAAGCACTTACTAAGACAAATCTAACAAAGATTCTTTCAAGTTGATTAGGCAAGAAAATATCAGGAACGAAATCAAACATATACTTAAATTTATCCAACTCACATAAATCGACAAAAGTTCTCAAATCATTCGTATGAATTAACCTAGGGTTCATCTAATCTAAGCAAGAGACGTTTAGCTGCTCATAATCTCGAGAGACAAATCAAAATCAGAAGAGGAAGACATTCACTCTAGGTTTACACAAAGAATTATGAAAAAACCTAATTTTGCCGATCTTCTCGAGAACATGATTCATTTTCTTGATTACTTCTCTGATTCCAAGCTCGTTGAAGTTACCTCTAAGTCGCTCTCAAATCTCTCAATAAAGTTCTCAATTTTTTCCCAAGAAGTCTGTCTTCGAATGAGGGGTGAAATGCCTTTAAATAGGAGCAGAAATCCTTGTTGTTGTTGACCGTCACACTATGCTCCTTAACTGGTATGTTTTAGGCGCATAGTGTGACATGGTTTAGGTGCATAGTGTACCAAACTTCTAGAGAATCCATGCCCCCAAGCCGTCACACCATGTGCCTAAACTTAGGCGCATAATGTGACAGTTCGCGGCTCATACTGTAATAAACTTCCAGAACCAAAGTTTTATGAAATGGAACAATATTTCCAACGTTACCGACCTTGCATTAATCTTGAGCTAAGAGATATGTTCAAAATACGAAACTGCAATGTTTTCCGACCAATACTCAAGATCCATGCTCTTTTGAAGATGTAGAAATGCTTCCCATTGCTTGTCTTAGATCATCCATGCATGCTGTATTACTCCCATTAATGCCTTGATGTCATTATGTACCTAGACTCTATAAAAAACAGTCCAAAACAACATCATATGGACCCCGACCGGGGTCCGAGACACTACATCAAGATAAAAGCTTAAAATGCATAAAACATCCTAAACTTCAACCTAAATAAATAAAATTATGCATGAAATATCACGTAAATGAGGGCGATAAATGTGACAAATCTAGCATCATCACTCAGCGCCCCAACAAGCCTGCAAATGCACCTACAGCTTGCAAATGTATCAAGAGCCCTAAATGTATCAAGAGCATGTTGATTATGTAGGAGGGCATAACCAAGATAACTATCAACCATAAGACCAGAACTATAATAAGAACGAGAGTAATTACCACTAGCAAGGGCAGAGCACCGACAAGAATCAATGTAATTATCACAAGCCTGGCCAAAATAACTACAAGAATCAAGGTAATTATCAGCAACGGTGATAGGGACAACAAAGTTATTTAGGGAATAACCAACAGAACCAGTTCCACCAGTCGAATCAGCAAGGGTATATCAATGAGAGCTATGGTGAAAAGGGTCAAATAACGATTCATCTAACCAGGGACCCCCAGGATTTTCTCCTCAACAACAGCAGTCCTCAGTGGAAGCTCTGTTGTAGAAATTCATAGCTAATAATCAGGCACATCAGAGTGTAATAGTTGCAACAATCAGGAATTTGAAAAACCAATTTGGTGAATTAGCCAAATTTATCAATTTAAAGCCGAATGGAATGCCAAGTTCAACTACCCAAAATCCAGCCAAGCAAGAGGACTTGGGTGCTATTGAAACTAGGAGTGGGAATAAGTTGCAAGATCCTCTAATGAAGATTGTTAAGGCAGTTGTGCAACCTCCACCACTTTTGGACGAGGAAGACGTTCAAGTAGAAGAACTGCAGCTAGATAAAGTGGAGGAGATTCATCCTACCTTATCTCCTACTCCTCCGACCGTGGAGAATCCTCACAAGCCAAGAGTTCCATATCATGCTCGATTGAATAAGGAGTTATATGATGCGCAATTGGCTTCTGTCATAAAAGTGCTTAATACTGTGCATGTTGACATGCCTTTTGTGAAGGTGGTGAAAGAAATGTCTCATTATGCCAAGTTTATGAAGGATTTAGTAACCAACCAGAGGAAGCTTCTAGAATTATTAGCGTTTGCTAAGGATAAGACTACAGAGTTGAATGAGGAAGTGGATATGGTTGTAAGTTACTCAGAGATAGACTTTGGCACTCTACCACACAAACGCAACGATACAGGTTAGTTCACTCTTCCTTGTAAAATTGGTGATCTTCAAATTAGTAATGGTTTGACTAATACAGGAGCTAGTATCAATGTGATATCCTATACCTTAGTTAGTGAATTAGAATTGCTAGATTTTAAGCCAACACGCATAAATATTAAACTAGCTGATAAATCTGCAACTGTTCCTACGGGTGTTTTGGAAGATGTGATGTTGACTAAGGGTAGATACACTTTGTTAATAGACTTTATGGTAATATATGCCCATGCTAATTTAGCTTTGATCCTAGGTAGACCATTCATGAATACCGCTAAGGCTGTTATTGATATTAGTAGTGGTACTATTACTCTTAGAGTCAGGTTAGAGAGTGTAACATTTTGGTTAAGTTCTACTAGAATCAGACCTATAGCTCATGATGATCTATGTTCTTTTGATGAAACCGTTACCTCTCTTTCTACTGCTATTGACACTAACCTAGTAGGGGATGACTCGCTAGAGAAGAATATAGTATATGGTATGTAGGGTGATTGTGCAGGTATAGTGCTTGATGCTGAAGTAGCTACTATGACTATCTATATGGCTGAAGGTGAACTAGACCTTGAACAACCGACTATAGAAGCTCTGGATTCAAAATTTAAGACTTCCTATGAAGAGCCACCAGAATTGGAGCTGAAGGTTCTTCCTCCTAACTTGGAGCATGCATTTTTAGAGGAAGGATCCAAACTTCCAACCATCATCAACTCGATCCTCACTCCACCACAAAAGTCTAGTCTTGTTGCCCTCGTTAAGAAGTGTAAGCGTGTAATTTATTGGAAAGTGACCGATATCAAGGGGACCAGCCCACCTAGTGCAAGCATCATATCTATCTCGAAGAAGGGGGGAAACCAGTTTGCCAACCTCAGAGACGGCTTTACCCGCCTTTGATGGAGGTAGTTCAAAAAGAAACATTGAAACTTCTGGATGCAGGAATTATTTACCCCATCTCAGATAGTAAATGGGTTAGTCTGGTGCATTATGTGTCGAAGAAGGGTGAAATAACGATAGTTTCAAATGCTGCATGAGAACTCATTGCTTCTAGAACAGTTAGTGGTTGGAGAGTGTGAATTGACTATAGACGGGTTGAATGAGGCTACTTGGAAGCACCTCTTCCCTCTTCCTTTTATTGACCAGATGCTTGAGTGCTTGGCAGGTCATGAGTATTACTATTTTATGGTTGGGTTATCAGAATACTTCCAGATTCCTATCACCCCGGAAGATCAGGAGAAAACAACATTTACATGTCCTTTCGGTACATTTGGCTATTGCTTTTGGTCTCTGCAAGATCTAATCAGCGAAATTATAAAGGTATTCATGGATGATTTTTTCGTTGTATGGAGATTCTTTTGATTAGGGCTTAAAGAACTTGGAGAGAGTGTTGGACACGTGTGAAGAGACAAATCTAGCTCTTAGCTGGGAGAAGAGCTAGTTCATGGTGACAGAGGGAATTGTGCTTGGGCACAAGATTTCGAACAAAGGAGCTGCATTTGATCCCGCCAAGATTGATACCATAGCTTAACTTCCTTCTCATACATCAGTGAAGTCAGTTATAAGTTTTCTAGGACATGCAGGGTTCTATAGAAGGTTCATCAAGAATTTCTCAAAAATTGCACTACCAATGACTCGCCTGCTTGACAAGGATGTTCCCTTCTATTTTGATGATACATATCACCAAGCATTTACGGCTCTCAAGTTTAAACTCACCACCGTTCCCATCCTTATCACGCCACAATGGGAGCTCCCATTCGAACATATGTGCGATGTTAGTGAGTTTGCTGTTGGGGTAGTCTTGGGACTGAGAATTGAGGTGCGTTTTAACCCAACAATTATGCCAGCAGAACTCTAAATGAGGCTTACATAAATTACACGACTACAGAAAAGGAGTTATTGACTATGGTTTATGGTTTTGACAAATTCAGATCTTATCTTTTGCTGTCTCATATGATTATCTTCACAGATCATGCAATTATTCGGTACCTCATGAACAAACTAGACGCAAAACCAAGATTGATCAGTTGGGTGCTTCTGCTTCAGAAGTTTGGCATTGAAATTAAGGATAAAAGGGCTCAGAGAATGTTGATGTTGATGATCTCTCTCGCCTACAGGGCCCTGCAACTAGACTGGAGACTTCTTTCAAAATTCGGGAAATGTTTCCCGAAGAACACCTAAATGTCGTCATGATCTCAGAAGCCAAAGGATCTTGGTTTGCTGACTTCACCAACTACCATGCTAGTGGGAAGATTAGGAACGACTTTTCTCGACACGAGCAAAGGAGTTTTCTTTATGACATCAAGGAGTAATATTGGAAAGATCCACATCTCTTCCAAATCGGCTCTGACAACATCATTCGACGGTGTGTCACCCTCAATGAAGCTCACAACATCATGACTCATTTTCATTCAAGACCGACTAGCGGACATCATGGCCGAAATCGAACAACTTGGAAAATTCTCACAACCGATTTCTTTTGGCCTACTATATTTTGAGACTGTCAGGATTTCATCAACAGGTGCGATCAATGCCAACGGCAGGTAAGCTCTCTAAACGTGATGAAATGCCTAAAGTGTGAATGTTCATGTAGAGATTTTTTATCTATGGGGGATTCATTTCATGGGACCTTTCCCTGCTTCTTATAATAAAAAATATATCCTAGTAGCTATGGATTATGTGTCAAAGTCGGCGGAAGCTCAAGCTCTTCCCACTAAAGATGCTAGGGTAGGGGGAAGTTCTTAAAGAACTTGTTCTCTATATTCGGTACATCTAGAATGATTATAAGTAACCAAGGAACTCATTTACATGGTCAATTTGATAAGTTGTGTGCAAAGTATGGTGTTACCCATCGTGTTGGCATGCCTTACCACCCTCATATGAGTGATCAAGTGAGGTGACAAATAGGGAGTTAAAACACATCTTAGAAAAGGCGATCCCACACACTGATTGGTTCATTAGACTATATGATTCCTTGTGGACGTACAGAAATGCTTTTAAAACTCCTATTGGCACTTCCCCTTACATGTTGGTGTATGGGAAATCTGTTATTTTCCCTATAGAACTCGAACACCGTGCTTGGTGGGCTTTGAGAACACTTAACTTGGATCCCAGTGTTACTGGAGAGGAAAGAAACATACATGTACTACAATTGAAAGAGTGGCGAGATCAAGCTTATGAATGCTCTAACCTATACAAGGAACGTACCAAACGGATCCATGATTCAAAGCTGAAAGGTCTTGTAGAAGGTTGGAGATCCAGTGCTCCTCTATAATCCGTGTCTTCATCTATTTCCATGGAAGCTGAGATCCTGTTGGTGTTGACCATTCACCATCACACAAGTTTTTTCCTCATGGAGCTGTGGAGATTACTCGCCTCGATGAGGAACCTTTCAAGGTGAATGGGCATTATCTAAAGCTGTATGTTACTGGAGAATACCTCGGTGTGGTCGAAGAAATGAAACTCACCCCTAAGGGGGTAAACCTAAACCAGCAGTTTCATAGATTTCTAGGTATCGTCTAGCTCAAAGAATTAACAGAAAGAACGCTTCTTGGGAGGCAACCGAAGTCTGGAGTCTTAATTTCCCTACTTTATGTCCGTGGTTGAGTCAGTTTTTGTGCGTTTTAATCAAGATTTATGCTGAATTTCTGTATATGGTGTTGATGGGTGACAATTGGGTAAATTCTGAAAAGTTGGTGAATTAATACTCCCTCGCCGTAATAGTGCACACACTATATCGGTCAGGGCGCACTAATCTCCTGTCCAAAGGGGGCATGTGCGCGTTGACTCGGTTTTTTCGCACACTTTTGGGTGCACTTAATAAACAAATAATACTTTTTATTTCTGATTTTTTTTAAAATGAATTAAAGAAAAATGATCGTTTCCCCCCTCCTTTCCTGCAGCAGCACGACCACCGTGCTTGGTGGCTTTGAGAACACTTAACTTGGATCCTAGTGTTTCTAGAGAGGAAAGAAACATGCAGGTACTACAATTGGGAGAGTGGCGAGATCAAGGTTATGAAAGCTCTAAGTTGTACAAGGAACGTACCAAACGGATCCATGATTCAAAGCTGAAAGGTGTCAAGGAGTTCAAGGTTGGCGATCCAGTGCTCCTCTACAATCCCCCCTACACAACAACTTCCATTTTTTTTATTTTGTTCCATTCGTCAAGTTTTATCGAGAATTAACATCCATAGCTTCAAGGTAAATTGTTTCCCATCACATTCTTAACCTTCCTATGTCTTTTGATTGTTGTTTCGTGGATTTTGCTAAATTATTGCTCGTTCGGTCAAGAACGCTAATTTTTTATTTGGGGCTTTTCCATTTGATTGATTTAGCACGTAATGAACCATTCATTGGAGCTTAATTTTAATCTCGAGTATATTTGGTGATTGTTTGGGTGGTGATTCCCTTGTTTTTGGCCGGTTATGCTTACTTTGATAACCTTGTCTTTTAAATGGTTGCTTTGAGTTGGTTGATTATACCTGCACTCTGAACTAGCTATCCTAGTGTTGTCATAGCTTTTCTTGCAGGGATATGTTGCTTCCTTTGGCTCCAGTTCACCTTGTCTAAGTGTGGGGTGGAGTCGTGTGGTGTGTGTTAATGTGGGGTGGTTTTCGCCATCCTTTATTTGTGTCTTATTGTGCTGGGTGCTTTGATTGTCGCTTGGCATCATGCTTCAGTAGGGGAAGACCAACCAATGGATATAGGTCCTCCTCCATATAATCTTTAGCCTTATGCATCCTCTGATGACGAGTTTGATGAGGACCTGGATGATGATGTGATCTTGCGGTGCCACCTTGACTGTAAGGTAGTTGATGAGGAATCTACTCACGTGGCCAACATTCTTGGTTTCTGCAAGTACCTTAATTACCTTCCGCACACCATTCATTGGTGCTATTTTACTGACATCAGGGACTTTTTTGTTGCACCGATTTTTTCAATTGATTGGGATTCTTTCGCTAGTCGGCCAAATTGGAGTGAACTCTTGGCTAATCATTTGGAGAGGGGTAACATACTTGGGTTGATGAACATTACAGACCAACCCGCTCTTTTTCTGCGTCAAGAGTTCTGGAGACTTTTAGGGCTGAGACCACAACGAACTTTTGTACCCAGAGGCACATCACCTTCTATCTAGGAGGTCTCCGGTTAGAGGAGTCATATGACTACTTTGCTAAGCTTTTGGGGTTCACTGATGCCGAGCTCGTTGGTAGTCACTTAGGTATTTCTGCCATTGCTAATTTCACTAGAGTTGATGCCAACAAAGCCTTTTAGAGGATGATATCTCAGTATGATAAGGATTACCTCACCAGCACTTCAGCCGCATGAGATATCATTGATCCAATTTTCCGCTTCCTTCTTTGGGTTTGGAGGGAATCCCTTCTCTATTGCAACACGAGGAGGCACCATTGTCATGAGGATCAATTGCGATGTTTTGGACTATTTCTAGGGGTATTTGTCTATACCCCGGTTGGGTGGTCGTCCATTTCTTCTACAACTGCATGAGTGAAATTAAGAAGCTTAGCCAACTTCCGGGTCAGAACTTCGTTTCTCAGATCATCACTCCACTTAATCTTTGGGGTTGGTGGTTTGCTGCTGCAGTTGGATCTCGACCGGGCGCTATCTACTTTGGCTTACCACTACTATCGGTAGAGGGCCTGGATCTGGACCAACCGACATGTATGAGTCATCGTGCGCGACAGGCTTTGTACAAACAATAGAAGTACGCAGCATAACTTGAGCGTTAGCTTCATCAGGAAGTAACTGTGCGGGGGGAGCGCCGCACCGTTTGTGCTTCCGCTTCTACTTCTGGTTCGCCTCTTGATCCATCGTTTGCCACCAACGACCAGTTTTCTTACTTCTACTCTCATTTTGACCAATGGACCACGACTTTGTTTGATGGCCAGCACCCTTGACAGCTCCAACATACTGCCGCTCTAGCTACCCTTTGGAGCCGCATGGATGAGCAGCACATTGAGCAGATGACATTGCTTCAGTACATTTTATGGGCCCAGTCTAATTCCCACCTTCACCACCCTGCACCCGCCGCGCTCGCCGAGCGGTGCATATGTCACTTCGGACTTGCATCTCGATTTTATTTGTTTTGCTTTTGTCTTGTGGTTGAACTATTGTGAGTATGCATTGATCAAATAGCATAAATAGCATTTCCTAATGATTTTTCCCCTGGACTGGACCTAAAGTGATTCAGAATTAACCAAGTTAATGCTTGGGTTTAGTTTAGCCCTGTCCCTGCCACTCCCGCCAAAGTTGGGCTTCGGTCCCCCCTCTTTTCTTGAAGTAAGCAAAAGTCGGTGGTCTGTTTATTTTTTGTTAATTTATGTGGTTGGATGTATTGGAGTGGCTTTTATTCTCTTTTGACTCTCTAATTGTAGAATTCTCAATGTCTCTGGAAGGTATTCCACTATCTCACGCACATTCAGAGTATTCTCATGGAACCTTGGTCATCGTCTAAACTCTACATTGCTCCTTCTCACGATCTCAAAGTTAGTACCCTCTTCGATGAATCCTTTTCTCCCACTGGTTGTTTGGTCTATTGGGGACAATGTCTTGTTTCACTATGGCGGGAATTTTATGACTTATCAGGTTAGTGATTCTCTATCTAGTGTACATTTGTGCTTAAATTGCGACATGATTTTGCTTTTTGAAATTCCCTCTCGAACTTAGTTTGTGGATGTTTGTGGATGCACATTTAGTGTTTTCGCTTTATTTGTGGATGTCTTCGGTGTTAGGATTTCAATTTTGAACCACCTACCATTTTACCTAATACTAGTATTGTTCTATGTCGCAGTAGAGTGTATATGTATCCATCCCCAGTGAATTTTCCTAGGTTGTTATAAAGATAAAACAGGCTGGATGAGTCCAAATGAGGTGCTAAAATAAAAAATGTCATGGGGGGTATAATTACAACTGAAACACATAGGGCGACCCTAGAGGTCCACAGTCTTCCCAACCATTTTGAAGCTTGGAGTGTGGGACGGACACTGCTTACTTCTGAGTTCGGTTAAAGTTGTGATCATTTCCCTTATTTGGAAAAAGTCGCTATCTAAAAAAGCCATAAAGAAAGAAAAGTAAGGAAAGGAAAGAAACAACGATTTAGCAAGTGAGCTTTTTTACTAGTAGTATATAGTGCTAGATAGTCAAGTAAGGAACTCAAAATAAGAAGGAGGTGCTAGCATTACTTGAGTGCTATGATCCTAAAACAAAAATTTTAAGCATCTCCTCCCTCAAAACGGAAGAGAAATCCATACCAGGACAAGCTGTCAGTCTATAACTTCCACTAACAATTGAAAGGTATAAGTGTTTGGAGGATATGGATACACTCGGTGGTTAGGTGTCGAGTCATATGAATCATATGCATGAGTCTATCTTATACTAGTCTAAGGTATTTGGTTTTATATGCCTAATTGTGTTGTTTGTTGATTGACTTGCATTCTTGACACCATGGTAGAGTTGAGATCCTAGATTGTGTTTTCCTATCACCATATTAAGAGTTCCTTTTAGAGTGTGATTAATAGATTTGTGTGGGGACAATCAAAAATTTAAGTGTAGGGGGATTTGATGTACTCGATTATTAGCACATTTGCTCCCCTTTTAATTGACATTTTTAGACGTTTGAATGCCTTAACATGTTTGAATTCATGGCGTTCGATGCATATTTGTTTCCCATTGGCCCCATAGGCCGTGTTACATTGTTTTTCATGTTTTTAATGCATTCCTAGGTGTTCCATGATACTTGAGATCAAAAGGGGACTAAATTAGAGCTCAAACGAAGCGGGAATCATCAGAACTATGAAACCTGGTAAGGCACGAAAATAGCGCGGCCATGACAAGGACGTAGGTGCACACTATTTTGGCCAGAGAGCACTTTTTCAGAAATTGGCATGCAGAATTTCGTGCGCCACATATAAGACTTTTTCGACTTAGAAAAAGGGGGAGACCTAATAGAGATTAGATTTTCGGCCAAGGGCAAATCTGTGCTTTCTTGCTCACTCACTCTCCTCCTCCTCCTTCTCGCGTCTCTTCTTCCCCAAGGTTTGGTGGAGTGGGCTTCTAAAGAATTATCAAATGATGTTCTGAGGAACATACTGTTAAGATTTGATATGCGTTTTCTCGCTCACTCTCCTCCTCATCCTCCTTATTGCCTCTCTTGTTTCCCATGGTTTGGCGGAGGGAACTTTTAAAAGATTTCCAAATGATGTTCTAAGGAACATACTATTTAGAGTTGATATCGGAGCCTTGGCTGGTGCCAATGTGTTTGTAAAGACTGGCGGAGGTTACTAGCAGATCCCTTTTTCAAGCATGAGTATATTTGCGGTGAGGATGAGAATGTTTGTCTCCTTCTCTGGTGCTCAGATTGGTCATCGTGGTCGACTTGCTATTTCTTCATGAGTACTCATTTCTCAAAGGCAGAAACATAGGAGGTATTGCATGAGATTTTCATACCGGATATAACGGTTAAGTACTGCAAGAGTACTTGGTGGTCTATTGAAGGCTGTGCCGGCGGCATCATCTTTGTTTCTCAAGAGCTACGAGAATTCTATGGGCTACCTTTCCGCCAACTTATCATTTCCCCCAATTTTTATATGTATTTGAGTTAGAATTAGAAATTTGATTGTTGTTTGAATCTTGATTAATCTTTCAGCAGAAGCAAATCTGTATTTTCTTGCTCACTCTGCTCCTCCTCCTCCTCCTCACCTCTCTTTTTCCTCAAGGTTTGGCGGAGGGGGCTTTTGAAGAATTAACCAATGATGTTTTTAGGCACATAGTATTAAGAGCTTATGGTAGGAGCCTTGTCGGTGATAGTGTGTTTGTAAAGATTGTCAGAGGTTACTAGCAGATCCCCTTTTCAAGCATGAGTATATGTGGGGTGAGGATGAGAATGTTTGTATCCTTCTCTGACACTCAGATCAATCATTGTTGTCGGCTTGCTCTTTCTTCATGAGTAGCCCTTTCTCAACGAAAGAAACATCAGAGTTATTTGATGAGATTCACGTACCACAAGAGAAAACTCAGTGATATGTTCAAGGTTGTGCTAGCGGCATCGTTTGCGTTGCTCAACAGCTACGAGGATTTGTGGGCTACCTTTCCGCCAACTATTATTTTCCCTTAATTTTTTAGGGATTTGGATTTGAATTAGAAATTTGATTGTATTTGAATGATAATTAGAAATATGATTCTTATTTGAATTTTGATTAATCTTTCAGCATAAGTAAATCCACATTTGACTTGCTCACTCTCCTCCTCCTCCTCACCTATCTTCTTCCCCAAGGTTTGGAAAAGGGGCTTCTAAACAATTACCAGATGATGTTTTGAGGAACATACTATTAAGAGTTGATGGCTGACGAGCAGATTTTACCCCGCTAATCAAATACCCACTAGATTGCTCTAATGGAATCTTATTTGATTATGCTAACTAAACCAAGTAACAATGAATGATTATTTGTTTGATTGTTTTTGTATCCAATTAAAAACTAAGAATGTAAATAAAAAAAAGCAAATGCAACAGATTGAGTTTCAAATATGGGAATGAAGCTTATTCCAATTTGAATCCACTAAAGCTAGCAATGCATGGATGAACGATATGCTATCTCAATTATTTAGGTTATAATGGCTTGACAGTTTCCTACGGTAATCTTAAATCACTCTCGCACCTCTAAGGATCTATTCTGCTCGATTGTAGACTACTCTCTCGAACTAATCTACACCCAAGCAAAATGCAATAAAGGTGTTCGATGAAATGGTGCAACGATTAATGATGCAAAAAGCCTATATGATATGTTCCTCCCTTGACCTAATGAAAATTCTAGAGTTCTTCCTAAGTAACTTATTAATCTATGTTCCTTTCGGATGCACAAATTAATCACAATTATTCAATCAAGGAGATCAAGCGAAATTGAATCAGAAATTAGGTTAGGAAGAGCACATCATAAGTCTGAATAACCTCGATAACAAATTAAAGGTTTAAAACCACATCATTCATAAAAAAAATCTAATCTAAAGCTTTATCTAATCCAAACAACACAAAGAGTTTAGCTACTCATGGTTCGGGAAACAAGAAAGGTAGAAGAAAGGAAAATAACCCAGGAAGAGAACATCTTTCGTAAAGAAATCTCCATCTTGTCGCCGATCTTTGACCCATCTCGAATCGTGATAAACCTTTGCTTCAATCGATCTCTGGAACTCTTTCTCTCTCTAAAAGCTCAAAAATATATCTAGAATAATGTACTATCAAGTCCTCCGAAATATGGGATTTGATTCGATTTTTGTAGAGGCGCTCCCTTAGGTCTGACGTATACCAAAAGTGTGCCGAACGTATAGCGAAAGTGTGCCGCACACTTTTGGTATATTAAAGGCACACTTTCAATCTGAATGTTAGAGACCTGAAGTTCGAATACGACCATAAGTGCACACTTTTCGTATGTATTAGGCTCATTTTTTGTATAAAGCCAGACTTTGTGATTTTTCCATTCTTTGATGCATCCAGCTCCTCCTTGCATATCATACAGCTTTGAATAATGCCCCAATGTCAAAGTGTTCCTGAAACAAATCAAGAACGCTACAAAACAACATCACACAGCCTAAGGGGCCAAGGGTGACAGAATATGCGCGAAACAACCTGAATGCTATCAAAGTGAGACATCCAAACATTGAAAAATGTCATTTAGAACTAGAATAATCATGCTAATAATTGAGCTCATCCATGGTCGGAGCCTTGGCCTGTGCTAGTGTGTTCGTAAAGACTGGCGGAGGTTACTAGCAAATCCCCTTTTGAAGCATGAGTATATTTGGGGTGAGGATAAGAATGTCAGTCTCCTTCTCTGGCGCTCAGATCGATCGTCATTGTCGGCTTGCTCTTTCTTCATGAATAGTCCTTTCTGAACGGAAAGAACATCAGAGGTATTTCATGAGATTCCCGTATCGGATATAACCGTTAGGCACCATAAGAGAACCCGGTAATATGTTCAAGGCTGTGCTAGCGACATCGCCTGCCTTGCTCAAGAGCTACGAGAATTCTATGGGCTACCTTGCTGCCAACTTATCATTTTCCCTCATTTTTTAAGGATTTGGGTTTTAATTAGAAATCTCATTGTATTTGAATTAGAATTAGAAATATGATTGTTGTTTGAATCTTGATTAATCTGTCAGTAGAAGGAAATATGTGTTTTCTTGCTCACTCTCCTCCTCCTCATCGCCTCTGTTTTTTCTCAGGGTTTGGTGACTGGGGATTCTGAAGAATTATCAGATGATGTTTTGAGGATCATACTATTAAGAGTTGATGGTCAGAGCCTTGGCTGGTGCCAGTGTGTTTGTAAAGACAGGCGGAGGTTATTAGCATATCCCCTTTTCAAGCATGAGTATATTTGTGGTGAGGATGAGATTTATGTCTGCTTCTCAGGCGCTCAGATCGGTCATTGTAGTTAGCTTGCTTTTTCTTCATGAGTTGTCCTTTCTCAACGGAATAAACATCAAAGGTATTTCACGAGATTCCCGTACTGGATAGAATTGTTAAGCATCGCAAGAGAACCCTATGATATGTTCAAGGTTGTGCTAGCGGCATCATATGACTTGATCAAGAGCTACGAGAATTTTATGGGCTACCTTTTCGCCAACGTATCTAGATTGTATTTGATTTGAATTAGAAGTATGATTGTATTTCATTTAGAATTAGAAATCTGATTGTAATTTGAATCTTGATTAATCTATCAGCAGAAGAAATCTGCGTTTTCTTGCTCACTCTCTTTCTCCTCCTCCTCGCCTCGCTTCTTCCCCAAGGTTTGGCCGGAGAGGGCTTTTGAAAAATTACCTGATGATGTTTTGAAGAACATACTGTTAAGAGTTGATGGCTGGAGCCTTGGCCGGTGCCAGTGTTTGTAAAGACTGGTGGAGGTTACTAGCACTGCTACCACTTTGACGGATAGGGCACTTCTTCTCTAACTCCCTATTTTTCATGGTTTTTGCTTGATTCGTCAATTTCATTGATTTTTAAAATTCATTTGTTTGATATAATTTTCTCCATCCTATTTCTCACCTTTCTGTATGCTTGGATTGTTGTTTTGATACTTTTCAAAAATCATGTTAGTTAGGTAAAGATCCCTAGATTTATAGATTAGAGCTTTTTGAAATTGATTGCGTTACCATTGAATTTTGAATTTTGAGCATCTAGTTTTGTTGTTAGGATGGTTCCCATTTATTTCTTGCATGTTGTTCTCTCCTTCGACGACATTGCCTTGGTTCCAACACGAACTTCTCTCTATTGAATTTCATTTTCTTAGTGTGGATTGAGGGCACTTTCCTTGTTTCCTTTTGATATTTCTTTGTATTTTATGTTTGTTAGTGCCACTTGGTGTTATCTTTCAGCTTCCCTCTCTTTCACTTCAAAAAACTCTCTAGTGTCTCCATAAGGTATTTCACTATTTCACGTGCAATCAAAGTATTCTTATGAAACCTTGGTCCTCGTCCATGGTCTACATCGCTCCTTCTCACGATCTCCAAGTTAGTACCCTCTTCTCTGAACCCTTTTCCCCCATTGATTGTTTGGTCCATTGAGGAAAATGTCATGTTTAAGTGTTGGGTTAATTTTGTTATTACTTGTCGGGTTTGTGATTCTCAATCTAGCGTCCTTGTTGGTGCTTATATCGTGATTTGTTTTTCCTTTTTAAAACTCCCTCTCGAACTTAGTTTGCAGATGATAGTAGATGCATGTTTAGTGTTCTCGTTCTATTTATGGATGTATTGGATGACAAGATCTCATTTTCGAACCAACTGTCATTTTACCTGAAACTAGTATACTAGAGACTCCTATATATGATACATATGGATTACCACCTTCTACTATTTTGTTCTATGTTGCAGTAGAGTGTGTTGTATCCGCCCCAACGAATTTGTGTAGATTGTTGCGAAGATCAAACAGGCGGGAAGAGTCCAAATGAGGTCGATAGTGCTAGGATTTGTAATGATTATCTATCCCTATCTACATGCTTTTTGAGTGAATATTAGATTGTTCGTGCTTCATTCCCGTGTGGTTTTGTGTTCTGGCATTATGTGTTTAGACCCTTTCACTTGGACCTCTATTCGTCCATTTGATGTGTTTCTTTGTAGTATTTGTTATCCATATGTACTTTAGAGATAGGTGGTCTGGCTATCAGGCTGTGGATCCGGAATAGAGCACCGTTAGCTCAAACGGAAGGACGATGCAAAATTGGTGATGAAGAAAGGCTACACGTCGTGAACTCATGCACATCGTACACCCCCTTTATTAAAATTAGTCTCGTAGTTAAAGGGGTTGCAAGCCATTCACACCTTCACGGCGTGCACCTCCCGGATTCAGCAGCTTCCATATAAAAGCCTGATTTCAAGGAAAGAGAATCATCATCTTCTCCAGCAAAATTCCTTCAATTTTTCCCCGACTTTCCTTTACAAGTACACCATATCTCCATCCCTAGAAGTTTGATTGAAGATCCGAAGGAGTCCCCATTGAAGATTGAAGCTAGGATTGAAACTAGAAGATCAAAAGCGAAGATTGGAGCAAGTTTGATTCATTATCTCTTCATCAAGATGGTGGTTAGGTCTTTTTCTATTTTCTCTTCTTCTAGAGTTATGAGTAGCTAAATCTTTAGAGTTTCTTGGTTGCGATTTAAGAATTGAGCTATGATACTCTCCCTAAAAGTATAGGATCGACGATTGTTGGATAATTGGATTTGAATGAAAGATTGCTTTGGTTGTTGGGTTTTCAACCTTGTTCTTGTTACGACTTGAATGAGGACAAATCTATGAAATCCTTTGTTTAATCGACTTAGGAAATCATATGATTAACAATCTATGATATAAGAAAGTTATCAGTGGGGAAGCCAATAGCTCGATTCTACCTTTCATGCTTCTTTTGGTTTTAATGGTTATTCATCGAGTAATTGGTGGGCGCTCTGGTTTGCACCCAATGGACCAAGTTGGGTGTAGTTATCAGTACCTTAGGTGTTTATGGACCAATTTAACACTATTTCCAATTACTTGTGATTTCCTTTAACTCTTAAAGAGCACATGATCACTTTGTAGGCTACGTTTTCCTATCACCACATTTTGAATTCTTTGTAGAGTGCGATTAGTATTTTTTCTCAAGGATAAGAAAATGTTTAAGTATGGGGGATTTGATGGGCTTGATTATTAGCTCATTTGGTCCCTCTTTAATTGATATTTTTGGACATTTTGATGTCTTAACATGTTCGAATTCATGATGTTTGATTCATATTTGGTTCCTGTTGGGCCCAAGGGGCCGTGTTACGTTGTTTTGCATGTTGTTTTCATTTTCAAGTGTTCCACGGCACTTGAGATCGAATCGTGACTAAATTGAAGGTCAAACAAAGCGAGAATCATCAAAACAGTGAAAGCTGGTGAGGGAGGAAAATAGTGTGGCGAGGACAAAGACATGCGCGCACTATATTGGCCAGAGAGCACCTTTTCAGCTGCGGGCGTGCAGTCTTTCGTGGGACATATATAAGACCTTTTCGACTTAAGAAAGGGGGGAGACCTAATACAGATCATATTTCGGCCAGAAATAAAGAGAACACGGGTTTTTGGAGTTTTCTTATCGAGTTAAAGCAAGAAAATACGGATTGGAAGTCAGATCGTAGAAGAGTTCGAATTTTCAGCTTGAAGATTAGGATTTCTGGTTGTAAGATATCTTCTTCTCCAGTTTTCTTGATCTTTATTTCTGTAATCCTTCGTGAAGCCATGTCTATAAACTCCTTGTGTTGTCTAGATTAGATAAAGTTTTAGATTGGATTTTTGTTGGATGATGACGGGTTTTTAACCTTTTATGTTATTGATGTTATTCAGGATAATGATGTGTTCTTGCTTAAATCTAATTTCAGATTTAGTCTTGCTTGATCTTCTTGATCGAATCTTTGTTATCGATTAGTGGGTCTGAGAGGAACGATGATTGATAGGACACTTAGGAAGAACTCTAGATTACTCGTTAACTTGAGAGAGGAGTTGTTAATTTAGGCTTTTTGCATCGCTTTTTGTTGTGGTGTTTCATCGAACACCTTTTGTGCATTATGCATGGGTGAAGATTAGCTCAAGAGAGGACTCTTCGACCAAGTAGAATAGATCCTTAGATTTGTGGGAGCGGTCTAAGGTTATCTTAGGAGATTGTGAAGCCATTATAACCTGAATAACTGAGATTGTATGTCATCTATCTTTCATTGTCTTCTAAAGTGGATTCGAGTCTAGACAACCCTCATTCTCATCTTCGACACAAACTTCAGATTACTTGTTTACTTAGTTTAAATCATTATAATCATAGTTTTAGTTTCTGCTTTGATAAACCGTTACTTCAACAATATTTTCCCCTAACTTACTTGGTTTTTGTTCACAGTTTAGGTTGAGTAATAGAATTAAAAAGACCCTAGGCAAAATATAATTTCATTAATTAATTCTAGTGGATATTTTAGAGTAGGTGAAATCCCGTTCATCTATGGAAGGAAGCCCATTTTTTCAAGCATTGCATCTCTTTAAGCACTTCAAGCATAAACATGGGTTGTTGGATGAGATTTTAATTGTTAAAGACTTAAAATAGACTTGGGTGCAATTTCATCTTTCTAACTTTTTTTGATAGTCTATTTTCATTTTATATTTATTTTTAAAATGGTCCAGCTACCGCCGAGTCTCCAGCGACGGTCCGACGACTTTTCTGGAAAGAGTTGTAACGGGTTATAATTATTGTAATAGGTTACACGAGTGACAGGTTATAATCATTAGTGACGAGTAACACGGCTTGGTAACAGGTTATAATTATTGTAATAGATTACACGAGTAATAGGTTATAATCATTAATAACGAGTTACACAAATTAATAACCTGTTACACGGCTTGGTAACAACGTATAATTGTTGTAACAATTTACACGAATGACAACTTATAATCATTAGTAACCAATTACATAATTAGTAATATGTTACGCAGCTTGATAACAAATTATAATTATTGTAACCAGTTACAGGATATAATATATAATTAGTTACACGGCCAAAATTTAGTCAATTACAACCACCCATAAATATATTTTGGCAAATTGTAATTTTTACAATTACAACCCCGGATACTTAGTCTAACTTACCCCAATTTCTTACCCAACTCATTCACCCTAATTTCACCCCCACTATTCAAACTCTGTTCTACCGTTGTGCCGTTGTCGCCCGTCGATTACAATAAAAAATCTGTAAACTTCAGCCACGGGAATCCACTACTTTTCATCTCTTTCTCAGCTTTTGTGGAACACGACGACGATATCGACAACACATCGGCGACACTACGTACCAAAAATGTCCTTCATCTTCACGACGTAAATAAAGAGATTCTTCAGTCCTAATTCATGAAGCGTCCTTGCTCTCTCCAATCCTAAAATAAACAAAGAAATCAAATAGAGAACCGTCCGCCTAATCTCCACAGTTTTGATTCAGTCCAAAATTGAAAACTGAACCTAATCGAAATGGAGATCTTACTTTTCTAAGCTGAGCTGCGAGTATTGAAGGTTGAATCAGGGACGATTACAATCATTATCGGCTTCGTTACTTGTTGTATTGACGGACGACAATAGAGATTGAATCTTCGACGCTCAACTCTGGCGATGCTAGAACTTGTATGTTGTTGATGCTGCCATGGACGGTCACGTGGAGGAGGAGTTTCGTCAACTTCTTTTGCCACCCTTGGGATGAATCATCAGCCGAGTTCTTGGCCAGAACTTGGTGGGAACGCCTATAGCTTTGGCGAGGAAGACGATTTGAGTATGGATTGCTCATGTTGTTTTAATGGCGCAAAAATAAGGAGGCATGAGAAGATGACTAGATTAGGGTTTTATTATCTAGACGTGTTTGCCCTCATTATTATTGTGCCGGTTAAATCAGATCCGTCATTTCAAAAGCTGTGATTAATCCTTGAAATGTTTGAAATTAAAATTCTTGATTTAAATTGGGAGCCTCAAAGGGATGCCTTTCAACAGGAAGAACGTTGTAATGCTAAAGATGTCAAGATCACTAGGGTTTGGATTTGCTGGCGCCGTTCGGGTTTTTCCATCGAGTGATTTTTATCTAACTAATCTCTATGACGGATCTGGTAATTCTTAGTATGTCTTCCGGAATGACTTTTTTTTTTAATAAGTATTTTATCCCATAGTGGGACCTTGCCTTACTACAATAGATATAAAAAAAAAGTGGGATCTATTTTAATTCTAATAAACAAACAACTTTTATTATTATTATTATTTTACTATAGTGAGATAAAAATATATATATATATATCAATAAGAAACCAATTACTCTCGTTGACACTTGACAGTTAAACTATAGAAGTGTTGTATATGAAAAGAATTCTAGTCTAGCTTGGAACTAGATAGAAAGTGCACATAGATAGCCATAAATAAAAGTGCGATCGAGTACAAGTACAAGGAACTCCCAGAAGGCAGAAACTGATACTATTCATATGAGTACGGTCTACGTACGTAACCGACGTCCCTTTAATGATACATAGCACCTTCATCGTTGCAAGCAATACCAGCACTTGTACCCTACTTATTCCTTTTGTTGCAAGTTTTCGCATTGTCGACTTTATTTTGCATGCTGGATAAATTGCTTCAGCTGCAACGTAACCTTCCTTCAACGTATAACGTACGTAAACCCTTGCTAAGCTAAATGGATTCAGGAAAATTCCACATCTTTGGCTAGCTTTCCTGCAGGTTTCCGAAATATTTAGAGTCTAATATATAATAAGTACTTAAAACCGATGGAACTGTTATTGGTAAAGAAACTGACATCAATCATCACTAATTACTTGTTCCCCATTGGACTGATCATCGTACACTACCCAGTCATCAGTCATGCATGCATATATAACGAACTTGTGGGGAAAAATTGAAAGTGAATATGGTTGATTGTTCCACGTGCATGTTAAAATATAGATAGTCTGGAAAACTTAAATACGGAGGGCGGGTGCATGCAGATGCAGTACAGATCAAAGTCTGGAATGAAATGGTACGTACGTGGTTGGTTGATGCTAACTACGTCTGTACCTGGAAAGCCTGGAAACCACGTATGCTGTCATTTGTCGTTTCCGTCGTCACTTTCTCTACTTTTGTTGAATTTTTACCCCATCCCACATTCATATTTCTTATTTATGTATGGGGTTTCCTCCGATATAGATTCGGGAGGTTTCTATCGGCATTCAACTCACCCCTTTCTCTTTTTCTTCATTTCCCCCCTCTTCTCTTGGTTATGTTCCTTCATGAAGTTGTAGTATGGTTACAAAACGCAAATTTATGTCTTGGTGCTCGCTCTCTTTTTTTCAATGACAAGGGATCGTAGAACCGTTTTCGACATCAAACTTTGGCATATTAGTCGTCTCAATATGAATTGCCAGATAGTATAATTATTAAATGGATGAGTTAAATATTATATAGTTGATGGATTTTCCCTCTTTGTTCATCTAAGTTTCATGATCAAAACTCCAACTCTAGATCTATTACACCATAGATAGAGAGAGTATTGTGATTACCTTCAGTTATAACGGTGTTCTTTATATTTGGAAAATATTGCTTCGAAGGCAGTGTTCTTAAACACGATCACAGTTGATTATTTGCCTTCTCCCTTTTTTTATTCGTTCAGTAACTAGTTGTGAATTATAATTCTGTTTTATTATATTATTACTAACACATTAATCAGTTTATTCTATTTTGTCATAGTCTCTTAATTTGAATTTCAGTTCAGTGAATTCAGGTATCAAGCCTCGACCCTTTTCCGCTCAAATTATCCAACAAAATGTTGATGACGATTGGTTAATGGACCTTTAAACTAGCTGTAATCATGGACTGTATGTCTGTAGGTATGGATGTAAGCATGCAGTAGTAGTATGCCTACTACCAGTACCAATACACCGTGTGTATATGGGAAACGGATCCGTTACTCCCTCCGGCACGTGAGTTGTTAGCAAGCAAGGGAGAGAGAGGATCAGTAGGGATGACACACGTGCCAATACCAGGAGTCACGTGGTTTCATGTTACCGGCAACTACTAGTTATTAGTATATAAAAGACGTGATTGGAGGGGGCCTGCCGCAGTGCCGCTTGCCGGTAAATCTAAATCTATTAATGGCGGGCATATGTCCCAAAGACAGACAGACCAACAGACGTGGCTTCTCCGGCAGCCCATCCGGCCGGCGAGGCTTCAGATACAAGGCAAGAATAATATCTTATGTAAATTAATGAGATGAAAGGGGCATTGATTGAGGACACGTATAGATTGACCACCGTCACTTTGGACTTTTTTTATTTTGTTTAATTTGGGAGAGGCAGATCGTAATTGGTGCATGGTGACCAATCCAATCCCACCCCTCACTCACTCACATGTCCCCCTGACACTCACGTGACATTTCATATCTACCCCCTACCTCACCCCATCCAATTTTGTTCACCATACTTTTATTGTTTTGTTACAAAATTTTGTTCACGATACTATAGTCTAAACCCATTGCAGATGAATTCAGCCTTGTAAACTAGATAGTTCGAGAGCGCGCATATTAATTCCAACAACACCAATAGATATTTATAATGGATTGTGTGCGAAGTGTTGTTAAGGATAAATGCAAGGTAACGAGAGTGAAAGGACAATTTTCCAATTAAAAAAGCAGATGTTACATGCGTGAACTTAGCTTACAGTAATCAAAACTAAAAAAGTTAATTCCAGGAAAATAGGTAAACGGAAAGAGAAGGAAACCCTTGTGGCAAGCAACGTAACGGCCCTCTCTTTCTCCAAAGTCCCACCGCCTTTCCTTTAAAATCAAGCATATATTATTATCATTAATTTGTTATGCCTATTATTCATGAGAGAAAAAGGTCAGGAAAATCCCGTAGGTAAAGGAAAATATATGGGCAGCATAGATAAAAGAACAGCGGCCACCACCACCTTATCTGCTTCGGTATGGGTCAGAAAATAATCATAAATGTACGTAGCTACTATATTCCTGAATTCATATCTATTAGCAGGTTAAACTGTAGCATTTTCATATATTTTACAAAAGTGATGTACTGATTATGTCACCAACAATCAAATTACTATATATTCATTACAAGTTTGGGATTAGTGATAATAGTGGTGTCACACTGACGGTACTGTCACTGCCTCCAACTCTAACATCTAACATCTTACATCTTACTGGACTGGATGTTTGCCAATAGGCACAAAGTCAGACGACATCCAACAGTTGAGTAGTGCCCGGTGGGGTGCGTGTTCAATTAATCCCGAGGAATCATACATACGATACTATCAGCTAATTAACTCGGGATTTGATTCATCCTTCTTGTAAATTGTAGCCTTTAATTTGTTCAGAGATCCAACAATATAATATTAATCAATGATCGGGATTTCACATTCATTCCTTCCTTCCTCAATACACACCACGTAGAAATAATTAACATAACTATGTATACTTAATAAACAAATGACAATAATAATATATGCTAAAAGAAACAAATGGAATCTGGGAACGAGTTGGACAAAAGAAAAGAGGCCAAAGGGAAAGGGGAAAGTAGTGAGGGTAGTCAGTCGTGGCAGTTGGTATCCACGTTGAAAACATCGCAGCCGTCTATCTTACCTAAGCCTGCCACCTCTCAAATTATAATTCTAATTCATCTCTTCAATTCTAATTCATCTCTTAATTAATTTTAAGACACTTTATTCATTTTCTAAGTTGCAACTAGCCCTAGGAACTATCTACCATATATACTAGTAGCAGCAGTGGCAGTGCAGGGTTAGTAGTAGCACTCTGCCACTCTCTTCCATATGTCACTAGAAGCAGTCCGCCAAAAATATTCAACTGAAAGTATGGTGAAAATATGGAGGCGTAGTACAATGAACATGATAAACAAACAAAACCATATATATACATACATAAAAAGACAAAATGGTATTGATATATAAAAAACACAAAAATGATAAAATGGAAAGCATTAGAAATAAAAGAGCAAAACGGTAAAATAAAATAAGGTGTTATGAAGATAATAATGTAGTGAATGCCCAATTGTGTAACTCTTATTCTATGATTAATGTATTTTATTCCCCTCCTTTATGTGTATGATTCAATGTATTTCATTCCCCTCTTTTATGTGTAATAATATTAGAGAGTGTAGGTTATGATTTCATGAGCCTATAAATAGAGCTCTCATTTGTAGCATTCGATACACCTCAATAAGAAAGTACTTCTCCTCCCATGTTCTTGTTCTCTTCTTTGTTCTTAGTTTNCCCTACTTAAGGGCCGTGATTTGGAAGCATCCTATGGGTGCACGGCGTGCATAGGTGCACGGCATGCAACCCCTCTGCTCATCCATTTCATATCTCAATCTTCCGTTCGAGCTCCAACCGTGCTCTACTTCATGTTCATTGCTTCATAACAAGACCACCTATCTCTAGAGTACCTGTGAACACCAAATACTACAAAAAAACACATCAAATGGACCGAAACGGTCCAAATAAACGGGTCTAGGCACATAAAGCCAAAACACGAAATCACACAAGAATGAAGCTCGAACAAACTAATAATCACTCAAAAAGCATGCATATAAGGATAGATAATTTCTACAAATTCTAGCCTTATCAGGTTGCATACATGTTGGATATGGATTATGGTATATGAGAATGCTTGGATTATGGTTTTTACAACTTAGAATGTGTTATGGCTTGTTCTAGGTTAAATGTCCTCTTCCAATTACTTAATTGTGCTTGACTTCAGTAAGTGTGTAGTCCAAAATTGAAGTAAGGTGTGTGTGGACCAAGCACACACCCTAATTCAACCTTTAGTATGAGGATTCTCTTAGTGGCATTTTATCGAAAGCTTGGCATGCATTCCCGATATCACTCAATTGAGTGACACAATTGAAGGATGGTATGTTTGGGGTGTCAAATAGTGACTTAGCACCCTTGTCAAGTGTTTGTGATGCCATTAAGTCTCTTAGCTCCTAGACATTTTTTCGAACACTTGGTGTTCACTACCAATTGGATTGATCACTTTCCAATTGGTAGTAGTAGTCCAATTTAAGACCTTCAATTGGACTCCTACGAATGTTTAGAGGATGATCAAACCATAACCCTTGTCCATTGTATCCAATATTTCTTGTAAGTTAGATTTTAGTGCAAAAACAGCACTCAATGTCTAGCGACCCTCCTCTCATTGCGTTCCACCTTTTCACTCTCTTGATTACATAATAGATTGGTTGAATAGAATTCCTTTTCATTTGTGAATGTTAAGTACTTTAGTGGATAACCTAGAGCATTTTGAACCGTTTTTAGGTTAAACCGTGTCTTAAATAGTTGAGTATAGGTTGGAGATCTGTTCCTCATGGAATTCGACACTTGAGACCTTGGAATAGTCCCATTTCTTAGTCGATCAAAGTTTTTTTTGGTTCTTTTTAGAGGATCATTCCTAAGCCACGGTCACGGAGTGTCGGGAAGTCAAGATCACTCGGTGGAAACTAATAGAAAATGTATTAAATTCAGAGTATCTCTAAGCGGAATCAAGCATCACAGAGGAGGTAGACTCCCAAAGTCAGAGGTAAAGACGACCCTCACATGGATTATTGAAGATAAACTAATACTCGAAGAATTGGCTATCCAACGAGTGCCACTAATGTAGGCCAGCAGCATTGATGTCGACATTGACATCGAAACCGCACCGAAAATCAAGATTCGTCAAGAACACAAGAACGAGCGAACATTTTTCCATCTATCTTCGGATCATAGCTATGAAATTATGAAAGAAGATCTCCCACCAAGTATGAGAGTATTCAGAGCTTAATTAAATTCGAAGGTGCAAGGATGCTCGAAATCGAATTCGTCGATTTCATCGTATTTAGACGAATCCAGCCACAGCCTAAATGAAGCCTTATTTCTCCAACCATCTTTGGACTAGAATAATTATGGAGCATATGAATACCATCCAACGCAATGGGAGAATCAAATTCAAGAGTTGAGTTTGAGGCCTCCAAGTGGACTCGCTCTGGTGGCGTCAGAACTTCTGAAACGAGGTCTATTCAATATCTTCAAGCCTGGACCAGTTTAGCTCGACCCAATATTTCAACATACACTCAAAGGTCTGCCTTGAATGTATTCAAGTCTCGGGTCAAGGTCAATTACACCCCACCAAGCGCAAGGCTCACAAGGCCCATTACGGAGCTTAAATGACCTTCTATCCTTTATCGCATTTTAGTAGCATTTTATTTCGGGCTTTGTAATCTTAGATTTTAGTAGTTTAAATAAGGCCCAAGAAGTTTATACCAAAACTATATTTATACCACATTGATTAAAAATAAGATGTGAAGATAATTACTATAGTGAATGAACAATTGTGTAACTCCTTATACCATTCTTCAATGTATTTCATTGTATTTATTTTCACTCATTTATGTGTAATAATATTACAGAGTATAGGTTATGATCCATGAGCCTATAAATAGAGCTCTCATTTATAACATTCTTCATACCTCAATAAGAAACTCTCCCCCTCTCCATATTGTTCTTGTTCTTGTCTTTCTTTGAGCTTAGTTTTCTAACACGTTATCAACGGGAAACTCTTGAAGCTGATCAACGAAGCATAGATACTACTACCAGCTATTAAAACATAGATGAGGATGTGTGTCTCATCGATAGTGCTTCCATTCATACTATTCTAAAGGATAAGAAGTATTTTTCCATCTAGTGATGCAGGAAGCTAATGTAATGCGAGAAGCTAATGTTAGTACTATATCCGGTAGTAGTAATTTAATTGAAGGCTTCAAAAGAGCAAACGTGCTACTACATGGAGGAACTAAAATCCATATTGATGATGCATTATTAAGTGATAAAGCTATTCGTCGCAACAGATATCATATCGAGACAATTGAAGAAGAAAATAGAGAATATATTGCCATCAGAAGTATGGTAGATGGTAACAAATGTTATATTGAAAAGTTACCATCTATTTCTTTCGGTTTGTACTGCACATGTATTAGTACAATTGGAACAAATTCCACCATAAACTCAAAGTTTATGGATCGTGATAGGTTTGTGGTTTGGCATGACCGGTTGGGCCATCTCGGAGCGATTATGATGCGAAAGACACTTGAGAGTTCTCTTGGACACTCATTGAATGAGTAAACAAATTCCTGAATCGAATGTTTTGGCCTGTATTGCCTGTTTTTAAGGAAAATTGATTATCCTACCATCATCAATAAAAGTGAAAAATGAATGACTCACATTTTTGGAACGCATTCAAGGCGATATTTGTGGACCAATTCATTCACCATGCTGACCATTTATATATTTTATGGTTTTAATTTATGCATCAACAAAATGGTTACATGTGTCATTATTATTCAGTCGCAATTTGGCATTTGCACGGTTACTTGCTCAATTAATCAGATTACGAGCACAGTTTTCGGATTATCCGATAAAGAAGATACGCCTTGACAATGCTATTGAATTTACTTCAAAACAGTTTAATGATTATTGCATGTCTTTCGGAATTGATGTTGAACATCTTGTAGCACATGTTCATACACAAAATGGTCTAGCAAAATCTCTAATCAAACGGTTACAGTTAATAGCAAGATCAATGTTTCTCGCACCATCTCTGGACTAGAATCATTATGGACCAAAATGGGATGATGCAGTTAAGGCAGAACTACATTCCCTTAAAAAGAAAGTTTTTCGACCTGTGGTCCTTACACCTAATGGTGTCAACCCCGTCGGATACAAATGGATTTTTGTAACAAAGAGTAATGAAAGTGGTGAAATTACAAGGTATAAGGCACGTCTTGTTGCCTAAGGGTTTCCACAAAGACTTGGAATTGACTATGAGGATACATATTCTCCTGTGATGGATGCAACTACTTTTCGTTATTTGATAAGTCTGGCAATTTAAGAGGGATTAGATTTGCATCTCATGGATGTCGTAACTTCCTATATATATGGGTCACTTGATAATGACATTTATATAAAACTCCCTTAAGGATTTCATATGTCCGAAACTTACAAATCAAGTTTTCAATAATGTTATTCGATCAAATTGAATAAATCCTTATATGGATTGAAACAGTCTGGCAGAATATGGTATAACTGCCTTAGTGAATATTTGATCAAAGAAGGATATACAAATGATCCTATATGTCTATGTTTTTTCCTAAAAAGATTAGGAACCTAGTTCGTCATCATTTTAGTTTGTGTTGATGACATAAATATCATTGGGACTCCCGAGCTTACAAAAGTAACCACCTGCTTGAAAAAGAAATTTGAGATGAAATTTTTTGGAAGAACAAGATATTGTCTTGGCTTGCAAGTTGAGCACCTACCAAATGGTATTCTTGTGCATCAAGAAGTGTTGAAACAGTTTTACATGGATAAATCACATCCATTGAGTACCCCTGATGGTTGTCAAATCACTAGATGTGCAAAAAAATTCCTTCCGACCTTGGGAAGTAATGAAGAACTACTTGGTCCTGAAGTACCTTAGTGGAGCGCACTAATGTATTTTTCGGTCATACAAGATCCGACATATCATTTTCATTAATTTATTAGCAAGATATAGCTCTTCTCCGACACAAAGGCATTGGAATGGTGTCAAACATATACTTTGCTATCTGCAAGGAACACATGATATGGGCTTATTCTTCTCAAATGAATTGAAAGCATATTTGGTAGGATATACAGATGTTGGATACCTATCTGACCCTCATACTGCCCGATCGCCAACTAGTTATTTGCTTACATTTGGTGACACGGTAATTTCTTGGCGATCTGTGAAACAAATACTTATCGCCACATCATCTAATCACACTTGGATTTTAGCAATACATGAAGCTAGCCGTGAATCTGTTTGGTTGAGGTTTATAATTCAACACATTTGACGCTCGTGTGGATTAACTTCTGAAAAGATGGCCCCTACACCTTTGTATGAAGATAATGTTGCATGCATCGTACAATTGAAAGAGGGATACATGAAAGGAGATAAAACGAAACATATCTCTCCTAATGCTTCTTTACTCACGACCTTCACAAGAATGGTGAAATCACTATCAAACAGTTGCGCTGATCGCCCGAATAACTGCGAAGTTATTCCGACAACACAAGTGTCGTTTGTGTCCGAAGGTCCCTCTCGCTATGCTTCTACTCGAATTCGTCAACAAGATTTACGCTAAAAGATTTGGTTTTTAATGCAAATTATTCTAATGACTAAATTAAACTAAAAGACTTTAAGTTGATTCGAAGGAGAAACTGAGTTCTTGGAAGAGACAAGTCACTAAGCTCGACCGCTAGAATGCTTTCAAAACGAACGAATGTGGACCTGAATGGAATGAAACGAATCCTCCCAACACTCGTATGAATCCGCGGCACGATCATGTACGCGGATCTCCACTACTAGCTTCCCAACTGAGGTAGAAATCCCTTAATCAGGCTAGCTAGTAATGAACTCCAAGAAGTTCTACAAAGTGAAAGGGTGCTTTACCGGAACTAAGAGAACCCACGAGTAATTGGAAATAGGGTTAACTTGGTCCATCAATGCCTAAGCTACTGATAACTACACCCAACTTGGTCCATTGGGTGCAAACCAGAGCGCCCGCCAATTACATCATGGCTTTCCCTTAAAACCGGGAAAAACAGAAAAGGTAGAATTAGGTTATCGGTTTACCCCACCAATAACCTAATTCTATCCTCGATTTCCAACCCAATGAATTCCTAAGCCTATCACAAGCAGAGGATTTCAAGCATATGACCTAATTCTAGCCATAACAGGAATTAGGTTGAACACCCAAACAATCAAGACAATTCTTCATTCCAAATCAAACATCCACAAATATTGTTCTTAAACATCCAAGACAGGTTTCATAGCCTAATTCCTACATCTCATCCAAGAATCCCAAAGGAATTAGCTACTCATGATTCTAGAAGAAAGCAATTGGAAGAAAACCTAACCATCTGATTACAGAGAATTAACGGCTTGTTCTTCTTCCAATCGATGCTCTTGATCTTCTATCTTCAATCCTAGATTCAATCCTTCAAGGGGGAGCTCCTTTGGATCTTCAATTTGGCTTCTAAGGGAGGTTTATGTGCTGGTTTTTGCAGGAAAAGCTCAGGAAAAATCGTGGAAAATCGAGTTGGGGAAGAATGGTTTCTCTTTCCTCCAACTTCCCTTTTTATAGTAGCAGCCGGATTTGGAGGGTGCACGCCGTGCACCTCTCTAAGGTGTCCGTTTCGCGTACTAAAAGAAAGGGAACGGCGTGCAGTGGTGCACGCCGTGCTGCTTCAATTCTTCTCCATACTGAGACGCCAAAAGGTAGGAACGGCGTGCAGTGGTGCACGTCGTGCTGCTTCCAATCTTCATGATCCTGCAACGCCAAAAGGAAGGAACGGCATGCATTGGTGCACGCCGTGCAGTTGTTTTGACGTCGTGCTCTTGAGTGATTTGATGGACTGCATGGCGTGCAGTCCCTCTGCTGCGCCAAATCCAATCTCGACCTCCTTTCTCGAACTCCAAATGCTCCACACACCACACCCTTGGCTTCATGGTCAGATCACCTATCTCCATAGTACCTGTAGGTAACAAATACTACAAAGAAAACATCAAATGGACCGAAACGGTCCAAATGAATGGATCTATACACAATACGTTAAAATTCTAAATTTTAGAGAAATGAAGTGCGAACATGCTAATAACCACTCAAATGCATGTAGAAAAAGGGTAGATAAGTGCTACAAATTCTAGCCCTATCATGCGCTCAAGTGATAACTTAGCTGATTTATTCACCAAGGCTCTTTCGATATCAACATTTGAAAAATTAGTTCGAAAAATTGAAGTCTGTCGACTAAAGGACCTCCATTCATATATCATCATGAGGGGGAGTCAATACACACTGCACTCTTTTTCCCTTAACCATGTGTTTCCCACTAGGTTTTCCTGGTAAGGGTTTTAACGAGGCAATGTCAAATGTGTATTCAAAGAATGATGTATATCGTTAACCAATGGGCACTCAAGCGGGAGTGTTATGAAGATAATTACTATAGTGAATGCAAAATTCTGTAACTCCTTATTCCATTCTTCAATGTATTTTATTGTATTTATTTTCCCTCTTTTATGTGTAATAATATTAGAGAGAATAGGTTATGATCGATAAGCCTAGAATTAGATCTCTCATTTGTAACATTATTCACACCTCAATAAGAAACTCTCCCCATCTCCATATTGTTCTTGTTCTTGTTTTTCTTTGATTTTAGTTTTCTAACATAAGACAATTATTCACTATATTAGGGCCAGCTCAAAATACATGAATTAGGCTTAAGTTTAAAATGTGCCATTTCATCTGTTTTGGCCCAAATTTACGTGTGCCTCCCATTGACGGTCTTCCCATCAACCGTCTCCAAGTTGATGTTCTCCCCATCGACGGTCTCTTAGTCGATGGTCTTCCCATCAACCATCTCTCAATCGATGGCCTCCCCATCGACCATCTCCCCATTGGCCGTCTCTTAGTCGACGGTCTTCCCATCGACCGTCTCTTAGTTTATGGTCTTCCTATCGACCGTCTCCTAATCAATGGTCTTCCCATCGACCGATACAACAAGCTAACAGTTCAAACCTACTTCACAATGCCAAGAATGCAGTTTAGATCACCAAACCACGCAGTTACAATTACCGAGTTCTCTAATCCAAATTAAGAACACACTAGAGAGCCAGAAGGGTGATACCGATGAAACGAAGATTGATGATGAGACTGGATAAAAG